>KK115167.1:457195-522067 GCA_000611955.2 Stegodyphus mimosarum
AATTTGAAGGATTTTCAAAGTATGCTGATAAACTAACACTCTATCAGCCAATGCTAAAAATCTTACCTATGCAATAATCAAGCAAGTGTTCTTTAAAAAATCTGTTTAAAAATATAAGTTTCCTTCTCTTTTCAGAATAATAAGCACATAGGTAAACAAAGTTTCTAATTATAGTGTTACATAGGGCAAAAATGATGATGTTACTTTTCTAACTAATCTGACATTTAACAGAATAAAAAACATTAACTGAAATAAAACAATTCAGAAAATTTATGGTAATAGATATTGATTATAGAATAATTTTTATTAGAAATTAATATTAGCAGAACAGTGTAAAGTGATAATGCTTAAATTTCTGAATTATGATTGCAGTTTAATAAACGATAACATTTTATGATCAAACAAAGAAAAAATTTCTGGTAAAATGAAACTATCATTAATATATCTCAACACATTCAACTTTATACTTACAGATTCAGGAGGTATTCCAAGCTCAATCATGTTTAAAAGAGCATCACATATTCCACTCACTAATGATGACATAACAACACGAATACCCACAGAATCTTGCTTCTCTTCACTACTGAAATTACTCGATAATAGCTCAACATTCCTGGTTAAAAAAATTAAGAATGTTTAAAACTGTAATGGTTAATTATTATTGTCACAAAACAACAGAATGGTGTTCCAATTTCCTTAACTTGACATATTCATTTTATGGGTTATTCTGTCAAATATTCAAATTCTTACAAATGAAACGAAAAAAATTAATTTTGTCAGCAATATTACACAGAGATCAAATTCATATTAAACATATATAACCAATTAAGATAACTAATAAATGGTTTTTGATGCCATATATTATGCAGAAATTTACAAAAGTGTTAATAATTTAGATACATCAGTTCACTATTTGAAAACAAAAAAATTAATTATAATAATTATTATTATGTTTTTCTTTATGTGAACTAAAACTTCTATGCTATATTGCACAGAAATAAAAATTTTTTAAATGGAACACCACTATTATTTCAGCTTTTATTAGTTAATTATATGAAGAATATTTAAAATTGTACACTGGATATCAATATTTATTTTAGATATTTGCCTTTACTCTCCACATAGCCCCATATCAGCATAACAAAACACCACAAAGCCCCACATCCCACATCACACATCATTCATTGCGTATAAATTTTTTACATAAAATGTCGATTCATGACAGAGGTTGGACCTAGAAGATTTCTTTTATGACCCCAAGCTCAAAATCCACCTCAATAAGCATCATTCTAGGACAAATAAAAATATTGCGGCTGCTGCAAAAAATGGCTTCAATAATAATCTCACATGAAAATTTCTTCCACTGCTATAAAGAGTTGTAATATTGCAATTGTTGTATTCAATCATAAGGTATCTATCTTTTTATATCATTCTCGTTACCTCCAGGAGAGATAAAAATTATATGGACAGCTAGGCTCTACAGTCAGAAAACAGTGTTAAAGATTTATCAACACAAATAACTTTTAAGTACATTATCGCATAAGACAAACAAAAGAAGTATACAATTTCAATAATTTATATAAACAATTTTTAATAATTATAAGAAAAGCACACAGAAAAAGATACGTGTTTGCAAGCAGGAAATTTCCCCTTCCCAACATTCTGCAGACAATTACCACATGCCACAACTCAGCAGATAAAACGGCCAACTCTACAGTGAAGTAAGCTTGTTTTATTTTATCAAGCTCATTTAGATGCCAGAATGAATTTTTGCCACTTCTCAAAATTTTTGAAATTGTAGGTTGTAGAATCGTCAACAATTTCAAGGCTTTTAAGATTAACAGGCATTGTGAACACATTCACAGTTTATTCTTCAAGTATCTGAGATCACCCAAAAAACTTCACTTTCAAGATCTTTCAAAAGATCAAGACTCTTACTTCAGTATAAATAAATAAACGCCTAATTCGAGATGCAATTTTCTTTCACTTCTTAAATTTGATATTTTACCAAACGTAGAAAATCAGCTTTCCCCCCCTTCAAATTTTCTTTTAGGTGGGCTTTTACAACACTGCATAAGCAAACTTCAGTCAAATTCATAAGACAGTAGCTAAATTTAAAACCTACAGTATATGGATATATTTATATAATATTTCTTACCATGTGTCTGTATCTGCTACTATGCACACTGCTTCAGATACTGGTTCGCCTAGAACATGAATCTAAAGAAAGAGATATATTATTGTGCAAAATACTAAAATAAATTTATTAGGAGCTATACATTATAATAATACAACAGAATATTCAATAATTTAATTCTGACTCCTACTCTTTTATTAGAATATGAAACTACTATCAATAATTTTTCAGAATATATTTTTAAAAATAAGCTACTGCATAGCTACTTTATAGCCATACATGAATGTAAAAGATTGAGACTGTTTAAATTATTAAATAGCAAAAAAAATAATTCTATGATAAATAATAAAATGATAAATCTCAAAGGAAGATTTTATGGTAACTTTGATTCTAGACAACATAACTATAAAAACCGCACAATTCAGCCCTTTTTTGTTTGTGTGTAAACTGAATGATAGCCTATCCTCTCAAAAAACTATTTCTTCTAACAAAGGAGACACTAATCTTCTGATAAGAGCTTTTAACACAATTAATTAATAAAATAGCATTTTAATACTTACTGCAATATTACACTAAACCTCCCTGTTCTTTTCTGATTAGTTTATACTTGGAAACAGACTAGGTATGAGAATTAAATGTTCATACAGACTACTGATACCAGGAGTGCATTTAGCATACAAATTTGGTTCCATATTCCCATCCCTCAATACTGGTAGGATATTGTATAGGGTTCAAAATTTTCCTTGCTTTTCCACGGTAAACATGATTAGCCCACCTCCTTAAGGCTTATGTGAAGGATCCTCTTTGGACTCTAGCTGAAGCTCCTGAAATTAAGCTGAATTTAGCTTCTTCAAGATCAAAGTTCACATCCTAGTTACTCTTCAAATAAAAAAGTTACATAAATTTGATTTTCTGATCTCTTCTTTTTTGTATACATTCTGTTTATATTTCATAGTGTAGAACTTGTGATGGCCAGATGAAGGCTAGTGGGCTATATCCAGGTCAAAGGTATTTATTCTGATCTGCATATTATCGCTAACTGAGTTCAGTACATCCTTGAAACTCTTCAGTAACTGTCATGTCTTAATAACTTCAATTTGTAGAAATATCCATGAAGACTGGACTTCATAAGCCTGCGTGTTTCTAATAGAGAAATGAAATTATAACAATTTGTAACTAGTCAAAATCAAGCGTTTTGAAAAGAATTCCAACATGCCTACTTAAAGAACAACACTCTTAATAACAACACTCTTAATTCCAAACTCTACAAGACTGGCTAATTTTCACAGTAATCAGGTTTTTTTCCTTGAACTCTGAAAGATATTATTATAACTTTCCTCTATCTACAAGACTTATTCTTTCCATTTCCATCATTTTACACAATGGAACTATATTACCAACAAATATTCTTCTCAATATATTTTGTAACAGTAATTTTTGCCAATTTTTTTTAATATTTGGTAAATATTATATATCTCTTTACTTATACGGTGACTATTATATTTTCTGTCATGACCATTTCAAATTGAAATCCATAAATATATTAATTGATATGACATTGTTAAATATTCCCAAAATCAGAAGGCCAGAAACTTCATCAGAGGTTATAATTCAAAACAAAATTAAGGAACTTTAAAATTGCTAAGGCATTTTGAAATCTATATATATAGCTTATAAACATGTAATCACTGATATCTGAACAATGTTATTATGCAATAACATGTATTCTTGTGCAACTCTTAAAACTAATTTTAAAAATTATAAACCTGGCCCTTAAAATTTTTGTCTTTATAATTTGGCCCTTATTAATTTTAATTCAACATCACTCATATAGAGTGTTGCAAAAATTTCTTTCTTATTTACCTTCAAATTTCAGAATATTATGCCCTTATACAATTAAATAATTCCTTAGGTTAATACATATTGTTGCATATATACAAAAGGGAAAAAAATACTGCTCACATGTGTTAATCTTGCAAGATCATCTCTAATTTCTTTTTCACACAGAGATCCACATAGCCCTTGTAAACAGAAATCCATGAGGTAATGATCAGTTATGCCAGCAATCAAAGACCAGCCAAAGCTCTTATATGGAGAAGGACTTATATTTTCACTTGAAGGTATTAATCTGATAAAAGAAATTGTATTAGTCACAGAATTTCTATTTAACAAAATGACATATACACAAAAACTTTTACATGAAAAATTTTAATTTTTGAAGTTTTTTGAAGTTAAAAATAAAAATAATTATAGCTGAAAGTGGAATTTATGTTAAAATTTTTGGTAAAATATTTACACAAATACAACTATTGTAGCCACTATTTGATGCACAACAGTAATGAATTTGAAGAAAACTATATGCAGCATTCATTTCACAAAGGAGCATTCATTTTTATGCAATACATTAACCAAAATACACTGGTTATCATAAATTAAGGAAAAATCATGATTACTGAAAAAGTTACATGTAGAATTTTACGAAACTTACCCACAATACACAACACATAGTTAGGTATCAAATAACATAAAAAGAAATTACCAGACAATTACGATAGTATAGAAATTAGCACATGTATAAAGTGAACAAATCGAAGGTGTCAGTTTGCTGCAAGAAAAGTACCTTCAATATAGAATATGATCGCCACTAGAAGAAATACAAGACATACAGCAATGTGTGATGCTTTCAATTATGCGGTCTATCAGTTTCATAGGAAGTGAGAGCCATTGCTCCTGCAAAGCAGTTGCAAGCGCGGCATGGGTCTGAGGAGGCAAATTGACAGCACCCAGTCGTCTCCCTAAAGCATCCCAAACGTGCTTGATAGGAATCAAGTCTGGGGATCGAGCCGGCCACTCATGCACATAATTGTTCCATGTTCAAGATAATCATCAATGATGTGAGCCCTGTGTGGTCGGTCTTGCGTTGTCGTCCTGTAACAGGAAAGCATCACCTATTGCCCCGCATATGGCCGCATATAAGCATCAAGGATGTCATCTCTATAAATCTGAACATTCACGGTTCCCCTTGAAAAGACATGGAGGTCTGTGCGTCCACCCAAAGAGATGCCACCTCAAACACAGACACTGCCTCTTTTGCTTGCATCTCTTTCATGGATGTTTGACAGATGATACCAGGTTCCAGGTTCTCTCCATATCAAATAATGCCTACTATTGCTTTCTAGATTAAACCTGGACTCATCCATAAAGAGAACAGCCCTCCACTGATCAGGCGTCCAGTGTACGTTGTTGTGCCCACTGCAAACGGTCCCTCCTATGGCATGACGTGAGCAGTACGCAAATGGCTGGTCGCCTGGCATACAGACCACCTTCATGAAGCCTTCTACGCACAGTTGACGCTGACACTAACCTTCCGGTGGCTGCAGCAAGGGAGGATCTACGAAGAGTCAGAGTAGCGGTTCTATTCCTTCGTGCACATAATGTCAAATATCGGTCATCGGCGCTCATTGTAGCAGTTGGCCATCCTTGGCTGAACCTGCTACAAGCCGAATCTGTGGTTTGAAATTGCCACCAAAGTCTATGAGTAAGGAGTCACATTTAGCCATCTGGCCACTTCTTTTTGACCTTGTCCTGCCTCTAGTTTCCCAATAGCTCTCCATCATAGTTCTGTAGGCAAATGATGCCTGGAGATCATTGTTACGAAATGGCTATCTCAGATTTCTGATGTCACTATCACAGTGAAATATGTGGGCTTGCTCTCAAACATTGGCTTTTATGCTCCTCGCAGAATAGGTATTCCGAGTGCAGCGCCACTAATTTGCATATTGCAGTTTTACTTTGCTACTCTTACTTGGCAATATATTTATATTTTACATGGTTTGGCTTATTTTTGAGGGAGTTATTGCTATTTTTGTGATTTTTCCTTAATTTATTTACAAAGCATGACTAAGAAGTTTTAGATTAAAATAAAACGCTGAATAACAATTAATTTAGAACTCAAACAACAAAAATCAGCATAATATTTGCAAATTTTCTAGGACTAGTTTCGATTATTTATCAGAACCTTTTCCTCAGCTGCCAAAGTGCTAATGTGTCAAAGTGCAAATGGCATTTGCACTTTGGTAACAGACAGGTTTGTAATGGATTGAATGCACACAGAAATGATAATAGCTTGACAAAATTTATTGCCCCAAAAGAAACTTCTTCACAGTTCTGGAACTTTTTATTGATTTGCTTTGTTCTTAACGCTCTTAGTAGTTTGAAGTGTAACTACTGAATGTGTTCTGTGATACTGAGAGTAGCTGTACGCTCAAAGAACACGTTCAGTAGTTACACTTCAAACTACTATGAGCGTTAAGAACAAAGCAAATCACATTGAAAAGGCAAAGCTCTTGTCGATATCTCAGTACTTCAAAGTTAGCTCTAAACTAACAACTCAGAAACTGAAGGTGTCTCTGGTCTTACAGTTTTCCATCAGCTGCTAATAAATCTCTAGAACCTTCCATTTTTCAAAATTACTGGCAGGCATATATGGTCAAAATTACATACATGGGTCGGATACAGTTACAGTAACATATACAGATCAATTACAGTACCATTTTACAGTTATACAGGGACTGACCCATAATGTCCCCCTGGCCAAATCTGGCAATAAAAATTAGCTGTCAAAACCATCGACAGCTTGGGAACTGTGAGACAGACATTTAGCTCAATATCAAATAGAACTGACCTAGTAAACTTATTGTTTTGGCAGAGCTTTGTCTCTTCAAACTTTACATGTTACATTATACAAAAGATACTAAAATTATTTACATATATACAAAATTTATAACAATGTATTTATACAAATATCTGAAAACTATAGATACTATGTAATATAACAATGAAATTATATAACTATGAAAATTATGTAAAATATTTTGAAATGAAATACGTCTCTAATCTATAAGTGCACTGAACTAAACTGCAGTTTTAAATTTAGGCTAGGTTAAATAATTAAGGCAAAAATGAAAGGATTTTCTAAGAGAAATTATTTTATATTCATATTATATATGGAAAAACATAATGAAAAGCCCTGTGTACTTTTATACCAACTCAATTGCCAGGAATCCAAACCGAACTACTAGTGTCAAACAATCCTATCTGTTTGGCCACTCACAGGCATGCAATATTTAAGTGTATTATTATTATTTGTACATTAACTATTTTCCATTACTTGAATTTATATACATTTTCCTAATTAAAAAAAAGAGAGAGCGAGAGAAAGGAAAACTTACTCGGGTAAATTAATTTCTTCAAGACCTTCAGGACACCAGTTATCAAAACGTTTTAGCATTTCAGAAAGATGCATTTTCGTTCTGCTAGGACTATGAGGTTCTTCCATGCTATGATAACCTTCCTCAACAGATTCACATTCTTTCACTTTCGATGAATCAAAATTCAGGTCTTTGGTAAAAGAGCTATCATTATTATGATTATCATAGCACAGACAGCTTTTGCAACAACAAGTTTTAGATTTCACTGGCCTACAGATTTCTGAACAACAGGTTGTGTTATCACAGTTGTCAGTACATGTTACATTGATTACAGGATTGTTTTCCTTTCCAACTTTAATACTTGAGTTTGTATCTAAAACAGTATATGGCAGTTCTTGGCAGCAATTAGCATGTTGTTCACTAAGAACAAGTCTTTTTCTTGATGCTTCGGAACATTCTAGCTTGTCTTCCAAACTCACATAACCCAAACTATTCCGAGAATCTTTTCCATTATTCATATTGCATGATACTTCTGAAACAATAGGAACTAAAGATGAGTCTGTTACTGCTTTACTGTTAATATAAACAGAACTGTCACTAGTCCTTCCTTCTGTAGGTGTAATAACAACATCACATGTGTCTTTAGAAGAATCAGATGCAGTGTCAACATCATGGCTACTGAGGAGAGCAGCATTGGGTGAATCTGAATTTTTAGGAAGACTTTGTACGGATACAGATGGAACATCACAACTTCCAACAGGTGTACTTAAATTACTTTGACTTGAATTAAGTTTACTGCTGATATTGCTAGTATCTACACTGGATGCTTTTGTTTCATTTGGAAACCTAAAATATACATAACATTTGCTTTTACGAAGGCAGAAAACTTTAGAAAAATAATGAAAGATAAGAAATTGATTATAATCAAAAGATTTAACTGAATACTTACTAAATGTAAAACATAATTTTATTCATTCAAAAAAACTCAATTCAAATATAATTTCATTCTATTCTCATATACATATGCAAAATACAATTTCATTCACTCTCGTTTTTCATTCACTCCTGTGTGTTTGAATTACATATTCTCCTATACATATGTAAAATACAATTTCATTCACTCTTGTTCGTGCAGAATATAATTTTCTTAATACAAAATAAATATTTTTTTCACTTTATTATATAAACCCAGCATGATCACCTTCCTTTACAACTGATTTAAATTTCTACATTAACAGAAGATATTTTATGTATAAATTGGTGAGAACAGTTCTTGCTCTTATCTACATTTTAAAAATCAAATATTTTTTAGAATTTAAATTCTAAAACGGGATATTAAAAAAAAACTGTGTAGCATTTTGAAAATACAAAACACTTGCTATATCCACTTTAAAAGATTTGCTCTTTTGTGCAATAAATTACTTTCATGTTAAAGGATATCCGAAGCATAAAACTGAAGCAACAAAATTAACACAAACAGCATCACAAAAATTATTTAATAGTCTTTCTCCTCTTCCTTAGGGGAAGGGCATCATGCATCAGAGACCCAGCCTAATTTAAAATGGAATTGAGAAAAATGACATTTCTGCTTTGAAATATTAAGGTTAAAAAAAATAAATATAAATAAATAAAAATACTACTAAAAAAGGAGAGAAGTAAAATCTGAAAAATCTCGCTATCTAATATATTTTAACAGGAAAATATTCACAACAGAATTTTCATTTGAGATAAACTACCAAGATTATTCTGCTTTGACCAGTGGATTAAACTACTAGCTGAGCAACTTAAGAATTCTGATAACAATGCCATTCTGATAACAATGGTCTGATAACAATGCCACATTCATACTTTTTGACATAGAGTTTAAGCAAAAGTTTACTAAATGAGGACATACCTTAAGTTTTTATCCGTAATAACTATTCCATCTGTTCTTTCATACAGTTGCTCACAGATGTCACTACAACGTATAAAGTAACTTAAAACTTGCAGGAACTGCAGTACTATTTCTTTCTTCCGACCTTTTACAACTGTTTTTGAAAGTTTCAAAGGAATTCCCAATGCACCATATAAATCACTGAAAAAATTCATAATAATAAATTACTAAGCATAATTAATATCAAAATTAATTTAATTCCTTATCATAGGTTTTAAAAAATTTTCTCATCTAATAAAATTAGCAATAATTTTCTACAACATTTTGACTACCAAATTTACTCGCATATTTTTCCCATTTTTTTAAATAATTTTTCTTATGAAAATGAAGAGGGGAAAATTATGTGACTAATTTCCAAAGGACAAAGGTATAGCAAGAAAATAAATGAAAAGTATTCATGCATAAACTACACGTAGCTATCACATTAGTACTGATTTAAAAGGAACCTAAATTCCAACAAAAATACATAATAACATTATCATATCTATTTCTACTTCCAATGTCTTGAATTCTTTTCATACTCTAGTCCAGTGCTACAATTGCCAAAACTGCTGACTGTGTTGTTGGCTATTAAACTTGCCATCATCCACATCATTCCATGCTCTTTGTCACTATTCAGTCAGTCACCCCATGAGCAATGACCTTCAGAACACGAGCAATAGATATCCTTCCTTTCTGGAAAATCTCGAATGAATCTGTTATTACTTCATCAATCACGAGTCGATGCACCCAAAATCCATAAGCAAATTAATTAATCGGTAAGACAAAAACAATCACTACATGGATGAATTCATTTTAAAAGTTAGGGAAGCTTGCTTTCTGAATGCCTTTAGGAAGGGAAAATTATATGAATACATAAAATTTTCAGAGAAGCTAAATGGAAAAACTACATGAGTAAATATGGTATACATTTTCTCCTGCTAGGTACAACTAATACTGTTAAATACAGTAGTCAATAAAATTCAAGTTTTGCTTCTTACATGAATTTTTTAATATCTAAAATATATCTACATATAAGTATTATATAAAATTCGTTACCACTGTAATTTTAAATTGACAGTATTCTTGACAGAATTTCGCATGCCAGGATGAGAATACACTGAATGGAACAAATACTTTTTCAAATCGCCTCTCTGAGGTTATGCATTATGATGAAAAAACATGCTTTTCTTTTATCTAGTGCTAGTTTTCTTAAAAGCTTTTATTTACTTCACTCGTGATGTTTGTTACTGTGGTCAAAATTTTGCTATTAATCTTTTCAAATTAAGCTAATTCCTGTTTTCACAGGAAATATGACAATATAGTTTTTTTTGGGGGGGTAGAAGCTAAAATAATGATCTTATGTAAATGTTAGCAAAGGATTTGCTAATGGAGCTAATGGGTTCATAAAAAATGGCCACACCAATGCATGTACCAAACTTACAATACCAGTTTATATAGACTCTGGGGAAGATAGCTTATACATTATTGAATCCAAAATGTATTAAATGAATTTTATTATCAATTATTTATTTTATTTATTTTATTATTTATTATTATTTACTTACACTAGTGAATTGAAAATAATTTCCTGCCAAGTACACTTATACTGAAAGAAGCACACATTCTGTAGTTTCATCATGGATTACAACATACAAGATGAAAGAAATACACATTATGTAATTATTCACTTATGAAAAAAATTAGTTACAGAACATAAAGCACAGATCAAGCATCCCTGTGATTTTACAGAGAAAACTTGAAATTAATACGTTTGCTGACATCAAATGTGGCATTATTTCTGAAGAGCCAGTCGCACTGCCACATGGTGTAGGATGACATCTCAGGCCAGTCACAAGCTGACAGGGCAGTGCTTCATTGTTTATTCTCCAACTCAATCAGCAGTATGTTTTGAGTATGTATGATGCTATTGGTGCAGAGTGAAGGTTAGAAACTAGGTGTGAATGTGTGTGGTTTCAAATTAAAGCAAAGTTTCATGTTGTGTACATTTGTAACATATATGTATTTATGATGTAGTTTCGTATAAAAATAATGCATATAGTCATTTGTTTTTATTCATTTTTAAATGTCACATGTCAGCACATAATGTGGCATTGGGAAAATAATTTTACCTCATGTGCCAATGATGCACTGAGGTATAGTCATAAAATTCTCCAATTAAGGGGCTTAGTAATCAGTGTGATACACATAATCATCTTTTTTATTACCTCTTTTAAATCACATTTCTTACAACAAATAAGTAGGCATATAGTACATAATCTACTTCTATGCCAAGGTGGTGACTATCAACACAGACTCACGACTGGCAGCGAAATAGTTAGGAAGCTATTGCACAAAATTGATGGGCTACAAAAACTTATAACAATTAAGTATTATCAGAAATGGAGAAAGCGTCAGTACATTGTCCATGACACTGAAATTTTCATCATAGATAATATACAGAAATTTTAATTATAAAGATAGAAATAATATATTTACCATAAAATTAAACAATAATATCACTGCAGAAATTAAAAATATGTTTATCCTTTGTTGAAAATAATTTGATTGATGATACGTTACAGACTAAAAAGTAGAAAATAAAAAGGTTTATAAAATAAGCTTTAATTTAAAATTAATAAAGTCTTTGTTGAACTAAAAAAAATTACAATCATACTATTTAATAGAAACAACAAATTAAAGAATTTTACTTAAAATTCATCTACAATTTTTTATGACAAATAATGAATTGTGCCTAAATTTCGAAATCCATTATCAATGGCAAAAGCATATAATATTTTCTTTATAAATTTGGTGCAGATTTCACACTTTTCCCCAAATTTAGTTCTATGGGAAGCTCTTAAATCAAATAAATGCAAATAACCTAATATTTTTAATAGGTCAATCTTTAAGAAATTATACTTTAGAAACATTTACAGTACACTGAATCAATTTTTAAATATTGTAATAATTATGTGTGTGTTAGTAATTAAGAAGAACCCATGCTTTTATTATTCATGACTATTTTTTAATATATTAATAATTTTAGCCATTTTAAATAAAAGCTCACTTTATAAAAACTTTTTTCTTTCATTCTTCAATGCTTTCAGTTATTCAGAATATAGTTTTTTAATTATTAGATTTTCAAGAAGTAATATATAAATAATTCCCTCCATATTCTATCCATATCATATAAATATCTTCTCGGGATGAAGGTCTCCTTAAAAAGAGACGTATATGGGGTTACCTTTATGAACATAAAACTATATTTTGCATTTGATATTTTTGCAAATGATGAGAAAATCTATTCACTGATTCAAATTAACACCCAGCAATTCCCATGGAACTTAATGACTCAATTCAGATACTTCTGTAACTTTTCAAAATGCCAAGAAGCTAAGTAGAGCCTTAAATACTCTCCTAATACCCATGACACCATAAATGTTTTCTTAAATTCACAAGTGACAATGACACATAAGACATTACGGTACAAAGTCTGAGATCCGGATTTGTCGGAACTTCGGTGGTTCCGGATTTGAGATTTTTCCTGATATTAGATCATGTTAAAAGTTCGTAAAATGGCATGTAGAAATTATAAAATTAAAAATATGAAATCATGATTTATAAAATAATGAAGCACGATCTAAAGGGTAACAAAATTTACAAAAGAATTAATATTTATTTGTTAACTTTATTAAACATTTTTTTCAATGTAAGTTAATTAAGTTTATCTTTGTGCTAATATTTTTAGTAGCGGTATTTTTTTGAATTAGAACCATAACTACAGATTTTGCCGTTCATTAATTGATTGATAATTAGGCCATTGTAAAAAAAACTTCTGTTATATCATCTTCATTTATTAGCACTTCTCCACATTTCTTTAAAATATCCATTAATTGGGAAATTTAACCTTTGGTTTGGTGATATCCGAAAACCTTCACATTTGCGGCTATCATACCTCACCATGAAATATGCTAGGAGGCCATAAATTATGCCAAGCATTTTTTAAAGTATCTGGGAGACACATGCTCCCACGATCTTGCAATGCTCCACAAAGTAGATTTTATTAAAAATTTAATATAAATTTTATTAAAAATGCTAAAATATTAAAAACAAATTCTTGAATATTCTTGCCATTATTCAAGAAATTTAACGTGGATTTTAAAAATTCTATTTTATCTTTGCATTTAAGCGTGTGCACTATTCCGATATCCATAGGCTGAATGACTGACATAAAATTTGTAGGAAAGAATAGTATGAACATTTTATTTTTCACTAAAACTTTAAGTAAAGTATGAGCCAAACAGTTGTTTACAATCAGGATAATTTTTGAGTTATCAGGTAAACCAACCGAATTCTGCCAAGTCTCGGGTATGAAATGATTTTCATACCAATCATTAATTAACACTTGTGTCATCCGTGTTCTTCTATTTGCATAATATATAACGGTAAACTTTTGAGTCTGTTAAATGCTTCAAGGTCATCTATTTTTTTCGATTACGAAAAGTTTACACTTGTGCTGCTGTATTTGTGCATGCTAAAATTGCTAGTCTCACTTTGGAATCTTTGACTTTCCTATAGAGGCTGCCAAGGTATTTTGTGGTATTTATTGCCAAAAAAAGACCTGTTTCATCAGCGTTATAAATCTGTTCAGGAGATAACTTTAACTATTAATAAGTTCAGTGAATTCATCTGCAAATAGTTCAGCAGCTTCAATATCAGCTGAAACTATTTTACCTGAAATTCTTAATTGTCTTATACCATGGTGATTTATAAATTTGGTTAACCAACCTGTCGAATACATGCACTCAGTTTTTATGTTAATTTCTTAGTTAAATATTTTAACTTGCGCCATTAGAATTTGACTCATCAATGGTTACTCCCTTGTTGCGATGCTATCTGACCCATTCAATTATCATTTTGTCATGATCTTCACTTTTAGCATTATGAATAAATTTTATGTTACTCGTTGAGAGTGGAGTGTGGGAATCCACAAAAAATTCAAAAAGTTTCTTTTTCTGTTTTCTTATGTTATATACAATTGACTTTCCAATGCCATACTCCTCGAATAATTTTGAGACAGTTATATACCTTTATCCATTTTTTTACAGCAATTCCACTTTTTGTTTAATGGACATCGAAACATGCTTTCGCTTTGTAGATCCTGTTGCTGCACCAGAATTTAGAAACTCTTTTTGACAGGATCAAAAGTAGAAACTTTAATTTTCGTCAAATTGCTGTAATAAAAACAGCTTGCAAAAAATATTTAAGCTGGATCAAATCAGAAAGTTAAGGAACACTCATCTGCTAGATTCGCTGAAATTTCTTGGAATCAGTAAAGTATAATTTTAGCCTCGCTTAATAGCATCCGAAATACAATATTGGGTACGTATCAGGAGATTGGCGATGAAAGACAAGTTGTTCTGCTAAATTTCGTCTTGCTTCTATCGTGCACTGGGACAATTAAGCCTGATTGCATTAGTTTATTTATTTATTATACTTGCATCTAATTCTTGCACATGCTTATCTGAATCCTGAATAAAATTCCCACATACAGTTAAGGCTTATCGAAAGGTGGCGCTAGATACCTTACCATCTGATGCAGTCTCTGCGGGTCTTAAATTCTGCTACCAAGCGCTTCCCTAAAAAGTTCTAAATTTTTCCCACCTCTAGATTTTGGGTCCCAATGCTTTCCTTAAATTCTTCATTATTTTCATCTTTTAATTTGGTTGCTTGGTGCTTCTCTAAATTCAAAAAATTCTCCTGCCCTGTGCGGCCATACGAGCTCTGGCACTGGTTCTGGGTTTAAGTTAAAAACAAATCAGTTCTTTTTAATCCAAACTGCACTAAATTTAATATTTTGGCCTATGAGAATTATTAACATAATCTCTTTTTAGCATATGGAAAGAAATTTGTTTTAAATTTTTTCTCATCACATTTCTTAGTAAATTTAACTAAGATGTATAATCATTGCCTAGGGTAATAATGTCAACATAAAAAGTTACCATACTAATTCCTACTTATATTTTTAAAAAAAATGTTAGCTGCATGAGTCATTACTCAAGTTGTCATGTGTTGATAAACCTTCAGTGATGAAAGCAAAATATAATAAATAATAAACTGGGGTCAGAGATATAAAATACTAGTAAGTGTAAAATCAAGGATGCTCCTACCTAGAATGTTTTGGTTTGAGATTAGCCAAGCAGATACTGAACCAAATTACTGATCACACAAATTTATGCTAAATTATTGTTTCTTCAATAACTAGGTACTTATTTAGTGCCAAGTGAAATTAAGAATCAGAACTCTACATATGTTTATCTATTGGGGGGGGAATGAAATGTACATGCCTAAATCACTTAAAGGGGGAAAAAAAAAGGTTGCTGGTGGTTTTGAGGTCCGGATTTTAGATCATTCCGGATATTGGACATCCGGATCTCTGACTTTATACTGTACTTAAAATGGTTACCAATTCTTCTAATATGTATACATTGTACAATTATGCAATAATTGTAAAGTACTGCATCCTTCAATTTCACAAAAAAAAAAAAAAAAAAATCTGGATTATTCATGAGATGATCAATAAAACATGCGGTCAAAACATTTAACAAATCCCTATAGAAACAACACAATACAGTTTAGTTCATTTTGCATGCCTTTTTGTAACAAATGAATATACAGATGTGAAAAATGCTTTCAGAGACATTTAGTAACTACTTTATGATTAACTGATAATGTTACTTAAAATATTACAACCTCACCATAACCTTAAAGTAAATTTTGCCACTGAATCCAAAGAATTCAAATTTACCTTAACTGAACCCAGTGTGGATTATAAGGCCTTGATTTTGCTAATAGGTCCACCTAAAATAGTGCAGAACATTATTTCAAGAGTATTGTTAAAATAAATCTTATACATTCATATATGCTCAGTTTTTCTTACTTTTATTGAAACTCGAAAATATTAATGAGAAAGCAATATATACAAGGATTAGACACTTAAATTAATACAAATAAATATGAAACATATTATATACAGATATAACACATACTCTTCCTATGATTGCATTATATCAAGCAAGTTCTTAAACAGCAGCAGAAAAGTTTAGAACACAATGCAGCAAATATGCTTTGATATTTAGAATTTATATACACTTTTATATCATTAAAATAAATGAAAAAAATCTATACAAATATTAGAGGGACCGGAAAGTAATGTCGCTTTCTTACATTAAATTCAAACAAATAAATTTTTAACAAGTTTTTATTTTTAATCAATAATATAACACCCTCGTTATCAACAACCTTTTGCCAGCTAGTGTGCAGATTTTCAATCCCGGATCAATAAAAATCAATTGGTTTTTGAGTAAAATATCTTGAGATGGCATTTTGGACATCATCAAAATTTTCAAATTTTTTGCCACTACGAAAATGCTGTAAGGATTGAAATAAATGGAAATCCGAGGGTGCTATATCCGGCGAGTATGGTGGGTAAGGCAGTACCTTCCACTAAAATTCATTAATTTTTTCCAGTGTTCATATCGCACAATATGGTCTTGCATTGTCGTATTGCAAAATGGTGCCTTTCCTGTTGACCATCGCCCGATATTTTTCGATTACAGATTGGTTCACTCAATCCAATTGTTCATAATAAAGGTCTGCATTAACAGTTTGTCCAGGTTTCAGCAATTCAAAATGAACAATGGCACGAATACTCCACCACACACACAGGAGTGCCTTTTTGGGATGTGATTCATTTGGAGATAGACACTGCCTTTTGTGTTTTGGATTATCACATAGCATGCATTTTTCATCTCCAATAATCAAACGATAAAAAAAAGGGTTCTATATGGTGCCGTTGAAGCAATACATTGCATGTGATGGATTGGTTAGCTTTGCTCTCTTCAAACAGATTTGGGGAGACACAAACACCTGCTCTGCTTATTTTTCCAATCTGCTTTAAATATTCTTGGATGGTCGACCAAGGTTGGTTAAGGGTGTCTGACAATTCCTCATTTGTTTGACATGGATTTGCTTCCACATCTGCCCTTAGCATGTTGTTGTCTAATGTTGTTGGTCTTCCTGATCGATAGGAATCGGAGAGATCAAAATTACCAGATTTGAACTTGGAAAACCATCTTTGGCATTTACAAACGTCTAATGCACATGGATAAACATAGCAAATGTTTTTGGTTGCAACTGTTGTGTTACTACCCTTGCAAAACTCAAAAAGCATACCATGCTGGATGTGCTCTTCTGGTATTTGGCTGGCCATTTCACACCAAATTGCAAAAAGTTTAATATTGAATTATTTAGAAGGAGCAAATCACAACAACGTTAAAATGATTTTGGCACACCTTCGAAATACACAATGAGCTGACAAACGGCAATCAGACATCGACATGCGCAAAAACGACATTACTTTCCAATTCCTCTGTTATATTTACAGAAATAATCATTGTAAAATGCAACTTCTAATCAAAAAATTAATTGCATAACATCATAGATTATACTATGATAAAAATGATTATTCAATAAATGAGGACTTCCCATGTGCACTGAATTATTTAACTGAATGAAAATTCTAAGACTTTTCTGTAATTTATCGGCTCAAATTTTCACCCGTTTAACTTCCTTCCAAGTGCACTAAAGAAAAATCCTTGATAAAAACTTTCACGTAACGCAAAGCCATATTATCAGAATAATGTGCATAATGCAACAAAACAGTTCAGTATATTATAAAAATGAAAAGCTTTGAGCATGTCTGAGGTTTACCATTAAATCAAATAATGTGCATCTATCTCTGAAAAAAGTAATAAGAATTTATTATGCATGCTCAAACGTTTCTAAGATGCACAGTAAATGACAATACCTTTGGCAGTTACTAAAAATCATCATTTGATACAGTTGTCTTTCCCCTCATGTATCATAAAGACATTTTTGCCAACAATGTGTAGCAACTTGAGGTGGATTTTCTACAACAGGATCTTGAAACAAAAAACTGTGAAAGCAAAAGAAAACATCACCACCAAGAAGTGATGTTTTTTTAAAAAAATTTCGGTCCATTTTCAAGTTGCTTTACAATGTTGGTGCAAACTTCCTTGAGACACATGAGAAAAATACAACTACATCTGTTAGTGGCTAACTATGCAGCAGAGAAGCTTACTTTTTGGTGTATATATATGGCAGGAGTTCACATCCATACAGCAAAAGCTCATTGTTCTTGGTGTACTTTTTAAGAAATGAAAATAATAATTTTTAAGAGATGAAATTATTTAACCCATTTGCTATAGACAGCTCAGTCATACATACTAACAGGATGCACTGCACGGTCTTGTGGGATGGCAATTCACACTGCTAAGCATAAGTTTGGGGGGGGGAGAATCATATAAACTAAATTTGTGGACCAATTGTTCCAATTTTTGCTACAATATAAGAGGAGCACCAATTAGTTATCAGAATTAATTTTAAAAATTTATATTTTTCTTAAAAATATTATAAAATAATCAATTCTAGAATAATATAATTTTTGATTTCCCTCAAATAAATAAATGTGGACAAAATACTCAAAGAACAGCAGATTTTATTCAACACATTAATAAAAATAAAAATTATTAAAAATCCAGCATGTTTAAATTTTAACTTGCCTAAAATAAATATATCCCTCATATAAAATATCCATCTTATACTTCGAAAAAATCTAAGAGGAATAAATAAACCTCTAAAATGATGGAACACCTACCCCACTATATTCCCCCTCAGACAAAAATGGCAGCTATGTTTGTTTACATCAACTGACCCAGTTGAAGAAACATTACATTGCTCAACACCTACTCTCATTCCCAAACAAAATACCAACAATAAAAAACAATGCAAAGGAGTGAATATACTTCACTTTCCATAAGTTTCACTATAGCAGACATACAGCTACATCTAGAGCGAACAAAAAAATATTAATTAAATGCTCTATCTAAAGCAGTGGTCACCAAACTTATGAAGCTTCTGAGCTACCGTATTGTTTATAAAACCTACTGTGAACTACCAAACAAAGAAACTACCAACTTTTCTTAAAATATCTCATGTTTTTTATTGCCTATAACCAAGAGTTTGTTTCAAACACACAAAGTGTTTATATTCACCTTGGATGATATTTTTTCCCACAGTTTCAGCTTTTTGGGAATGAAGCAACATCTGAAATTGTTCTGCCAATATCTTTATCCTTATCTTGAAGCTGCAAGTTAAGGTTATTTAAC
Source organism: Stegodyphus mimosarum (assembly GCA_000611955.2). Classification (NCBI taxonomy): domain Eukaryota; kingdom Metazoa; phylum Arthropoda; class Arachnida; order Araneae; family Eresidae; genus Stegodyphus; species Stegodyphus mimosarum. The sequence goes on from KK115167.1 coordinate 476,708, forward strand.
TTTTTGGCGATGTTCACAAGAAAAGCAAAATCCTGCAGCCAAACCGGATCTTCCTAGTTCACAGAACGATTTGCCTCATTCTTTAAAAAATTCTACTAAAACAGGAAGAAACTCTTGAAAATGCTCTAAAACTCTGCTTCTACTCAAGTAAGGACTTCCGTATGAAGCACTAGATCACCATATTGGCAATCTAGTTTATCAGTCAGCGCTCTGAAACAAATGTCTCTCAATTTCTTGTGCTCTAACTTTGTTCACTATTCTTATGACCGTTTTCATTACATTATTCGTACTTCAAAACTTTCCACATAGTGAATTCTAGTGTATTATGCAATGGTAAAACAGTAATTTCGGAAGGCACCATTGTATAATACATTATTCACATGCATAATACACTATTGTGGAGATTCATAACCTTATGCAATGTATGTCTTTACGACACAAGGTTATGAATCTCCTCTGTCTGCCTGCCATCGCAGGAGCTCTGTCAGTTGCTAAGCACACCTACTTTTTTATAGGAATATTTTCATAGTTAATAAGATCTTTAACTGCTAAAAATATGTCTTGTCCACTAGTGTATCCTGTTAATGGTATAATCTTCACCACCTCTCTTATTCTGAAATTATCAAAAATCATTCTTGCAAAAATGGCTAACAGTTGATTCATCCAGAAGAAATAACTACAGCGATCAAAGTCAGTTTAAGTTGTGAGGTAACATCAGAATTCATATTTCAACACTTCTCATTACTGTATTTGCAGACGGCTGTAGATTTATGAACAGACATTATCTCAGTTTTATTTTTGAAACTATCAAATAATGTATCTACAGCTTCTAAAAATACAGTTTAAATTATTTCTGCACCTTCGTATTGTTTCTTATTCTATGCATTAACATTTGAAACTCAGAATGATGCCTCAATTCCTGCTTTATTCTTGTTTAATGGTTTTAGAAAAGTTGATTGTTGACCACTGTGTTTAGATTTTAGATGTGAATTCACAGGAAAATCCTTTTCAGTTTCTGCATGAATAGTTTTGAAGTGATGTTCAAGACTCCATTTCTTCCCAACTGATACATTTGCATAGCACAATAAATACTAAAACTTGTTCTTTACCCAAAGAAGCAATATTCAAACCCAAAGAAGCAATATTCTTTACCCAAAGAAGCAATATTCAATATAAAAGAATTTCCTATTCTGAATGGAAAAGATAAGTTTTTGCTTTTTGTTTGAGCATGCCATCATTTTACTTTTAGCTTGAACATGCCATCATTAGAAGAGACCTAGTTTAGTACCAATGTGTAAATCAAATTATCCAAGTTAGCAACTGTCTAATATACACACGAAAAACACAATGTGCACAACCTCTCATGCATATGCAATCAACTATTAGATGAGGCTGAGAGAAACAAGCAGTTGTTGCCATCAGCGTAAGATCAGTGGGGAAATCAAGTTTAGGCAACCGGAGCGCTACCGATAATGTCCCTTGAGCTATAGTAGCTTGCGATCAATGGTTTGGCGATCACTGATCTAAAGAGTCATACGTAGTATACCCACCGTAGAATGAATTGAAGGGTGTTTCATACATTATACACCCAGGGCTGGGATAACATCTTCCTTTATTTTGGTGTGTGGTGTTACAGCGAGGATGAAAATGTTATTACAGTTACTGGTTGCCCAGACACCATAGAGAATAGTGTCCTTGATTGCTGTACTGAAGTGCCAGGTTCGATTTCTGGAGAAGGCATGGATGTTGGTAAATGTACAATGTCTATCCATAAAAGAGCACTCAAAATATACAGTGAGCTTCTTGAAAGATTGACGGTACGGGGGAGAGAGGTGGGAGTTACTCGGACCCCCTTCGAAACCCATTCGAAGCAGAAGCTTAGTAATTAGCAAGACCTAGAAATATTTAACATACCTAGATGGATGCACAGGTGCTGGCCTTGCTTCAACTTGTATCCACTAAAATTAACTGTGAATAATACTGCAATATGATTACTACTTTTTTGTGGTCACATTTGCAAGGAAAAAGATGGTGCTACCTGTTACTTCCCCTCATAAGATAACTGCTCAGCTCCATCAGGAATTCTCAGGCTAGTACTCACTCACATCAGTGACCAGAAGTGCCAAGTATGGTCATGCAGACTTGCACCACCGACTACTTTTGCTTAGGGGTTTCTCAAATCACAAGGTTTAAGCAAATAAAGCACAAACAATGCAAGAATTTAAGAGAAACTGAATGTATCATCACTCGCCACGTACACAGATATAAGAAAAATTATTATTAATTTCATCCCAAGAATGCAATGCTGCACAGCAAGTCATAGAGGACATATGTCAAACATTATTTTTCATTCCTAAATCGCAACATTTACCTGCTGTAAACATGTACAGATATTTTCTATTCTTAAAAATAAAGCAAAATTAAATAAATTTTATTTGGTATATTAAATGAGGCACTTTCGCTGGTACACACTTTATCTTACAGTAAGATTTCTAAACATAATAACAATGAAAATTGTTCTTATACTATTATTACAACATAGACACAATTGTACTTTTAAAAGTTGTTCCACTAATAATATAAGTCCACAGTACAAAGGGAGGAAGAAAAAATAATATAAATGAAAATTTACCCAAAAAGGTGTATATTTATGGCTAGTTTGAGTTGACTGGATTTTAGAATCAGTAGGAATAACAGAAGGAACCCATGCAAGATGATATGTAAGTACAGCAGTCAATACAGTGCTCACAAAACTGGAATGAAACAGTTAAGTATTAATCATAATATTAAAAAAAAATATTTACACATACAGCATTTCAAAAGCAAAACAAAAGGTCAAAACTAATGCACATTATGCAAATAATCAAGGACAGGAATAAAATTCATGTTCCCTAGTGAACTGAATGGGGAAATTTTTTTGAGGTATACGAGCTTACCAAGCCACAAAGAAATCACATCCAGCCAGCCTATACAACTGTGAAGAAATGAAGCTTCATTTACACATTTACTAATGGATTTCAGCATTATAAATTGAAAGAACATTTTACTATGTAATTACTGCTATATGGTAAAGATCAATATGCCTGGCTAATATAGATGTGAAGTAGTTCCTTACTTAGAACTGATTTACTGTCTAGAGGATAATCTTGCACTTTTTTACACATGTTATACCTTCCCATTACAATAATCTTTATTTTAAGCTATACTTCAATATACATATACATAAGAAGGTTGCATACACCATAAGAAGGTTGCTATTTATATTTCTGGCCTTGACAACAGTGAGTGTTGCTAAGCGCCTGCAGATGATTTCAATTGAAAGTTTGATATTTTTAACCATCACTTCTTCAGAACATTTTGCCATTTTAGAATGATTTGTGTTGTTTACAGTAAATTGAAAAATTCATCTCAGGCAAAAAATGGAATTAACTTGAGAATATTATAAGATCTAGCTATATTGGGCCATATAAACTAAGCTAGATCCTACTAATGAACCTGTCAAATTCTCACACACGCTTGAAGAAATACCAATACAGAAGAAGGGTGAAAATAACACTTAATTCCAACTATTAACAGAAAATTACAAAAACATTAATTACAATTAAAAATTAATAAATTAATAATTAATTAAAATTAAAATTAATTCTAACTATTAACAGAAAGGCACGTACGTACTTAATGCTTTACAATAACACCAACTACTTGTGGTGGAACTTAAAACGTTGTTACACAATTAAATTTAAGTCTAAAAAGAATAGTGCTGGATTAGCAAATTAAAGTATGACTAACTTAGGCTGACTCAACAAACCTAACAGGCATGATGGTTATTCAGAATGGCCAAATGGTGTATTAGTGTAACAGCAAGGTCAGAAAACAAACATGCACTGGCTAGTGAAAACTCGCTCTGAATAAACTCCCGATATTCACCTATTTAAATACTCACATCACTTAACTTTAAACTTACATCCTGGTAAGGAAATGTAAGGGGAAGTTGAGGATTTCAGGAAAGATAACATAAATTTGAATAATATATTAATTTTAACTAAAGGAAACCTTACAACATTTTCATACGGATTTTTTCACAACTTTCGACATGGATTATCAAGACAAGAGTGCTTTGATAACTTAATTCTTCATACAGTGATAAAGCACAATCCTAAAGCCCTGTAAAAAACTGGTATAACAAATTCAGTTGTGGTTGACGTTCGATCTACGAAAAATTCCATGAAGGTCGTCCAACATCGGTTGTTATGCTAGAAAACATTGATGCTGTGCAGATAACAGCAAGATCGATCGATGCTGATACAGCAAGATCATGTGACATACTGTGACAAGCATCAATAATGATGTGACAAGCATGACAAGCATCAATAACATATTACATGATCAACTGGCCATAAAAAGGATCTGTTCATGTTGGATCCCACATAATCTTACAAACACTCAAAAGAAGGTTCCTGTCGATTGGTGGAAGGAAATGTTGGAAAAATACATTCGAAGTGCATCAAAGGCTGTGTATAACATCTACACAGGTGACGAATCATGGATCTACACATATGAGCCTGAAACAAAACAGCAATCCACTGTATGGGTCTTCTAAGAAGAGCCAAATCCAACAAAAGTTGTTGAAAAACAACAAGAGGAAGCAAATGGTTGTGTGTTTCTTTGGCATTAGCGGTCATGTGGCGACAGTGGCATAACGCAGGATTATCAATTCAAAATGGTACACAGACACTTGTTTCCCAAAAGTCATCGTAGAAATTCGAAAAAAGCTGAAGAAGATGCGAATCATTCTTCATTATGACAATGCGAGCTCTCACACATCGGCTCAGACAAAGAAATTTCTGAGAGCCAAAACATCAAATCAAGGGGTCATCTGCCATACAGTTCTAATTTGGCACCCAATGACACTTTTTTTATTCCCACACATCAAAAATAAATTCCGTGGTCAGTGATTTGTGGCAGCTGATGCATTCAAAACGCATATTTTGGAGTTACCACAATCGGGGGGGGGGAGTGCTTTGAAATTTGGTTCAAATGCATGTAAAAGTGTATTGATCTTCATGGAGAATATTTTGAAAAACAATAAAACCGATTTCAGTCATAAGTATCAGTTTTTCCAAAATTAGGCCAGAAATATAAATAGCAACCCCTGTATTGTTAAAAAAGTAGCTATAAACTTTATTTCCTTAAATATTAATCTTACACGAGTCTTTTCATATATGATATTTCTCAAAATAATTTAAGACTTTTATGAATAATTTCAACAATGGAAAACTTTGCTAAATATAAAACCTAATTTTTATAATCTTTACAGTGATAGAAATTCTAGCTAGTAAATTATTTATGGTTTTAAAAAATTCCATCTTCTACAATATTATAATTAATTCTAAGCAACATACATAATCAATATTTTTATGAAGTTGGGTACAAATTTAAAAACAAGTGCAGTTTAATCCCAAAAAAAGTCAACTAATTACCAAAATAAACAACTTCTACTTTTCAGCTGCTCCTCAAATGTAATTAAAAAACTGTGAATTGCCTCACTAATAGGTATTGCAAAATATCAGCAAATTTTGTTTGTTAAGGTACAGAAATTCTTTTCTTAAATTTATTAAAAATATTAAAAATTTTATTAATTGGAATTTTTGCTTTATTGGAAATGTGTATTTTTTATTTATGAAATACTCCAACCAATAATGTTTAATTTTTTCACAAAATATTTTACTTTATTTTGCAACAATTTGTAACTGAAAGATCTGGAACCAGTATTTAAGGAAATAAAGCATGTGCTCATATTTTTAATTACCCTGAATACAATTGATATTTCGGAACTAATAATTGCTATTCTAATTAAGAGATTTGTCATAATAATAATAATAATAATATGTTTTAAATCTTAAATGATGAAAAGCAATATGATGGAATGTTGTTTTGCGTTTTCACAATTGCTAGCTATATCATAATTTTCTACACTCCTCCTGGTCATCAAAATTTCAGGATGGCAACCACTCAAAACAATTTAAAATATATGTATGTGCTACTCGATTGGATTCAGTGGAAAGTTCCAATATTATACTGTCTTAATAGTTTTACCTATGTACTGAGTAACAGTACCTATGTACTGAGTAACAGTACCTATGTACTGAGATACAGCCTCTCTCTCAGCTTCATTCGTACATGCAAAATTTGATATTGAGTCCACAAAGTTTCATATAATATCAATTCGTTATCATTATTATACTTGCAATTAAGCTTTCTTCTTGATGAGTCTTCTTTCTTTTTGATGTATCTTCTCTTTATACACTATGATAAGTCATTATTCAAATTCTGGTTTTGGATTTTTAATTACTTATGTGTTTGATCTAAAGCATTTACGAGCATTATTTCACCCGAATAAACTGATCTTCTCATGATTCCTTATTTTTAAACAAAATTATTAATAGACATCTACTTCATTTTTTTTAAATTTTCATTTCATTCTCAATCTTAAAATCGGGAATTTTCTTTTTCAAAAAAGCATCAAATGAAAATGTGAACTCGAGTGTAAAAAATTTAAATAAACAATATATCACACATCTTATTGCAATTAATTTACATTTTAAGTCTTGTATAAAAATACTTACCACTTTTAATCAAAAATCTATTCTTAATTTAATATCACATCAAATACATTGATAAAAATATTAAGAAACTATAATTATCTTACAAATGTGTTTCCTTCTTGTCATACTGCTTCAAAATTGCAGCAAATTTTTCTAAAAATGCATAACTCAAATGACGATGGTTTGGAGAAGAAATTATAGTTAACCATTCAGGATTCTGAAGTCGGGGAGCAGTATATAAATCATTTAATGCTCGCTGAAACTGTCTAGAACCCTGTAAAATGAAAAAGAATTAACAAACAATTTATTAAGGAACATATTTTTCAAAAGTAAAAAAAAAAAAGAAGAGAACAAAGTTACTTTCCCATTTATAATTTAAATGAAATTACATCTATTCACATTATTCATATCAATTAAAAGAAGCCACATAAATAATAAAGTACTAAACTTGTTGCGATCTACTAAACTTATCTCTTAACAGAAATAACACATATATTTTTAGTCATATCACTGTTAAGAAAATAGTAAATGCCTAATTTCTTACACTTACTATCAACTACCACTTTCAAGCAGCAGTAACTCTGCAAGAATAACTTTAAAACAATGAACACCTTTTCATATAAAAGTTAATTTATCATTTTTAAAACTAAAAAATTACCATCACTTATTATTCTGTACCTTGATGCACAATTATGAGAATGCAGTCTTCAGGTGAGGATAAAAATGTCAGCAAATTTGATTTGAGACAAAACTATACATGCCATGTGGTACATATATGCATCACTTTCAGATATGTAATAATGTCTTATGTGAACATGAGAAGTTGGATAATTACATTACAACACATCATACCGACATCTAAATATTTCACATAATGATTACTTATCATATAACTATAGTTGAAGAAAGGAAGGATCAACACATTTTACAAAGGCGCAAATTTGTCCTAGGGACCTATCCTGAATTTTCACATAGGGCATACTGTGGAACACCACATTTATATATATAAGTATTTATGAATGTAAATTAGAATTACATTTATTCAAAAGTTGCGTATAATATTTGCACATTAATCTACAGTTAAATATTGCACAGTATGTAAAATAATGAAATGCATACAATAAAAATTTTAAGTTCATCAGATTTAAGGTCTGAAATGCTGATACGGAAAGAAATCAGGTAAAGTTCGTGAACGGCTTAATGAGTCATAATTCAATTTTTCTTGATTGATGCATATCGCACAATTATTTATTTCCAAGTATAATCAGTAAATAAATTATGCTAATAAATTATTAATTCATCCTAGTGCCAGATAAAAATTGAACACTGGTACAGTTAATGTTGATATCAGAAAAATCAGCAACTCAGTCTTCTAAATTTCACTTATTATGTTATGAATACTGATGGTATTTACAGGTGGTATAAACTTACATGCAAGTTCATTTTCAGTCTTGTGTGTTAGATATGTTTAATAAAATTTCAGATAAATTTAAATTTGAAGAATGATATTTCCTTGCATTCATGAAAGTTTACAGATTCATTTACTATTAGAATCAAGCTTTTGCTTATTTTCTTGGACACATTAGTTTCATAACACAGATAATTGATTTCACATTTTTCAATATACATTGTATTTGGAAGGAAAAAAAAATCCTTTTGTGCACTGGCCTTTTATTACCTAAAACTGCGCTTTTTGATTTATATGGTATTCATACGATTTTTTTTTAATTCCAAATTATAAAATCCTTCAATTCAAGCAATAAGAAACATTCATGCTTGGCCTACATTTTCTACTTAATTTATCAATTTTGTGTAACTTATCTGTTTGTGTAATTAACAGACTAATTATGGTAGCTCTAGTTTTATGAAGGCATATACATAATTTATGAATCGATTTAATATTTGATTGCTTTTCTTATCGTATGCTTACAGATATTTTCATTGCTTAAATTATTAAACATCTGTTCTTTATTGCTTGTATATGAAAGCTCTAAACTTATTCCAATACTATAGCCTGGACTTCCAAATTTAGAAGTGCTGGAACTACAGAATGCCAACAGAACGAAAAACAAATGAATAAGATAATAGATAAAGCAATAAATAATTAAAATATAAAGGATGATAATCTAAATAAATTAAGTTAATAATAATTAAGTAATTAATGTGCTAAAATATCATAAAAATTACATGAATAGGAATTAGTTAATAAACATAAATTTGAAAACATTAAATAATGAAAAGAATGAAAGGTTAAGTTCATAATAATAAGTCATGATACAAAAATAAAAGGCAGGTTTTCTTTTATTTTTTTTTCTTTTCCCCAAATGGCCAGACACACACTTCTTATGCATCTCTTGAGAATAGCTGAGCCAATCAGTTATACAGCCATCTCATCACCAAGAACGTTATACGGAATACACCACTTAGGATAGTCTATTGCACTAGCAAGAAGCCCTAAGAACACATAAATAACTCTTGCATAAAATTCAAACCCTTGGCCTTGCCATTCAGACTAGTCCACTAATCGCTGTACAGTCCAGAGAGATGATGAAACAAGAATAAATATTTTTGTTCAGAGAAAAACAAAAATGTACTTATATCTCAGTGAGATGAAAAATACTTTTTTTCACATAGAGATATATGTGTATTTTTATTTTGGTTTCTAATTCATTTAAACCAAATGAATACAAATCATAAAAATTTCTTTTTCGTTTTGTATTTTTATAAGGTAAGATTTTCTTCCTCAGCTGCTGAAATGGAAATTCAGTTATTTACTCTGTTTCTAATACCAACATCAGTTTTACTAACTGCTAAACAAAATATGGCATTTATATTTTCTGTTAACAGTATTCTTTGTTAATACTGTAATTCAGGTGTACAACAGAGTTCATCTAATTTGAAGTTCAAGTTCACTCTGGCTAGAATAATGATATCATTCAAAAAATTAGGAAGCACCTAATAAGGACAGTCGTAACTTAGCAAATGATCACAGCAAGAGAAAACCTTTCTTTAATATCATAAATTATTAATTAACTATTTGTCCTTGCAAAATATGTTTTTCATCAATGATGACAATATGCAGAGCCAGAATTAAAAAAGATACAGCAATGCACAAGTCATTCTTTTTTGAATTGATTCTAAATATATTTGATGTGCAATGAAAATTGGATATTTAAAGAAATTAATAAGGATTTTACTATATGAATGAGTTAAAAAAGTAATTCCTTTTATACTAATTGAAATTTTTAGGCATGTGCCACATGCCCTGAGATGCCACCCCTGTTTGTAGCTCATTAATGGTTTTACTTACTAAAATATTACAATATGCTATTATTAAAAGATAATATTCCCTACCACAAACAAAAGTAAAACAAATTAAAAATTCATTTTTAGATATAAAACGCAAAATTCACTTTCAGAAAGGAGCAGTCTGATATAAATTTTTGATTTAAATACATTTAAGATTCAAATAAATTTGATTACCTTATCAATATGTTTCCTCCCTCCCCCCAAATATTTATTCTAATCTCTAGCAGTGAATTCCTTTTTCCTTATAGCTATCATTTAAACATGACTATATTAAATAAATAGAGCTTTGCTACACTAAAACCAAAACTACAATACATATAATATTTGAAAGAAATACCATTAATAACTTACTTCAAACATCAAGTGAACAAAGCTCCGCCTATTCAAATAAGCTTTAACTACAGTATCTTTTAAACTCATTAAGTGGCCTTCAATTAACGATATGTGAGAAAAAAGAAAGTGACTGAAATGCCTAAAATAAAAATTCATATAAGTATACAGTAAGATTTTTGATCATTTATTCATCAGTATTTTGGATAAAATCAACATCAAAAGAATATGAAAAGAATAAAGATATTTTAAAAAATGAGCTTCCTAAAACTTACTTTTCTTCTTGTTTGTCATTTTCATTCAAATTAATAACAACTGACAAGCCAAGTTTTACCCGTTTTTGACCAGAGCTTCTTGGATACTATAAAGAGGAATAAGAATTTCAATGGACTTTGACTGAACGAATATGTTACAGGTATATGCAACTCATGTAATTAAAAGAAGATATTTTTTCATTACTCTTAATGATTTAGAATTACTACAAAATATGGCCTCTCTTCCTCTAAAAGAAAAAAAGAATAAAGGCGGGAGGATGAAGCAACATAGCACTATAATATTAGTCTGATGTGAATTGCATGCTTTAGGGTTTACCATGTAATTTCATCAGTAAATTTCTAATTGAAAAGCAATACGTATCTTCAACATATAAAATACCATTTACATAATTTAAACAGAATAAAAATCAAATTATTATGCAATAATAAGTTTTAACTGCTGCAAAACACTGAAAAATAATAGGAGCATTAATTATCATATTGCCTTCAATGTAAAACAGACTCACATATTAAATACAAAGCTCCCCCCCCCCCCCAAAAAAAAAAAAAAAAACAGTACAGACAGTACAAACAGTATCATTGGCTATGTATGAGGTTGTTATGTCTGTACAAAAGGGAAGATTTTAGATTCTGAAGTAAAACTAAATATCTTTCTTAACATAAAAGCTAAGGAATAAGCAAAAAATTATTTTTACATTTTAAAATACAATAGGTTATGCAAAATATGGTTTTCAGGTACAGTATTTTCAGACAGCTTGAATAATACTGTTTTATATTACTACACAATACAGTATAATAAAGCTATTAAACCTTTGCTTAGTAGCGTTATGAAATAATCCAAGCCTATCATTCATAAGATCATGTAATATCAAACACGGTATATTAACAAAAATGTAAATGAAACAACTTTAAGCATACTTCTTCACTTGTACCATCATCAGGTTTCTGTAAACCAAGCTCAATGCTAGTGGCTTTATTCCTTAGCAAGCGCCGCTGCAAACTGTTATAACTACTGGAACGTGGAAGACAAGCTGTAGATGTTTCAGGAGTAAGATGAGTAGTAGGAAGACTATTATAACCTTCATGTGATTGGAGGGAATCTGAAAAATTTAGATTAGAATATATTTTCATTTCTTAACACATTTTCTCGGGTTAAAGAAAATACAAGTAAAGATATTTTTTAGTACCTGAATCACTATCTCTGGATTCACCAAAATGACCAGATAAACGACTAGGTACATTGACAGGCACACTGTGAGCTAAAATTGAATAATTCAGAAATCAGTGATTACAGTAAAATTCAAGATCAAATTTAAATATTTAAATTTTGCAGCCATTTAAAAATTAATTTGTTCAAATAAATAAAAATTTAAAACAATGGTAAAAATCTTTTGAAGTAGTTCAACTTTCCGGAAAATTACTTTTTTACATCCTACGAATTTTTATTTAATATGCAAATTTTATAATACAATCTACATATTCAAGTAATATTTTATGAAATTTACTTAGTCAACAAATAATATATGCATAAAAATCAACACATCCTTTTCAAGTAACTAGTCAAACTAAATAGTTTAATAGTATACACTGCTTAAATGAAATGTATTTAAAGTCTTCAACCTGCAGAATACTTTTGCAGGCAGTTTTTTTTAAATAAATATTCCTTATTTAGCTATTATATAAGCATTTAAAAGCTTTTCTTCCCAAAAGATGTTTCATGCTTTTCTCAGTTATGCTTAAATAATAATAATAAAAATTAACATCACTATGCAATTTTATCTGCATACCATTATAGAAACTAAGCTTTTTTGTGCAGTGTAATTTTTCCAGAAGTGATATAGAAGCTTTTTTGTGCAGTTCCAGAAGTGATTTTAAAACTTATTGTTTTTGATTATCAAATTTCATTTATTTTATCTCACTTTGTTATTCGAAGATAGCATTAATCAACAGTAAAATAAATTTGAGTTTAACCCCTTCGCGTCGATTGTCACGTCTACGTGCCAGCAACGAACACACTCACTTCCCGGCTGACACGCAGGCGTGCCAGAGCGTTTTCCCGTTTAGTCCCGACTGTCACGTATTTGTGCCAGTGTCCTGGAACGTTTTAAAAACTATAATTTCTCCCACAAGATGGCACTGTATGTCCATATGGTTTCAGATGCATGTACATTAGGCCTTCTACTCGAAATGAGAGAAGCATGACTCACATACGCGTGCTTTTGATTATATAAACAAAGGGGGAAATAAATGTTTCCGAATGGCGTGCTTTATGACGTCTCTTTAAATTCGCACGTGGTAGTTGTTTATTGTAAGTAGAGAAGTTTTATTTTTGCTAAAGCGTTGGGTATTTCGGTTTGCAGTTCAATTTTTAGAAAATGATTAATCTTTTAGACGTGAATTCCTTCTGTTTTTACCGTTGCAATGTCGAAGCGTTGAAAATGTTTAACAGAGCATGAAATAGCAGAAATGATGCAAAATATTTCAGATATTGACTCTGAAACAGATTCTGATATTAGTGATAGTGATACTATGATATATTCTGATCATAAAGAATCTGGCGAATCTAATGATGATGAGGACATTTCGGACATATGTATGCCGAGTACGTCGAAAGCAAGTACTCTTCCATGGTCATCCACAATAGCAAATTTTTCGGAATTACCGCTCTGTCATTATTCAGTACCCATCTTTCAGAAAAACTCTTAAATGGTATAAGAAGCTTTTCTTCAATATCATGGATATGGCTGTATTTAATGCCAATACTCTTTTCAACAAAAAAAGTAAAAAAAATCATCCTCTCCTGAATTATCGGCTTAATTTAGTTAATCAAATTATTTATCGGTATTCCTCTAAAAGCACCAATGTTAATATCACACCAAGATCAGCAGAATCATTAAATCCGCTCAGATTAACTGAAAGACATTTTCTAAAACTTTGTTCAGAAGATAAGAAAACGAGATCTTCTCGCTGATCAGAAAACGAAATGACAATGCTTCGTTTGTTCATATTCCCGGAAAAATCCTCCAAAACGGGAAATGAGTTATTACGAGTGCAAGGAATGTAACGTAGGACTGTGTGTAGATCCCTGTTTTCAAATTTTTGATACGTAAAGAGAATTTTAAGTAATATATTTAGTTTTCAGATGTATAATGTTAAAAGTCATAAAATGGTGAGTAATGAAAAAAAAAATGTGTAAAATATGCATTTAAACAAGAAATAAGGTAATTAAAGTATATATAAAAATATCTATAAAGCCGTTTAAATACTCTATAGAGAATTATTAAACAATGCGTTGAGACTTCGGAAATTTCATGGATTTAGGCTTAATAGCAAAAAAGCCCCCGGCCCTGGACGGACGCTCGCGTAAGACACTGCCGGCCTCCGCGATAAGCGCGCGTTTGTGCTACTCGGCGCGAAGGGGTTAAACATAAAATATAGCCATTATGGATAAGTACATTTTACAACTTAAATGCACAAAGCCCCCCCCTTTCATATCAAAAATCGCCAGCAACAGTAAACAGGGAAAAGATGCATTCCCTGCCAGAAAAATCATGTGCATGGGGGACAGAGACTTAAAATGCAATTAGTGTTTGAAAAGGCACACTTCCACCACATATGCGTTCTTCTCCAGACTTACTTCTCCTTAGCTAATTCATCACTAGTTTTGTGCTCTGCAGAATTCTCAAGGAATGCACAGTAAAATTTATTTTCTCAAGAAATGAGAAAGGTAAAAAAAAATTCAAGCAAAATTCCTACAATCCTTATTATCATTAAAAAAATGTATAAGCTATTTAATATATCATATAAGCTATTTAATATATCATATAAGCTATTTAATATATTATATTATTCAATCTTACTACTATATGACTGAAAACTATAACAAGCATATAATCAAAACCAAATAAAACAAGTATGTAATAAGCTGGAAAACATACATACCCAAGTGTGTTTCCAACTTCTCAGATGATTTATTTATATTGATTTCTCCAACAGATGAATTCCAATTCCCAGATTCCTCATTTTCTTGTTCCCTAAGTTTGTGACACAGTATTTCAATATGATATATAAATTCTTTGACACTACAACTGTAAAAATTATGCAAAAAAGTATGCTAAAATAAAAGTATTATTACTAACCCAATACGAAATGTAGCTACTGGTGGTGCAGGAAAAACAACACTAAGCATTATTTGTGACGGAGATCTGTAAAAACAAATAATTATAACTTAAATACTTTTTGACATAGATATAATAATACTCTACAAAACTGCAGCTATACAAAGGTTGCTTAATGAATCAAATTGCTGAGCAATTCATAGACATGCAATAAATCTTTTTAAAATTTCATGAATTCCAAAGTAGATAGATAAATATAAAAAATTCAAGTCTGTATAGCCAATATGAACAACTATAGAAAGTTAAAGACAGTGATTACACTACGACATTAGATTCTGTTTTATGTGATTTCTTTTGACAATCTGCCACCATTTACAGATTTACTCCAAATTATATTTATAAATAAATGTGATTTATTGTTATAGTGTTAATATTATTTTGCTGGAAGGATATTTTTCTTGGCATCTTTGTAAACATTCATGATGGGATAGAATTAGTAAAAGACCATAGAAAGGATGAACAGCACCAAGCCAATTTTATGCAGTCAGATATGAAAAATGATGGTGGACAGAGGACACACAGTGACTTCACAGCACTTGAAATATTCAGGATCAATATACACTCACGTTTGTGAAAATTGCAACACCAAGAAGGAATCGTCATAATTGAATGCAATTTAATACACAGTTGAGTGGTAGTGGTACAAATAAATGATTAAATGTTCAAAGCAAACAAACAAGAACAAGAGATCAGAATCAGTATTTTGTGTGGCCACCACGCGCCGCAATAAGTGCTGCTACACGACGTGGCATGGAGTCAAACAAAGTTTGAATGTCTGACTGAGGAAGAGCATTCCATATCGTTTGTACGCGTACCCAAAGTTCGTCTGCAGACGCAACAGGACGAGGATCACGAGCAAGACGCCGACCAATGACATCCCACACATGTTCAATTGGCGACATATCCGGGGAACACGCAGGCCAAGGAAGAAGCTGTACCTGCTGCGCTGCAAAGAAGGATTTAACAATCCGAGCAGTATGAGGGCGGGCATTGTCCTGTTGAAATACAGCGCCTGGCAAGCTTTGAAGGAAGGGAACAGCTTCGGGCTGTAGAACTTCACGGATATACCGGTTGCTGTTCAGATTGCCCACAATTCGTAGCAATTGAGATCGTCTATGATATGCTATGGCGCCCCAGACCATAACTCCGGGTGTTCGTCCACTGTGGCGTTCGATAATGCACTCCGGAAGGTGGCGTTCACCGGCATAGCGTCTGACACGAATGCGGCCATCATGGTACCACAAATTAAAGCGGGATTCGTCAGAAAACACGACATGCTGCCAATCAGCACGCCAGTCTCTATGCTGATTGGCCCATTGTAGCCGCAGGCGGCGATGGTCGTGCGTTAGGGGGATCCTGTATAAAGGAGTCCGTGCGCGCAGTCCACACTGCAGCAGACGTCTACGAATTGATGAAGCACACAATGAAACACCTGTAGCTATTGACCACAGTGCTGCCAATTGTCTAGAGGAAGCTGTACGGTCCGTCCGCGCCATGCGGACCAGGTGTCTATCATCGCGAGCTGACGTCACATTTCGGGGTCCACTCCCGGATTTCCGAGTTGTCCGACACTCGTCCGTCCACTGCTTCCAAACGCGCATCACTGTGCTGCTGTTACGCTGCACACGAGAGGCTACTGCACGATACGACAATCCAGCTTCACGAAGGCCGATGATTCTCCCTCGTTCAAACTCTGTAAGTTGTTCAAATCTCGCTCTCTTTCGTCGACGAGGCATAAGTACAGATTGAGTTAACGTTTACCACTAGCAGATAACCACCGATAACCATACACGCCTCGCTACAGCCGTCTATTTATTCGGATCCATCAGCCGTTCAGAAGGCGCTGCTCAGCATACGCATGCGCTACGGATTTGCAATTCTAATCATTTGCATATCATGCGCTACTTTGCATTTCCTGAAAATTTCAGCTCACTCGCGTAAGTCCTTCATGGTGTTGCAATTTTCACAAACGTGAGTGTAGTTGACTCACATAGCAGAATTCAGATAGAGATGAGACCTTTGAGTTTTTTTCAGCACACTGCTACTGTCATGTCATGGTAACTTCCATTTGCAAATGTATCCAAAATTCTCTACAAATCCATATGTGTACCACAGGTCATCACAATGAAGCTACTATCATTCCATGAAGCAGGATCTTTCAAACTCTACAAGATGTAATATATTTTTGACATCAGATTGTACTTTAAACCACAGTCTATCACTTCTCTCAAATCCAATAACCAAAAATGATCCCATGATATCTTTTACGTTTTACCAATTTTTCAAATCACACAGCAAAGAATTTACTGCACAGTGTATTACTGCATGCAGTCATTTAATAAAAAAATCGCTTAGGTAGGCAAATATTGTTCAAATACAAGAAAATTCCCTGCTTATTTTAATTTCAGCTCCAATTGCAAATTGTCCAGCCCCTGTATGTTAATGTAATAGCTGGCACAAATATATGTTAAGGAGTAGGGACTGGACAACAAAACAAACATCTGCATTCACTGTTCAATACTTCATTAATTATTGGGTATGACTTCTCTGAGCAGTCAATACTGTAGCAATGCTGCTTAAAAAAAAAAAAACCACTGCAAGTTTGCTTTAACTAATTTCACTAATCACTAATGATATCTTAATCATTCCTCTCGCAAAACTGTGGCTATTTCACTCACATGATGGAGAATGAAAATATTTTCCAGCTCTACCCTGTAGCAACCCTCCCAGCATGTTTGCAGGGGTTTAGACCAGGAGATTGTAAAAGATTTGGAAAATATTCAAGCTCATTAATGTTCTCCAAAACATTCTGCCACAAGTTAAGCAATGTGAATGGAGACATTATCAAACTGTACAATGCACATCCTTTGGAACACAAATTTGAATGACTAGGTTAACTTTGCTCATCAGTAGTCTAGGGATGTTAAAAACAATTAATGTTCTCTCGGATTTCTACAATCTTGCTGCCCAACTCATGATGAATTTACTTCCATGCTTGACTATGGGCATGAAACAGTGTTAACTATGTACCTATAAAGAGACTCTCTCCACATAAATTCTACTGTAACTTGGAAAGATGATGAAAGTAGAATCATTGCTAACAATATATACCCTTATTGGGCACCATCCAAGTTTTGCTCTTTTGAGTACACTGAAGCTAGAGTTTAGCATGGATGCTAGTTACCACTGGCATACTTGCCAACCTACAACACTCAAAAATCAAGAGAATTTTCTAAATGACAAAGACTTTTTTAAATAATAAAAATAAAAAGAAAAAAAATATATTTTTTAGTAATGAGTAAACTTTAAATAGTAACTAATTAATATTTGAAGGTTGAGTTGCTGTTTCGTAAATGCAAATAGTACAAAAATACTTACACGTAAAAAAAATATTTTGTACCTTTTAATAGAAAAATACTTTAATCAGTTTTTATATATATGCTATCAACAGTGGCAGATTTTGCTTAAGGAAGAACTTCATAATTTTGTTCATAGCAATTATCATATATTTTTCCAATGTGTCAAATACTAGTAGTAGATCTAAATTTAGTCCTTCAATTAATAATAACATTGAAAATCCTCTTGCACTCCGCATTGCTATGGGGAATTCAAGATGGCCAACAATGCACTAGACAGTTCACTATAAAATTCCATCAGCATCTTTCAGCTTTCCTATTAAACTCCACTGGGTGTCAGTCCTAGTTGATTTTATGACTTTATATAAGTTTCCTAATCATAAACTGCAAAATTGCAACAGCAATTTATCAGTTGCAACATCGTCTTTTATAACTATGAAGTAAGACTGGAAATCTGTTTAAAAAAATCTTATATCAGAAAAAGATGCAGAAATATCTGTAAATCTAGCATGTAAAACCCTTTCATTGTTGACTGGTAATTTATAGAGTATGTAATCACATACTTGACAAGTATCTTCTAACGTGGAAATAAAATCAATTTTTGTTTTTCTCTGAAAGTTATTCCACTACTTTGTCAACTGCAGCCCCTATTACCAAATTTTCACCTTTCTTCTGATTTTCTACTTTGCCATAAATCATGCATGATACATAGAATTAAGACAAAACAAAGGTTGGTTTTACAAACTTTGATACAATGTCTTTAAACAGGTCATTAATTGCAAAACATGAGTTAATGGAATTCTGCTCTGTAGAAATGTGTTAAGAACATCGAATGATGGCAAAATAGAGTGCCCAAAAAAAAAAAAAAAGCTTTGTTACTGTATGAAGACAAAAATATAAATATTTGTTCTTCACACGATAAACTTACAGATATCGGAAAATGTTTCCCTTGTTGAGCAACTTTATTTTGAGAAGACCTTGTATCAGCTTTATGCTTACATTTCGCAGCATTATTACTTTGAGGACTGCTAATTAAAACTGCTTTTTTAAGCGCAGAAATTATTTTTCTAACACCTATTTTTAACAGTGGAAGTAGTAACTGAATCTCTGTTTACATTAGGTATTTTTAACTCTCAATAGAACCTTAACTCTAGAAGCATTAACTTCCTTAAAAATGCAAAAAGTGCAATCCATTGTTGAAGATTCTAGACAAACATTTCTTTATAGATAGGCAGCAAGTACATACATGCTTCAAAATTTTTCTTATTTCAGCACTACAGCGGTTGATGGGATTCTTAAGATTTTTCCTTCCTTTTAGAACTCTTTTCTAGATAGTATTAACTATCAACAATGTGTTCATCCACAACTGGTATAAGAGCTGCCCCTTTTTCAGAGACTAAAATTTCAGAGGTAACTGGTGCACATTATTATTTGCAAATCGGACTTTTCCTTTTTTAGGATGCCTGCAACACCAGTCTTCAAGTATACAATTACTGTCGGCCTTAAGTGCTAAACAATTATCCACAGGACAACTGGATACAGTTTTAGGCCGGTATTGTTGTTTCCATCCATAGCATGTGTTTCCATCCAGAATAGAGCTGTTTTAATGCAATCAATAACTCAACATTTATTTTTCAAATCCATTTCTTTAACAATTATAGCCATTTTTGCCCTTGCACTTGAGTACTTCTTAACAATTTTGCTATTAGGAAACATTTTTTGAAATAAAGCTGCAGCATGATCCAATGCATTCAGTGACAGGTTGTGCTTCAGTAAAAAGGAAAGAGAATAGGCATTCTGCATTAATAACTTTTTGCTCCTTTGTTATCTATAGTTTTTTTTTTTTTTTTTTTTCACAACTCACACTGTCCTTGTGTATGCACATGTTTTAGAAGATCAGTCTTCCCACTGTGCAAAATTGAATAACTGAAATGACAAACAGTACATATCACAAGTCTATTATATTTCCTTGACAAAACAACAGAAAGTAAGTCATCTCGTACAATTTTTGTAAAGTACATGAGTATTTTGCCTCTTTCGCAGACTCTTATATGTAATCTAGAAAAAAAGCAAGTGCTTTCAGATGCCCAAAATCTTTTCTTTTTTGGGTGTGTGTAAATATGCCAAGCTACATAAAAATCTCTAGAAATTTTAGGAATAAGAGAAAGTCGAGAGAAATATGTTGTAAATCAGACTGACAGGAGTATGGTTGGGAGCTGAGAGCTCTACACTGGTTTACCATAGTTGCTCAGTCATAAATATTAATCTCTGAAGCTCCTATCTGGCACTTTTCGTAGGAGAGAGTTCACGAGAACAACTTCTACTGTAATGCTTCTCAGCTAACACTCTGACATCTTTCTCCGGTAAGTTTCTCTTACCTCAGCAATAACTTTGATTTCTCAATATCCTTTACCCGATTCCCGTGATGTTGAGGTGCAATACACAGCCAGACAGACATGAACAATTTGGTTTTTTTAATCCTAATAAGTCCACCATTTATGCCCTATAAACAAATAATTTATAATACTTGACACCAGTACCTTTAGAACTGCTGGAATTTTAATTTCACAGTCTACTGCTGTTAATAAAAGTTTAATTTATTCACATTTCTCAAACAGAAATGGCAGCTAAGTTTGAAATTTGGAACTGTGCGTCTGCCAAGTGCTTGTTTCACAGTCCAAGTGAAGTATATTCTAAACAAATCTAAACAATAAAGAAATCAAAGAATTTGTTCACAGTAATTTCAATTTTGTGGTTAAAAAAAAAAGCTAGTTTTTCCATCAAAAATGTTGCAACTTCAGATGCAACAAAGAGAATGCATAAAAAAATTACATACATGGTTTTCTGAAGAAGTTATAAGCATCGTTGCCAGAGTTTGGCACAATTTGTAGATCTGGTAGCTTCTGCTGAGATTGTACTAATATATTAAGTACCATGTTTTTAAGAGTTTAGAATTATTTTGAAAAATCTAAGAGTATAAAAATCAATTTTGTTTATTTAGTATCCCACACACATAATTTAGAACATTCCTGAAATATGCATTTACCTGATTGTATGAACCTTGAGAGTGGTACCCTGATAAGATATAGACACTGATCCAAAGATCATTTCCCTCAGCATCTGTTCATCAGAACTGGATTTTTGCCACTAAAACAAATTGATCAGTAAAATATTAAATATGATACATATATATATATATATACTAATATATGTAATTACTGATGTTTTCCATTTTTAAAATTCAACATCTTGTAATAAAATATTAAATGATATTTAAAATAATTCACTTCTAAATTTATTAATTTATCCACCTAAAAATTTCAAGCACTTGTATCAATATTTAAAACTACTTAAAAATATATACACATAAAATTTTAATGACTAATTAAAAATTAAGCAATATAGTAGCTTGAGACTACAGAAATCAGTCTAAAAAAATATGTAAAGGAAACTGAGAAAATCCCCCCCCCACACACTTAAAATACACAGTTTGTTTCTACTCCAAAACTATGTAACTTAAGTTATTTAAAAAAGAAAGACTGAAAGAAATAACATTTAATGAAAACTAATACGAGATAAACAAGATATAGCCATTTACAAATTTCATAAAAATTATCCACAACTTCTGAACTCAAAATTACAGTTATGAGTATAAATACAGCAAAGAACACTTGAAAATTTTATACTCATTTTAGATTATTTAAAATTTAGTTTTCACATCATTTTAAAAGTAATTATTAATAAAGTATATGAAGCTTTAAACCAGTTTTACGAGTAACAATTTCCCAATTTTCTTCTCATCTAAAGTTGTTCCTTAAGGAAGAATTAAAAACTTCAGTACAGTAGTACTCTTATATCAACAAGCTATTCATTCCAATGAACAGCACATCCTAAGGATTATAGCAACAGGTAACAATTAACCCTAAACAGACCAGGATATCCATATAATATAATAAATTCAATGAATTCACTAAATTTGACATAGTAAAACATAATCAATATTAATAAATAATAGCCAAATATACTGTACATTATATCACATCATTGTTATTGAAAAAATAATGCAAAATTCATTTTCCAAAATTTTTGTAATTGCAAGACAATGGCTTCTTGCTAATGTATAAAACATTGTGGCATTTGGAAGCACTGATAGCATCAATATACTTGGAAGACACTGTAACATAAAAAAAATTTCTGAATACAAGAGCTGCAATCAAACGTTGCTAACAAGAAAAGAGAGACTGTAAAAGGCAGAGCTGAGAACAATTTAACGGGAAAATCTATGTATGTCAGGTAAGTAGAGGAGTCGAGATGTTTCGACAACTGACAACTGTGGTCCCTCTTGACATTTTTATAGCTGTCATAAGGGAAAGATCCAATTCTGAGAAGAGACTTCTAATCTGAGAATGCGTATGAAGTTCTGAAGATGACTACTTTCATTCCCCCTCTCTATTTATTTACATCCATTGGAGAGCATGCCCGTTTCTTCGAATTTCATTACAAATATAATTCTTATCCAATCAATTCAGTTCTCACTCCACGGCAAGGCAAAAATACATAAAAACACAAAATGTCTTCATTAAAAATTATAAAATCCAAAAAACCTATAACACCAAATACAATTAAAAAAGCAATTTCTGCAATTCAGAGTTTCTACAGAAAAACAAGCAATTTGGCCAACACGCAGACAGATAAAAATTTTCGGTCCACCAAAATTTAGTTAACTTTTGGCCCAGCAGGCAGAGAGATATGGAAGTTAGTGCACCAACTTAATTCACTATAAGAATTTCGTATGTAAACAAATTCTGCCTCATTAAGTTTAGCTCCACTTACACTTTTAAACTGTAGATAATTCTACAACTATTGCATGCAGATTAAATAAAGGCACGAAAGCCTCACTGGAACATATAAAAAACATAATTCACTCATTTTTAAAGCAAAAAATGTACAATTTATCAACATATAAGAATATAAAAAAAACAGACCTCACCTAGCTGAGTCAAGAGGATAAGTATGTGAGTTTATGTGTGCATATATATATATATATACATACACACACTTTTGAGGAGGCTCATTGCAATAAAAAAGGAAAGTGCATAACTAGACATTATAGCAGTCCCTTATACAAAACTTCCATCTTCGACAGCTAAACGTTTTTGAGTTATGCCAGATACATACAGATGTCATGAAAAAATTCATTCTAAATCAAGTTTAAATTAATTTTATAATCCTTTTTGGAGAAAACTATCCTTGTCCATACAGACATTGCATAGAATCTATTTGCACAAAAAATTGTCCAAATGGATTCTGGAGTGGTCAAAATAGATATTTTTATTGAAATACGATATCTAACATTTTTCGCAACTGCAATACTTTCTTTGTTCAAGGAAGTAAAAAAGAACAAAAACTTAAACAAACAAGGGAAGTATGAAGGGAGAAAATTTAAAAGCAACTCATGTAACATGCATTAATAAAAGTCTTACTTCATAAATGAAATCTTTGCTTTGGCTGTCATTTAACTTAAAAGACTTTTCAATACTGTTTTCTTGATTCTTTCTTGACCTGAGATGCACAGATGGCTTTTCAAATTTACCACCTGGCGATGATGATGGGTCTTTTTTCCGAACTGCTTTAGAATCAAAGAGTAATCTCCGATCTTGTCCATTGAGTTCTCGAAAAAGTAATATTCGAACTTGCTTTGAACTGTCAAATTCTGGAGCTTTGATCCTATTTAAAAAAATCCAATTTATTACTACAAAAATATATTTAAAACTTTTTTAGTATTATTTTAAAAAAATGTAGTCACATGTTTAACACCCCATATTTCAAAGATGAAATGTATCTTGTAATTTGGTAGTTATGTTTTAAAACTACCATTATCATAAAGCATCATTTTTAATTACACTAATGCTGCTGCACGTTTATATGACTTCTAAAACCCCAAATAATAGCTGATACCACACATAAGCAAGCAATATCATAACAAAAACCTTAAGGGATATCTTCATCAGAAGGAAGGCTTCAACAGACATGAAAAAAATTACCAAAAACTCAACACAGCCACAAATTTAATTTATTAGGAATTAACTACAGTTCCTCTCTGGCATCCAATGATCACCACATAATTATTAGTGGCAATATTTGGAAAAAAAAGTTATGATATCCGATTAGGCCTACCAGAAGTGGAACCTTAAGCCAATGACTTACGAGGCCTTAAAATTGTCTACAATCCCTCATAAAACTGTGGTTGCTTCATAAACAAGCAATGGGGGAAAAAACCACTGGAGGACCCTGAATGAATGTTATACCATGCACATTTAATAGAGATTTGGGAAAACCGAAAAAATACAATTCATATTCAGAACTTGTTCAAGTTCATCATATCTATTTTTGTGTACCAATTTCCGAGTTTGAATAACTACAACAATAACAAGCAATATCTTGATCATCTTCCTTCAAACAAAAGAAATCGTGTTATTTTATTTAAATAAATAGAATATCCAGGATTTAAATAAATAAGCAAAGTCTGGGAAATTTTAGAAAAACAACAGTAAAAAATGGAATAATTATGAAAACATTCATTTAAAATATATACTAAAGAATTCAGTAAAATATGATGCAATAACTAAAGCTTGCCAATATTTTCACATTACTCACTAATTCTTTAACAGCTTAAAATTAAATCTATTATAGGAAAATGTTTATCAATACATTCTCATAAAACCTTTCATATCCTAATTTTATCGCATGCCATCCAGTAATTAAATACAGTACTTTCTGATTATCAGCACCCAGCTCCAAAAGGTCAGCAAAGAGGTGGTGACTAAGTTTTCCCAAACTAATATGTGAAAGGCAATAACCATTTTGAAAAAGACATTAAGAATTCCATAAAAGAGAATGAATCAATAAAATTTAAAAAGAAAACAAACATTCATAATAAAACACTTTTCTGAAGAAACAGTTATGCATTTTTTTTTTCGCTGTTATTTTCCTGTGTAAACAGCAATCTGCGTTCGCTTTAAAAAAAAATAAAAAAAAAAATTACAGAATTGCATAAATTTAGCATTGCCCTAGCTTTTATTCAACCAACGTACACAGCGATCTGTTTTCGCTCTACAAAAACATCAGAGAGTTTCGGCATCGACAAAAAATTCCATAAAATTCGATTGCTTACGAAGTACATCATCATAGAACGCGAGTTTCTGTATTTTCTACTACTGAGCAAAACGCCATATTTTTTAAATACTGAGCGCTTTCCTTTTCATCAGCCCAAACGCATTACGATTCTTTATGCCCTTCACCCAAAAAAAGTATGAAACAAAACAAAAATAAGCACTAATGACGTCAAATTTGGAGGCGGAAATAAGTACTCATGTGCAGAGCGCGCGCGCGCATACCTGAGTTGCCACATAAATGCATTTTCACAACATAGCCCCCGTTGCCTCCTGATTACTTTTCACGGAGGTGCACATAATCAGGAAGTACTTTAAATTGGTTTCGAAGGAGTATTCTTTCTAACAGAATCATTTTAGTATTAACAGAAGTACCCGATTAGTCTCACGCACAATAAAAAAGATTTTAAAAACTTAAAAAACTAAATATGTTTCTATCTTTACACTGTACACAAATTCTTTCATTGAGAAGAACCAAATGATTATACAGCACAAATTCTACTGTGCAAGACAAAATAGATATGTACACAGATCTCAAACTATTCAGCCAGAAAAGTTAAAATTAAACTAGATTATTTAAAAGACATTATTTAAAAAAAATCCTGATCAAAATGAAATAAAAGAAGGAAAAACTACAATGAAAAAACTAAAAACAGAATTCAGCTTGTATCATTTTCAGATAGTTGCAACAGCATTAATTAAATTCAAGCGTGTTTACCTAACATATTTACCTCTCTTGATTTTCTGTGAACATTTTTTAAACAGCAAAAAACTAATCTGCCCACTAACTGACATTTTTTTCTCGCTACACCTCTGCAACGAATATACACTTCACACCTCTTGATGCTGATTTTATTTGGAAGTGTCATTACAGTACACTTTGACATGGACTACCCTACCGTAATTCAGCAACCTTCTTTTAAACGCTTAGAACAGACAAGTACACGCGTTAACAAAAGCTTAAAACAAAAAGTTATTATTATTCTGCAAATAATTTATAAACAAACTTATGTCAACAAATTTTACCATGTCTTCAACTGTGACACAGACAATCCTGATTAAAATTTCCCTTAATCACATATACACTACACACGAGCTGGATCAAAAACTTCAATTCGAAACGAGCAATCTGGATCATAAATCTATATTTGAAATAAACAACAGTTACCTGATATCTAACTAACACAAAGAAAATCTTATTTTAATAAAACTGCTTAATTTAGTCAAATTATGCAGTTTAACAGAATTCCACAAACCACACGGCCTTCGGATAACCCTTTTGTATTCCACATGCCAGTTCCGTGACTCTCCAGCAAATTCATATATTTATCGCAAATGCAATTACATATAAATCTGGATCTATATTACAAGCAAAAAAGAAAAATTTAACAGACGAAGAGTACTCACAACGATCACCCTCTATCATTTAAGATTCATTTGGTACGGTTAATTAAAAAAAGAGCAACATTTAATATTAACGATCTTTTGACGAGGTTAGTCAAATTTCTGAGAAGACCGCAACAGAAAGGAAATATTCTGCTCACCTTCAAAACACAGACGCGCGCACTGACAAGAGGGGCGAGGAGAATGATTTGGTCTATTTAATTATGGCAAAACACTCGTGGGCTATTTGCCTAAGCCTTCGTTGACGCCTTTCCAAGGGAAACTAGCTGGCATGTAAGTTACACAAGAAGAGGGGGGAAACGCTCACGAAGGCAGCCCGTTTGCCGGAATTCGAACCAAGAATCGAACTACATGTGTTCAGCAACTTTATTGCTTGGCCGTTGGTGGACGATGGGGGGATTATGCATGTTCTTAGCTTGATGAAGAGTCATGTAAATGGGGCAAACTTGTATTAATTAAATTTAACCGTTAGGGGGCGTTAGAGTAATCTAGAAAGAAGAAATAAAACGTGTAATAATAACACCCAGAACAACGTAGTTCGCGTCGTAAATGGAATTAAAACATCTTTTGCAATGTCGCATTTTGAGAAAAAAAGCTTGGGTTTCTTTGATTACATCCCTGTCAGAAATAAGTCCCTGTCAAGAACCAACCATCTTACTATCAAATTTCTTATCCTCTGACACAGCTGTTCTCTTTTATCAAAATGGTTCTATGGGATTAAGGTTTTCAGAGTCCATACTTTTCAAAATAATGCGACCACAGGCAGATACCAAAAGAAACATTCATATCAATGCTTTTAGGAATGTCGGAAGCGCTAGATGTTGCTTCGAAGGTAATTATGTAATGACTTTTCACGTTTCACACAGAACACTTCTCAAATACTTTCCAGACTTTTTTTAAACACAGGAGTAAGAGTTTATCAAGTGCTTTTCTAATAGAAACCATAATTTTAAAGAAAAAATGTTTTTTAAATTCTAAATAAGTACGCTAACATCTCAATTATACCTCTTTGCGTTCGCAAATTAATCTGCCTAGGGAATAACTTATTAAAATAAACTGACTTGTATTCACGGTCAAGGGAAAAACCAATCATGCAGCCAGTTCGTTCGTTAGAGTTTGAATCCTGGTCGAACTACCAATGCTCAGAGGTCTTAACAGCTTAGTTACTGGTAGGGTCTCTCGCTTGAATCTCACCTTTGTACTCGTATTTCAGCAATCTGAGCCAAAGGAATGGTGAAATATAACTTTTCATTTGCGAGATTTAATTTGAAAGAATTCTCCATCGGGGAAATTTCATTTTTATATTTTTCTTGACATTTCTTTTCACTGAATTTGCCTTTATTCCGCGCCACTTTTTTTTAACCTTCCTATGAGTATTTGTATCGAAAAATGAAGTCTGCTTTTACCTTTCGCGTGATTCATCTCTTTACAATGAGGACTGCTAGCATAAATACTAAAACCATTTTCTCTTGAACTGGAAAATAGCCACTTTTAAATAATAATAGTAAGTAACCATTAAATACCGTATGTATTAAAATCACTTTTTCTTAGAAGTATCAATAATAACAAATCAGGAGCAAATCTGATATTATGAAGTGAACAGAGCAGTCTCTTGGGAAAGTTCTCTATGAAAGGATCCATATCTTAGGCAAATTACCTCCGTGAGCTTCGTTTTAATCAATTAATAACTTGATAAAGTAAACTGCTTTCATTTAGCTCTTGATTGCCGTCGGCGTAACTAGTTCAAAGAACCCCAACGATTAAAAGAACAAAGTTGCTGATTTCATATAAAATGGAAAGGCAAGGAAGTCCGATGAGAAGCTTAATGAACCGAAGAAATATTATATGAAATATTTCTCAAAACAACTGTAAAACGGATTTTGAAAAAGAACAGAGATGTCGTTCTGACAGCACATCATTAAAGCAAGATTCATTCCAAGAAACATAATACAAATGTTTGATCAACTGAAAAAGTTCATTTAGTAAATCATTTCATTAACTTTCACTTACATATAGGTATTAAAAAAAAGGCTCATAAAATATTAGGATTTACGTAGAAATTTAAAAGAAATTTGGTGAATTACTTCAAGAACAGTAAGCTTAAGTTTCGGTTACTAACTGAAGTTCGAAAATTCATTTCCAGTTCCAGCTGCCAAAAAGATTCTTGCAGCTTAATTCAAACAACTGGTACGGACTGCGATATTAGATTTACCATTCGATAAGAAATATATCAAGACGACATTCAAAAGCACAACAACTGGAATTTCTATTGATTTATCATTTCTATTAACTTACCATAAAGATGATACGTTTATATGAAGAAACCCCACCCAAAAAAATAATAATAATGTCAACGATCAAAATAAAAAAATCCGCAATAGCAGGAATATGGCCAAGCGTCAGAATAAAAACAAATTACTACTTCTATTATAAATTTATTATAATGATGCATCAAAAACTGTATATTATTTATTTATTTTTTTACTTCAGAAAAACGTCCGATACAGACTTTTCATTCAAAGGACCAGAACCGCCCGAAACGGCCGACATTGCGAGTTTGGTTTCTTCTCTCTCTCCCCCTAAAGTATGCAGTAGCAGGTGCAGTTTCCCCAAACGAATTCTTTCAATTTATTGCAGACAACTTGTCCTAAAAGGATTTATTTGTGGTTTCTTTATCTTTAAATTGCGCGTGACATTTGAAATCTGAAATCGTCACACCACTGAACGGGAGGGGAGGAAATTGCTGTGAATCTCGAAAGGCATTTCGAGCGTTTCAGTATTTTAAGCACACAGGTTAGCGAAGGCTTCGGTTTTTAAAGTACCCTTCCTAGATTAAAAAGCATGAAAAAAAAAGCTAATTAGGGCCTAATTAAGCTTGTTTAAGACCACAAGCTAGGCATTTGTTTCAAAGGGCTTACACTTTTTTCGTTTCTATGAGAGCAAAGTAACATTAAGATGTACTACAGGATAATCTGTAGGCTCTAAAACTTGAGACAATAGGCTCAGTATCTTGCAGACCTATTCGATGATCAGGCTCATTTATGATTAATGCAGGCTGTTGGCATTCTATATAGAACGTGGCAAAAATAATTCAAGAGTTTTATTTAAAAACAAAAACGAATTACTATCTATGAATACACCCATTATATGAAAGATTATTCCGACTTCAGACATGAAAGTACGACTTCACTAATTTGCCTGGAACTGTCTTTTGAACCCTTTGAGTTTATGCTATAAAAAAAGTTCACGAATGCCTATCTAGTATCCCTTCGAATTAAGGATAAAAATCAAATTAAAATTCGAAATAACACATTATTTCAATTCAATTTATTACTGAATACATTGTCGCTTAACGGTATTTAGCCAAAACTGTTGAGAATTACTATTTTTTAGGTTATTTTACCTTTATTTTTATTTGAAAAAATTCATTAACGACGGCCTTCTGCACAAGCCTTGTGATGAATATGCTTCCATACACATTTTAATCAAAAATTTTAAGCAACAATTCCAAATTTTTAATTTCTCAAAATCGGAAAGTTATCTCAATGAATGATTTTGTCTAGATTCCTTTTTAATACATTACCAACCAACAGCCCTTCTCCCACGTGATGCTGATATATGCGTCATTCATATCACATCTGGTAGATAGACAGATGCTTATGAATATTACCAAAGTATAAAACTCTCTTAAATTGCAACTTAGAGATTTAAACCCAGGAACTTTGCTGAAATTTCCGCATATTATCCTTAAGCTGCAAAATGCAATGTGTCTGATGATTTCAAACGAATAAGTTTCTTCCAATTCTATAATCGATTTCTCATTTCGAAAAAAAGGTGATCTAAGCTAAACACATTTTCAGGTTCTCCCTTTGTGCAATTCAGTCGAAATCATCGATTTCATCATGATAAGAAGAGAATTTCTCGAAATTTTTTCAGATTCAAAAAAACGGTTTTACTGTATAACAGAAAACAGCTGAATATTACTACTAAAAATGCTACTATCTTCAAATCTCAAGCATTAACAGGATTATATTTTCTTATGAATAAGATATAAACACGACTTCAAAGTTCTCAATTTCTATCATGGATTTCATAAAAAAAGAAAGGGAGCACGGAATTTATAAAGTGTAAAAAAAATTCACTAAATGAACAACATTAGTAAATTATGCATTATTTAAGTCGAACTGTGCCTACAATATTTACAGATCAAGATTTGTTGATACACTAGAAAATGGTGTTCTCTAAATTTATCTTAATCAGCCGATAAAGACTGGGCGAAGGGGGCCAGCTGCTGAAAGAACTTAACTCATTTCTTGTTTAGTAACAAGATTTTATCGCAATCTGTGGCAGTCATATGAGCACCAATCACGATACAATTATCAGTTCGTGAGATTTCGTCACTGTTCATGATTAACATCAACGGTGTCTGTTAAGTACTTCCCTAAACATTTCATCCCCACAGCAGCCGATTTATGATGTGTGGAATAACGCGTGTTCAGATATATAAAAAAATTTTCTTCGGATAATGTGCACAAATCTTATTCAACTTTTTCAATGACTTTAAAACAATCCATTGTCACAAATAATTTAGGTAATTCTATGGCCCAACGCCTGGCTACGAATTTCAAATTTCGGTTATTTATTTTAGTTTTCTAGTACTAATACGCAATTAAATATATTTTATAGAGTATGTCAAAAGAAAGCCAACATGCCCTAGGTTTAAAGATTTTATCATTACCCGGAAGAGACAATAATTTACTATCGCGGATAACAACACTTTTCTTGTCTAAAAGCGCCTGCGATAATTCTTAATCTTAGCTAGTACTTTTATTACGCAACATGTTGTAGGTATATATTTTTAACCCCTTAAAAACATGCCACATTACATTGGCATTAATCAAAACACTCCAGTTATTAAAATAGACATCCGTAATGTAAAATATGGAACACTGCCTAGGAAATATAAAAACTGGATGAGTAAATAGTAGCAAACTCTGATCGAACTTTAAAGCTGCAAAATATTTGGTAACCATAGTATTAATAATGAAATAAACAGCAGAATCTTTAATCTAAACGAAGTATAATTACTTAAATCAAATAAAAAAAATAGGGGAAGACCGTTATTTAAAAAGTATAAAAACAATCTTTTAAATGCTTGATTATGCAATTCTGTATATAATTTAATTACACAGCAGACACTGTCATTAGCAGAGATTATTTTGTAATATCTAAAATTAAAAAATATCAAATACACATCATCAATGAATAATACCATCTCCCTCTCTGCACATACAAATCGAAGCTTACACAGCAATACGTCGCATAGCCAGGTTTTGATCAGTCCGGGTTCACCGCAGACTGGTTTGAAAATTCAAACCTCAATTTTAAGTGAGCAAACTACATTATAAAAGCATTAAAACACCAAATTACTATTAGATATATAAATGACCCCCTTTATGCTGCCAGTCTCTTTTTCATGCTGTTTTAATTCTATTCGATTCCATACACATCTTAATTTCTTGAGGAGTTTCGCGTCATATATGGTTGGTTATGTGCCTATGCTCGAAGCGATTCATTCTTGAGCTGACAACTACTGCTGGAGACGGTAGGAAGAGTACCGACGAGGCATGCTCCATGTTGAATTTTATCTCGACTTGGCAACAGTACTTAAAGGGTCAAATGCGCGGTCGGCGAAGGCTTTGGATGTTTACTGCTGTCTCATGTGTATGTTCGGAAATTATTTCTATCCTACATGTCCAATACTCGAAGAAACCTCATACCTCGTGCATCCCTTAGCAACGAGGAAAAGAAATTAAATCTTGTTTATTTGGTCAGTCATTCTGCGGCCGCACGGAACCGCTTCATTTTAAGTAGTTAATGTATAAGTTACGTTGCACATGACTGGATGTTTGTGAACTGGAATGCTGAATTAGTCTATCAGTTTTCGATACGCAAATCTAAGATTCAAGTCTATTAGTGATCATTAAATTTTAACACTATTTGAAAGTAATAATAACACTCATTAATGAGTACAAAAGCCGCCCGATGGCATGGTGGTTAGGGATCCTTCTGCCATAACCTTGAGTCCGCATTCAAATCCCAAGGCTAGTCTAGATCAGGGGTTCTCAACTAGTGGTACGCAAAAAAGCAAAGTGTTTTTTACTATTAAATTCAAAAATTAACACTCCAACATCCTGATTGAGTTTTTTCTCTAACACTCGTAAATTTATGCGATCTGAGCCTTGTTCAAGAGTGGTGGTGGTGGTAGTAGTACTTCTTAAGAGTGGTACTAAAGGTTTTCAATTTTTGTTTAGATGGTACGCGTTAGTCAAAAAGTTGAGAACCGCTGGTCCAATGTTTATAAATGTATAGTTGGTCCAATGTTTATAAATGTATAGTATCTTTGAGATATGGAGGCATTTAAAATACTGTCAAGCCAAAAATCTTCCGAGGTTGGTAGAAAGGAAAGAGAGGTGAAGTCAGTCCGATTTGTCCGCCAGGAGATTCTCCTTCAAAATAAGTGATAAAATGAATTATGAAATAGATTTTCTTAAAAAAAATTCAAATAAAGACATCTGAATTTATTAATCGCGTTTCACTGAGATTCATCTAACATATATAACAAGAAAGTCCCTACTTTTATAATTATCCTTTTTATTTAATTAGAAATTTTTATATAAACATATGAATTTAAAAGTCCAGATATAAGCTAAAGAGAAAAAGGGAAAGAAATTAAATTTTAATTTTCCATAGATTCTTTAAATTTAATCTGTTTTTAATTTAATCTATGGAAAAAAATCAAAAATGCATAAAAAATCTAATTTTAAAAAGGTTATAAATTATTAAAGTCAGAAGACTGATTATATTAAGCTGATAACAGTGACACTTTTGATATCATATGACTACTATTCTTATCACAGTGACTTCTGAACATGTGATCATTTTATTGCTCAAAGTGATCTTTGAATATGTTACTAATATTTCAGTACTAATTACAAAGAGTAAAACTAAAATTTCTTTCTGCTTCTTAAAGACAAGTGACTGAAGAGTAATAATTTATTAAAATGTAAGGTAATACTTTCTGTTGCTAAACAAAATTATCCTACCCCAGCAAAAATTGAATCAAAAAGAGGTCACTGCTCAATTTAAGCTGTGAAAATAGACATATTAATCACAAATATACTTCCAGAATGTACCATAATTATTCACTTCAAACCTTCCAACAGAATAAGAATATTCAAATGTAACTAAATCTTCTTACAGCTATACTGCATTGATTGCACAGCCTATGAAGTTGCACTTGGATCAGGACAGAATTTAGAGATGGAAATATTTTTAGAATTTAAGAAGGCCTCACGTGAAATAACTCAAAAGCCACAGATATTGCATGAGACTGCAAAAAAAAAATGTTACAGATATATATTTGAACTCGCAGAAAGACTGGGTTAGAAGGTTGAGATAAAGTAACTCAAAGGCTGTCTTCTTATCGTGAGGTATGTTTTCATGGAGAATTTTCACAGATAAAATGGCTCATAATCATGTTACACATGAGGAAAATCAGGAAAAAAAAATACTCCTAGGCAACCGTTACTTCACTGGGATTTTAGTCCACAACAAACTACAAGCATACTACTCAGCTACTAATGAGCCCTTTTTGTCTTGAAAATTATGACCAAGGGAGTAAAAACCCCTTTCATTTGCTTTGATTATTACTTTACTTGCATGAAAAAGAATATTCTTTCAGTTTTAGAGAAGCTTCAGAAAGGGTAGACACATTTCCCTCCTCAAGCATCAATATTTGCTCCCTAGTTCCTACTCAACAGATCTGATTGAAGGTCCAGTAGAAATCTTGTATTATCATTCTCCCTTTTAAATCGAACTATTTCTAACTGCATGTATATGCTAATTTGAATTTCAACTAATGATTACCCAATAACTGTCCTAACTGATAACTTCATTTGAAGAGCAGTTCTAGTTGAGAAAAATAAATAACATACATGTATTCTTTTCTCTCTGTGGCAATGAGGTTGTAAATTACATCAATTCAGAAAATCTTCCGACAAAAAAGTTTTTGAACAGCACTTAATTGTTATCTTTTATGTAATTTATTCACAAAAATATTCTCTTATGCAAGTACCATTACTTTTAACAATTAGTAAAACTAACACCGATATCAGCTACTGAATATGTCTCTTTTTCTAAAAACAATGACATATAAAAGAAGCCTTAATCAGGTCAGGATGACATCCATATTAATGTACACAACACATAGAATATCTATGGGCTATACCATTTTTATTGAGGTCTTTAGATCCATTAGAAATCAAATTTAAGCAACAGTTTTATCCAAAACATTAACTTTTCAAGCAATAGTACTATTCCAAAAATTACAGTTCAAATAATCTGTACTTGTACGCTTAGCAGCTTGTTTTCATATGATTTATTTAATTTCCTTCCATTTTTATGATATTCAATTTACTATTTTATTTATTTATCATTAATGTAACTTATGATTACTTAGTATAAATATGATTACTTAGTATTATGAGTAATAAATAGTATTTACTACTATTTATCACTCAATATTCCCTGCTGTATTTACTTATTTTCATTTAGAATTTCTGATGGCCTTGTGCAAGGCTTTGGATCCTACCGATTCAATAAATTAATATCTACCTTCCGGCCCTCATTCACTTTATATAAAATTAAAAAAGAAAGAAAGGAATCAAATGCTCTAAATCCCAGTTCCACAAAGAAGTTTTTAACAACAGCCTAAAGCAATTCAAAAAATGCTTCCTATATTTTATTGACTTCATTTTTAAACTTAATTAAATAAAAAACATGACTGATCTTTCATATCACTTCTGACTTTTAAAATC
This sequence comes from Stegodyphus mimosarum, assembly GCA_000611955.2. Lineage (NCBI taxonomy): Eukaryota > Metazoa > Arthropoda > Arachnida > Araneae > Eresidae > Stegodyphus > Stegodyphus mimosarum. The sequence goes on from KK115167.1 coordinate 512,216, forward strand.
ATTAATTCAGTAACAGTATTCCCTTATTGAACCTTCTAAACCAATAATTATTTCATTCTTTAAAATAGATTTTTAAAAATATAACAAAAGTATCAAAAACAATTTTTTCCCTTTAACATGTTACAAAAATACCAGAAAAATGCTAAATCATGTGAAAATATGAGATTCTGTGCAAATATTTCAAATGTTGCAAAATATGATAATTGCCAAATTACATTTTTTTAAAAAACTTCACATTTCTAAAAGGCAATTAAATGCATGAATGAGACAGAAATTTAGCCCTGAAAATGGTTTTCCTAACTAGATTTCAATATCATAAATAAGAATTTTTCTGATATTATGTCATCTTATGTCAAAATATGATCATATTATGTCAAAATACGATACTAAAACAATGAACACATTTATTGAACATTTTTCGGAATTAAAAAAATTGAAGAATTATGCAATAATAATAAAAAAAAGCTGTATAATTACCCCCCCCTTTTTTTTTTAGTTTAACTGCAAAGTTTGAAAACTGTGACACAAATATTTGTACAACAAATCATACAAATAACAATTTGGTTTGTAATGCATTTAGTATAATCAAATTTCATTTCCAAATATTTCTTCAAGTTTTTTATACCATTTTATTGAAAATATATACTATTTACGTTTACTAGTTTACCTAGAAAAATAAATGTCCCCAGTATAACCTGCTCCCCTCCTCCAATACTATGTGTCCATGATTTAAAAATATCTATCAATAGAACAAGATAATTATTCTTCTTAATATTATCAAAAGCACATAGAGGAAACCTAAAAGTCCTTAATTCTCGATTTAATACTAAAGTACGCACTTGAAAACTGCTCTTAAAGGAAAAAAATATACGAAAAATATATGTAAAGAAATACCTTGTTTGGTAAATCTGAGGTCCTTTTAAAGTATTCCCTTGCCGCCCAGGTGGTAAAAATCCCAAGTTTACTAAAAACCGTCTCCAAATATCAAACAAATTAATATACATTTTCAGTGGTTCATAAAAATCTACCCTCACAATTTATTAACAGATATTAAAAGACAAGCCGACTTTTCTCCATGAACCTTCATTCTAACGAAAGGTAGGTCGCATGAAATGTTTGTTCACAATCACGCGCTCTTTTGCCATGACTACTACGTATACGCGCATCACTACAACATTCGAAATCAAACAGAAGAGAGAAAGCGAGACTTGGCAAATTGCCAAAAAAAAATTGAACTCGGTTTGCCATATGATTTGCGTTATCGCTATCCTGGCTACACGATTGTTACGAGCAAATGCCCAACTTGAAAGCGTGCTTTTCCAGAAGGGCGTGGTAACTAAATCCAAAAACCAGAAACGTAAACGAGAATTAAACACGAAAAATAACAACATCCTTCATTCGATCCAGAATATAACTTGTCTGAAAAGCAAGCACTTTAATTCGCAAGGGAAAACTGCAGCAACGATACCTTTCTTCCGAGCGGTAGCTGACACGTGAACAGTTGGTGGCCGACATTTAAACGCGATTTCGGGCGCCCCCAAAATGATCGATAGGAAGATGTTACAGGTCCTTTAGCTGTAAGCTGCGGACTAGGCACACAGGCTAAGTGCATAACTTAATAAAATGAGAAATATATATTCATTTCTTTTTGAGAATAGTTGACTTTCAATGAATTACAAATTAAAAGTTTACTTTGGAGGAGAATATTTTATTAATAATATGGTACAAAAGCAACGAAGAATTATTATTACATAAAATTACTTAACATTAATTAGTACAAAATTCACACATCATAAATGTAAGTAAAGGATTATTTTGAACCGCAACACACAACAGAATATCTTTTTATTAATTACATTAACTATTTATTAAATTTATATACTAAATATATTTCATAATATTATAAACAATCTGCATTTAATATTTACATAAGTTATAAAGAAGCATATGTTTTCGTAAACAGCTCATTTTAATACATTCATAAGAAATTTACCCCGAAATTTGAAACATAAAAATAAGTAACTAAAAAATAAAGGTAAAAATACCAACTATAACTTGTATCATTTTTACATCACTCACTTTAATACACTGTTAAGCAACGCAGTAGTTTAAAAAATCAATTAAAATTTTAAGCCAAAAGAACTACAAGAAATATCAGTTAATAATATAATGCAGAGGGAAATATAAAACATAAAAACTAAACTACAGACATTTCTAACGTCATAAGGATTGGAATAGATTGCGGCAAAGCACACTAGAACTATCTGTCTGAAAGAATGAATGTCTTTATGGAGGAGTTTCAAAGGGAAACTGGCTTAACGGTTGCACACGGACGAAACCATGAAAACTCTCACGCAGCCAGCCCTTCGCCACGATTTAAGAACAAGCTGAACTGCCCAGTGCTCTTAATACTTGGCCACTGGTGAGTTCAAACATGAAAAGTACGATCACTCTACATTAAAGCAAAATAAATATGCGTATATGATTAATTTATTAGAATGATTTAAGGGTACCAAACCCAGTACAAGTAATACTCCCTGCTCCTAGCAAATCATATAAAAACCTATCACAATTTACTTCAGACAGAAAATAATTTATCTTACATACCAATAAATTATCTCTTAAAAACATGCATTATTAACTCATCACGAAAAACTGCACATGAAAAAGTAAAAAGAACATAATATGTTTATTAAATAGATTTTGTTAGCTATCACCTTTTAATGATACACGCTTTCGTTTTCGCAACTGAATTATTTACATTTCTTCGACGGTCTAAGCAATTTCTTCACATTTCAAGGCTGATATACTCCTTAGTGACATCACGTAATGATAAGTCTATATTCTGAGAGCTTCAGTTTATAAAATATGTACTTTAGTACAGTTTTCAAACACTTCGAAACATGCGATCATGAAAGCGGCACCTTTGTTATTAATCTAATTACTTATTTCTAAGAACATTTCCGTCAGTCGGAATATTTTTCAAGAATTAAATTCAAATGGATATTCATAAGAGGGGTCGTTTTAAATTAAATTAAACCAAATGAATCGTGAAAAAGAATGCTGGATTCCTCAACCCATCGACTGTTATACTGAAATCGTGTAAAAAAATATGCTCTTCTAAAATTTTATTTTAGGTAAAATATTTGATTTTAAAATGATGAAACTATTTTCTTACACCACTATGAAAATGGTAGCATACTAATAATATAAGATTAATAGTGACATCATGGTCCACGATCCTTCTCCGATCGAGTTGTTTTCTACTAGTTACTTCAGCGGAAATAATGTCATAAAACATACCCATTTCCGAGTTTAGCTGTTTTAAGACAGCTTCTATACCAAAAATGACATCACATCAATATCGAATGCTTTCCGTTAATTATAATTCTAGCGCATGACAACAGTATCAGTTGATGAAATTTTCCATTGACACAATAGAGCGTAATGCTCCACAGCTAAATTTCTCCACTGCATGCCGATCACTAATTGTTTCAACTACTATAATCGCGAAAAATTTTAGGGTACCATATTTCAACGAAAATATCCATTTCCACCACTTTCGAATCCATCTGCACGATGTTTTTGCGTGATATCTGTATGTACGGACAGAATAAAAGTCTCTTTTTCCCAAAACAGGTTGAATAATGGATTCAGTGAGAGTTTTTTTTGTAACGTCTGTATATACATGCGTGCGTATGTACGTACGTATGTCTTTCGCATACCTCAAAAACGAGTGTCCTCAGGACGCTGAAATTTCGTATATGGAATTGCTATAACATGCAGTTGTGCACCTCCCTTTTTCGTCGCAATCGGCCGCAGCAAAAGTATATATATAAAGTATTTAGTGCTCTCTCCCTAAATTCAAAATTCGAGATCATTCGAAATTACGTAATGTTTTAATGCAGATACCTCCCCGTCCAATCAAATAATTGTAAACCAAAAGTTTTCTCTAACTCGAACTGAAACTATAAAACTTCCTCTCGTGTTCTCTTTCACCTCCTCGCCTGCATGCTAACAGCTTGCCGCTCAGCCTCTGCTAGCTACTCGCCGTTAATTAAAATGTAATTGCATATTTAAATTATGGAGCGCGTTTAGAACCCCTAGTTTCCTACAGTTATGTATTAAGAAATTCGTCATTCAAGAACTAATTGTTTCACTATCAAGCTGGTCGTGCTTCTAAAACTCCATCCGATTATCCATTACGCCATAGTGTCCAGTCATCTACGCAACAGTTATATACGCCACAACTAAACGCGAATGGTTTTCAGCTTCCGCCAAAAGTACAATTATTACATATATATGTCACAGTAGAGTGCAGCTTGGTGAGTTCATATTTTTTATTCTTATATGTTGGTAAATTGTGCATTTTTTTTAATTTAGAAGTGATTGAATTATGCTGTTCTTATGTTCCGGTCAATGTTTTTATGCCTTTACTTAATCTGCATGCAATGGTTGTAGCTGCATGCAATGGTCAACAATTTAAAAGTTGTTTAAGTGCGACTAAGCCTAACAAAGCAGCCATTTGTTTACATTTCAAAATTAGCGGAATAGCGAATTAAGTCAATTTCTGCATCTTCAGTATCTTTTTGCCGAGTGTGACCAAAACTAAGCTTTCAGTTTTGTGCACCGAAAAATCTGCCTTCTTGCCCGCTGGCCGATTTGCTTGTTTTTGCGCAGAAACTCTAATTTTAATTGTAAAAATTGTTCTTTAGATTGTTTTAACTGTATTTGGTGTTTTATGTTTTCCTCTATCTTTCAATTTTTAATGAAGATATTTTGAGTTTTTATGTATTTTTGCCTTGCCACGAAGTGAGAACTGAATTAATTGAATGAGAAATATATATGCAATGAAATTCGAGGAAATAAGTTTAAATGAAATGAATCAAAAATATGCGTATAATTTAACAGGCCGTACAAGGAAGTTATGTGGTGTCCACATCATGTTACAATTAAAATTAATATTCATAATTAAATTATAATAAATAACTCAAAAAAAATCTGAAAGATTTCAGATTTTAAATTACGTCCAAAGGCGCGTTTTTTTAACGTTTCATGTGCTACCTTTTTTTTTATTAAATATCATGTACTACGTACTCAATCCATAAAATTCAGTTCAAAATCAATATTGCAAAATCATTTTAAAATGAACATATCTTTAGAATTTCCGTAAGTCTCGTGCGCTGGAGATAATATTTTTTTTTTTTTCCGTACAGTGTTGCCATTGCTCGCTTTGAAATCATTTAGTTTGTTAATCAGAAATTCGTTGAAATATTACAAAACATAAAATCGATAATAAAGCAAATTTCAAATTCAAAATTAGGGCTTCCAGATGCCCATATTCGCAGTAGGATTACGTCATTCAAAATTCGATGGCTCTAGGTTTTATCACAATGCGAGAAACATGCATACATTTATGCAGATTTTTCATTTTTTAAAATTTAATGCAGAGCGATAACATTTAGTGGCAACAATTTGAAAAGTGAAACGGGCATTCAGAGTGAATCGACGCAAAACGAAAGTAATAGTCCTTCGGGACTAAATCCCTTTGGACTAATAATAATTAAAATTCATTTGCTTCAATGGCCTTCGGTAACAGCTTCGGTAGCATTTGCTTCGGTAATAGGTACAATTATACATGCCATTTATTGAAATGATTAACAGATAGCGCAAAAGCATTATATTCCACAGAATTATAACTTACAAAAAACATGCGATACCGATGTGATGTCATTTGCGGCATAGAAGTTATCTTAAAACAACTAAATTTGAAAAAGGCCATGTTTTATGATGTCATTTCCGATGAAATTACCAACAGAAAAAAACTCAATCGGAAAATGGGCGAATGCGATGACATCACTTCCGATATATAAATGTTTATGAAACATCTCAACTCCACAAGGGCGGATCTTTCTTATAAGGTCCATGAAGGGTGGTATCTAACGTCACTTCCGCTGACAGGAAGAAAATAATTCAATTGATTTGGAACTACCAAGCAGTGGGAGGAGTCAAGTGCAGGTTGGCAAACCTGTCGATTCTGTGCTACCTAATCAACTGGGGACTCGATTACGGTTTCTTCATCTGTCATATTATTAGTCCAAAGGGCCTTTGTGCCTGAAGGACTATTGTTTTCGTTTTGCGATTTTGCGTTAGAAACATTAAAAGCCTGAATCACTTTTTACGCTGTTGCCACAAAATATTGCAGTTCTGTATTAATAATTAAATAATGAAATTAAATAATGAACTCTGCATACATGTATGTATATTTCTCCAAACGTGATAAAACAAGGGTACCTAGAGCCATCCAGTTTCGAATAACGTACGTTAACCCGAATATGCGCATCTGGAAGCCCGACTTCGGAATTTGTTTTATTACCTATTTAATATTTTGTAAAACTTTAACGAATTTCTGACTAACAAACTCAAATGATTTAAAAGCGAGCAATGGCAACACTCTACGGGAAAAAAAAAAACCACCTTTTTATCTAAAGCGCGCGGAACTGTGTATCAGAAATTATAAAGATATACTTACTCATTTTAAACTTATTTTGCGATATTGCTACTGAAGTGAATTTTGAGGTTTAAGTGCGTAGAATATGATCCTAACTAATATTATAAATGCGAATGCGAGTCTGTTTGTTACGCTTTTACGCCTTAATTACTTAACGGATCATCATGAAATTTTCAAGGAATATTTTTGATATATTAGAAAAGGTTATAGACTATAAAATGTAACTTATCTGTTGAAACTTAAAGTATATAATAGGTTTTATAGCTTAAAATGACTGTCGTTTGTATAAACATTAAATGTTGAAAGTTTCATAACGATAAGTTAAACGATGTAGAAGTTTATCTGCACGCGCAGATGCGTGGCTTAAACCACGCAAACATTTTTAACCTTTTCTAATATATCAAAAATATTTCTTGAAAATTTCATGATGATCGGTTAAGTAATTAAAGGCGTGAAAGCGTAACATTTATTAATTTTTATTTGTTTAATTTATTATTTAAAATCCTTCAGGATTTCTGGCTTTTGGCTCTTCTTTTACAAACATTTTTCAGTCATTAGGAAATATAAGTAGCAGTTTTACTCGATTTCGCGGCGATATGCTCCACGTAAATACAAAATATCCGTGGCCTATAGGTATTGAAGAAGGGCAGTATTTACTGAAATTTTACGCGGAATGTATTTTTAAAATTCACGCGGAGTTGAAACTTACTTAAGGACATCAACGCGAGCGAAGCCGCGGGTAAGAGCTAAATATCTCTTTTTGTTTATTTATTTATTTCCTTTTTTACTTTTTTTGGGGGGAATGGGAGATGCCCATGGACTTTCTGAAGGCTCTATGACGTTGCTTTCTTGCATGTCCTTTAAAAGTGTTCGCACCTCTTCCTGTTTCGCAATCGGCAGACGTCTTGGATGTTGTTTGATTCGTGGGTGATCACCAGGTTCGATTCTATGTTGAATCAAACTGTTTCGACCCACGTCAGAAGACGAGCGGGAGAAAACATCTTGAAGATCTTTAATGACACGCTCGGCAGCATTCCTTTCTTCAGCGTTTAACTGCGCATTCTGCAATAACTCCGATGTAATGCTCTCTGAAGACACGCTTTCTGAGATGTTATTTTTTCTTTCAACGCTGGTCACTGGAGTACATTCTGCAACCACTTCACCTTTCTTAATAACTCTCACCTTGTCAGTAGTTATAGTGGCAACTCTCACCGGGATAACGGTCCTCGACAGGTCGACGAGTGCTGAGGCTATTAATACTCCTCTAGGGCTATTACAATTCTTGGGATATTCCATGACGCCGTAGCGGAAATTTCTATTTTCGGCTATGGATCCAGGAAGTAAAATTTCTGTTATTGCTGATATTCTGATATCGTCTTCAGCTACGATTTTGTGGATAGATTTCACTCCATCATTAATCCCGAATAAGGCTATGTTCTCAGAGGCAGAATGCATTTCGTTATTTTTAAAGTCCATCAAGGAAAAATTGTATTTCCTTAGAAAGTCCAATACAAGTATGCAAGGGTCTGTAATTTCTGCTACATATGCCGTGTGATGGTAGGCGGCACTTCCAAACGTGATGTTAACGTTTTAATTTCCCCTCTATATCGATCTTCTCGCCGGACACAGTCTGCAGGGTAACGCAGGGTGGCGTCCAGATAAGTTTACCTCCGAGTTGTTGAGCCAAATCTTTTCGGATGATGGTAACATTGGCTTCCGTGTCGATCGTCATATTACAAGGAACTCCACTGATGTATCCCATGATGAAAAGTGCGTTACTGCCGCCACTCACTGAAGAAATCTGAAGCGCTTTAAGCTGGGGCTTTTCATTATCTGGCAACCTCCGCCCCGCGAGATGGCCACGAATTAGTTTCCCACCTTCTTGATAGGCGCGGTCTTAACATCCGTGCCCTGGGGTGTTCTGCAGTTTTTTCGAATTTGCCCTTCAGCACCGCAGTTCCAGCACTTTACGAACGATTTCTTGTTACCAGCAATCCGTGTCAAAGCCTTCACCTTTCTGGTTAAAGCGTCTAGGCGAGCAGTCATTGGATCCACTGGTTCTTGTATGTGAGCAGTTCTGATTGGGTGGCGGTCTCTACGAGTGGCTTGTTGTGCTGCCTCGAATTTCATGGCGTACACCAGAGCACATTTTAAGTCCTTCACATTAGCCATTCGCAGTGCTTTCTGTATTTCAGGATCCCGGATGCCGTCGATGAAGTATTGCAGGGACAGGATTTCTCATGTTTCTGTCGGGCACTCCGAAAAGGCGAGGTGGGACAGCCTTTCAACATCCGTGGCGAGCTCCTGGAGTGTTTCCGTAGGCTTCTGTTTACGGAATTTTAACTGCAGCCTGCTGTAATCTTTTAAACACTTCTCTCCAAAACGCACCTCCAAAGCGCCGGACAGAGCTTCGAAATCTAGCCTTTTGTTTTCGGGAAGAGTCTGAAGGATATCCGCTGCATCTGCTCTCAGAGAAGCGGCAAAATGACAGGCCTTAGCTTGGGAATCCCACCCATTTGCTTCCGCAATTATAGAAAATTGAGTCATATACTCGCCAGGAGGTCTTCCCATCACACGTAGATAGCTTCAGTGAGGGACGAGCAGGCATGGATAAGAACTTAAAACAATCAGGGTTGCTCCCTGCCGTCGCTACGAATTTCATTAAATTATCAACTTCTTTGGCAACCTCAGAAACCCTGTCATCAATTTGTTGTTCGATTTGGTGTTGAACAGCAAAAACTGTTCCTTCGATTTCCTCTTTGATAGAAGAAACTCTGTAACTTATTTGTCGTTCCAAGGCCAAAACTCTCTCTTCTATTTGCTCTTTCACAGAAGAAACTTTTCCTTCAATTTGCCGAACTTTATTTTCAACAGCGTCTATTCTGCCTTTCATAGACTCAAATTGATTTTCTATTACACAGGTAATCTCTTCTTAAACAGTTTTCATCTCTTTTTTAACAGATTCTTCAATCTTTTCTTAACCAGCTTCCATCTTTTCTTTAACGGACTCCTTCCTGCCCCGCTTTAATCTCTTCTTTAAAGGATGCTTGGCCAGCTTCCATCTTTTCTTGGAATTAAGCAAAAGCAGTGACGAACTGTCTCAGTTGTTCTTCCATTGCTCTAGTGAATGGCATTCAAAATCCCAATTCCTGACAGCAAAAATTGTTGCGTGCGTACGGGTTTGTTATGGATTGAATGCACAAGTCGTTAAAAAGTTAACAAACATTTATTCTTTCTACAAGAAATAAATAAAAATGATTAAATATTTCTTCAGAGATATTCCTACAATATCACAATATCTCAAACGTTAAGCAAAACTCAATTAAAAAAAAAAAAAAAAA
>KK115167.1:538872-577248 GCA_000611955.2 Stegodyphus mimosarum
AAAAAAAAAAAAATCGCGCTAACGTTTCTTGGCAACGCTAACGTTTCTTGGCGTTCTGATCGCGCTAACGTTTCTTGGCAACAATTTGAAAAAAGATTCGAACAAAAAGAGCATTCTGAGACTAATCTGAGTGACCATTGTGACTTTTGAGACTCTGGTTTTTAATAACAAAAAATCGCCCCAAAAAATTATATATTATAGCCGACAATTCGCAAAATAGAAATTCGTAGAAACTTAAATTTTAGTAGCACAAGTTTGGCAAAAGTAGCGAAACTGCGAAAAATCGCATGAACTGGCAACAGAACTTTACAGATGGAACGCGTTACCAATTCACAAATGATATTCATATGATGTGTTTAGCATGAAAAAAATGATGAAAATTTGCATTAAGAAATAATATAACAGCAATATGACTCTCGATGATATTCAATACCAATGTTTGTTAATTTTTTCAGACATACTGCTTACTTAAGGGGTGACAATGGAGAAGTTTTACTGTACTTATCTTCGAAATATAAGTTATATACTGCTGCCTCTTTTTCCAGAAAAAGAAATTCCTTAGTCCTAAAAGAAGTCCTAAAAAGAAGTTAGTTTCAGATGTGAAAGAAACAGAATTGTTCAGATTATAGGGAAATTCTTGCTCCATTTGGCTCAGTAAATCTGTTTTATACTCGGATAATCATTTAATTTATCGTCTTTTTCATATCTTTCTTAATATATAATACATTGAATAATTTGTTATTAGGTGATCATTCTTCGTCAAATTATTTCCTTTGGGAAGTTAAGCTTTCTGTCATGTGTCCTATTTTTCAAAAGAAGATCGAATCTTTCAGATGATTTATTTTTACTGTCCATTTTTCAAACATGATTCGCGGCTGGAACAAAATTCAAGAAATTCTTTCACAATCCAAAATTTTTAACAACCTTTACCTTGAGACATATCTAGAAAGCACGATTATGTGATTTATAGCATATATTTCTGAACCCGCAAAAAAGCCTTCATGAGATCACATGGATCTATATGCACTAGTAAAATTCATGTCAACTATATTTACAAAGACCACGAATATTTACAGACTTGGAAAATGGCCTAAGGATGGCACTGCTTTAAAATATGGCAGGTTTAATCACTTCAGATCACAACCCTTAAATGTCTGTTACAGAAATAAAATACTGCAGTGATAACAGCATTGTTGCAACTACACTGTAGGTCGTACTTATTCTTCGAGCGCTTCTCTTTCAGAATGATGTCACCATTTCTTCCGTGTAGTCGCAGCAGTACCAAAACAGGAAATGTTTGCTTGTCTTTCAAAGGAATCACGTGATGTAAATATTAAAGCACGTGGGAAAAAAAATTTCTCACTCTCGAACACACTACAGCAGCGGTTCTCAACCTTTTGACTAACGTGTACCATTTAAACAAAAACTGAAAATCTTTAATACCACCACTGCATTAATGATCATTTTTCAATTTCTCAATAGAAATCTTTTTAAAAAAAACGTATTTTGTCATTTGCACAACCTATTCGTTATTTGTATTAAATGCGCACACATAAAAAAAATTGGTTACCATTTTAATTATCAAGATTTAAGTTATAATACTTTAATACTAACATTTAGTGTGAAATTTGGGCCTGTTTAAGACAGATCAATTTCTTTATGTCTGGTTTTATTTCACTTAGATTTAACCGTAAATTAGAATCCATTTTTAATTTTGCCCTGTATTTATTTTTCAAATATAACATAGAAGAAAATCCTTGTTCACACAAATAGGTTGTGCAAACAGGAAATAAAAATTTGATAGCTTTATTTGAAATGCCTTTAATTCCCCCGGGTTCAGCCAAAAGTTACCAAGTGTGTCATCTTTTAAATCTTCAGTTCGATCACAAGAAATTTCTATCAATTGTCCTTTTCCTTCAGGAGATTTTTGAATTTAATTGTTAAAAATACTTTATTTTTCTTGCGTACTACTAGTTGAGAATCGTTGCACTATCGTAAAAACATCTCAATATGAGAAATCGCGCTATAAGTTTTGTTTTTCTTCTAAGTTTGTTTTAACAGTGAAGATATAAAAATTTCTAGTACATATTATATATATTTCAGTGTTTTTTCTTGCATTTATGTGTGAAAATTCCTTGTACATATGTTTACTTCTTGCATTCTTTATTTTAAATTTCCTTGTAATTAATTTCATTGTATTTGCATATTCATTGTATTTTCATATTGTATTTGCATATTTCCCCCCGCGACAACACGGTTCTTCTTCTCAGCATTTTGACACACTTTCTACACACATTCTGCATATTTTCTTTTGTTCTCTCTTCTGATGCACGACTCGAGTATTCAAGGCTCGTGAGCTTATGACACCCTATTTTCTTTCTTTCTTTCTTTCTTTTTTTTTTTTAATTTCTCATTTCCCATTTTTCAATTTTCTGATTTCCAGGAAACTCATTTGCAGAATTATCCATATGAAGTGCTATAATAGCATTATATTACAGAGCTGGACACGTAGGGCTTGGCACGATCATCGCGGCGGTACTTCAGTAGATAAATCACTGACACATATCCGTCCATCTTTTTGCAGAAAGAAAGGAATCATATTAAGTGGCTTTACTTAAATAATGTATGAATGGACTAATAATGATAAGAAAAATGAAGTAACAAATAAACATTATTTTCAGTCATGGTACTTGGAAGAAATAACACTGAATACGAAATCCACATGATACCATCAATTACGAAATTGTAAAAAATCAGATTTTTTTTTTTTTTAATTTTATTTCTGTATACTGTAAGAGCCGCCCTATCAGTATGGCGGTATGGCATCCAGCTGCATTAGTCTTGAACCCTGTTTCAAATGCATAATGACTTTGCGGCAAGGAATCATTTAAATATTGTCGGCACTCTCGAGAGGAGGCTTGCACAGGAAAAGGAGTAGAAAAATACTCGGTTCAAATTTCAGGCAGAGATTGGATAACCTTGTGATGCTACCTACAAGATGGCGGAGGAATTAAGTCAACGACAGGCGCTAATACTGCCTCTTGATCACGATTCGTGGACCTGACCTAACTGAGGTTTAGATCAAGAGGTTTCATAACAACAAAAAGAAACCGCATCACTCTTGAGAACAAATATTCCCGATTTCTTTCGCTTCTGCAAATTCCTTCAACTCATAAATTTCATACAAATACAGATTACAGTAAAATTTTAAAATCAGAAATCAGCACTCCCATTGTGCGGATAGCTTAAAAGACATTTCTTGTCAATACATCAGTATCTCAACAGATCTGTCCTTGAAACGAATACAATTGTATAAATAACGGTAGCCACATCTTTTGCACACAGTTGCCTGGCAGTTTCATTTTTCCGGCCAAACCCATTTTCGCTTTGATAACGGTTAAAACACTCAGAGATAAGTAAACCCTGCTTCCAATCCTCCGATGTTACATTAATTTATGACACTGATACCAACACAACATTCACATACACTGTTTATTATCACCGGGCTACTGCAGAAGCAATGTTGCCGGTTCATGAAATAAAGCCCGAAGGCACACGACATGATGAACTCTGGACGTGAAGATATCTCGGATGAGAAATCGGAGGAAAGGAGAAAAGAAAAGAAGGGCTTAAAAGGACCAAGGTAAAACGTTGACAAAATCTCAGAGCCTGATGAGTGATGAGAAAACCCTTGAAGGACAAAAAGAGCATTCAAGATAAAGTACGACAATAAGTACTCCACCGCCAGAATGGTTATTTCCGATAAGAATATACGAAATTCCCCACGTGCATATGAAATATTCATTTTTCATTTGTTGCGTTAGCACTCCTTTCTTCCCCTTCCCCACTACATTTCAACGCATGAAAAAATATTCTTTCTAGTTTAATAACCAGCAATTTAATGAAATTATAATAAGTAATTAAGCAATCACTGGTAAGAAACATAAAAAATGGGATCACACCCATTCGGATAATCACAAAATTCTTTCACAGACCAAATACAGATTCGCTGTTCACATCGCATTTTATTTCAAAGCGTAAAATACATTTCAAAGCGTATGTCAAATTCTGGCATACTTTTAAATTATTATACAAGATTTTAAAGGCATATCCGAATGCGGTTTGCACAAAAAACTTAGTTTAGGTTAGGTTACGTTACGTTACGTTATTTGAATATGCTAAGCCACGAGGCCTTTCTGTCTAAAAGGAGGGACGCCTTTGTGGAAGACATTTTGAAGGTACCTGGGAAAACAATGAAAACCAACCATGCAGCAGGCCCGTTCGCCTGGGATCGAAACCAGACGAAGTCAAACTACCAGTATCATCGATTTTAAGCCCGGTCGGCCACTGGTGAGGCTATAAAAAATTTAGTAAATTTTAGTTCATATTTTCATTGGAAGATGTCATTCTTATTTTTAATCTAACATATCTCATTTTTATGCAAAAAAATTCCAGTTTCTGAAAAGGCTTTTTTTCTCTCATTCAAAACTTGTTCGTCTGTTAGTCATTAAGCAATCGTATATGTCATTTGAATACTGAACTACATATAAAAATTTACTGCATTTTTCTTTATTAATCTTTTCCTCCTGAAAATAGTGGGATTCTTTTTAACTTCTTGAATTAAATATTTACTTATGTATTTAATGAAAGTGGCTATTGAAGAAACACTTCGGTTTTGATCTTTATGAGGAAATGAAGAAGCTAATCCTCACGTAAATGTGACAACATCAGAAAATTTTCAGAGTTAATATCATATGTTATAGCTGGTAGTTCATTAACATTATTGTTCTTGATCATAAGGTCACGTAATTCTACGATTTTTTTTCGTAATTAACAGTTTCACTGATTATATTAAAAATTTCGCATCTTGATCATAAGTTCAAGTAATTCTATGATTTTTTTCGTAATTAACAGTTTCACTGATTATATTAAAAATTTCGCAATCTTCGTCATCCCAATTTTCGAGAACAGGATCCAAAACGTTTTCAGATTATCAGAATAAATAGTACAACTTGCTTTTGCTAAATGAATTACAGCATTCTTAGATTCATTATTTAAACCCACACTTTCAAAAATATAGTTCCAGTAAAAAAAAAAAAAAAAAAAATTCCAGGCAGACGATTTTTTTTTTATGACAAACCGAAATCGTCTAAAAAGTGTTGCAAACAGCCTCTGAATAAAATTACATTTCATTATATAAGTTCTTTCTAACAAAAAAATAAAAATAATTCTGTATGAAAATGTTACGCCTTTCTCATACAGAATGCATTTCCCACTTTATAAAACTTTACATCATACAGCTCCCATTTTATGAAAAAACTGCACTTTTTTCATAAAGTGGGAGCCTTCATCTTTTATGAGGAGCATAAAAAGGATCAATAATACAAAGGGGAAATAAGGCCTTTGTTTCTGATATATTTATATACAATTAATCAATTTCTTAAAATTTTAGTTTTTTTTTTCTTTCTATATTCATTATAACAATAGTCATTATTCTAAATAATAAATATTTTTTACATTATACTCAATTTTTATATCCATTTTCTCTACCAATATTTAAAATTACTTCATTCATTTTTTACATTTACCTCATTCTTAAAATAATTATAAAATTCTTAAAGCAATAATCTCATTCTTATAATAATTCAAAAAATAAAATCATTAATCAATCACTTTAAAAATTTAATAACCTTCCTTAAACAAAATAATTTTAAAAATTTTAAAATTCTTTACTTAATTTATTAGACCAAATTATTAAAATTCAGACTGCTAATATTATAAAATTACAGTCTGGTATCTTCATAAAACATTAATAATAATGGATGGAATACAATAATGGAAACAGCATTACATATCTAAATTTCACAGCAATTTATATCATTCGCATTTCTTAGTCGGTTATTATGAAAACAATTTTAATTGCATCAATTAATGAATAAATTCCATGGCAAAATCACTTCTTGTAAACAAATTAATGACTACAATGCTGAACAGTCTTTAAACACTTTGAAGATTATTCGAAAGATTCCAAGTTAAGTTTAATTAGTTAAGAAGCACTTATTCATTCTTAGATACCAGGCAAAAAGCGAGAGATGTTTCATTAGACACGCAGAAAATACAACTGATACACACGGCACAGATTCAATCTTTGTCAACTCACTGTAATAGACTGGAGCTGGTTTACTGCGCAGGTAGAATGAAGACTCGTTGTAATTAACTTGGAAATAGTTGATGTAGTAGTAAACGTGTGGATTAAAAAAAATTCCAGACATAGCCGAATTCAATTATTTTCTTTTTATTCAAGGTTGACACATATTCTTCATTAAGCTTACAATTACAAAATACTCTGTTGTTTAAGAATTTTCATACTGGTACCGATGATTTATAAAATAACTTTTTTTGAAGACAGCAAGAAGTAACAAGATGAGAAGCGAAAAAACACGACGTATTCAGATGAGCGTGGGAAAGCGAATCAAAAAGCATCCAAATTAAAATGGGGGTACTGCAAAATTTAAGTTAGTAGTCTCCTTTCTTATTTTTTATAAAATTAATAACAAATGGGCTACTGCAAAATTAATTAAACATAGGGTCAGAATACACAATATACAGTTGCCGAGGATTAGTGAATATACTTTTATTTCTTGAGAAGCAGATGCTTATCTTGAATTACAATATGCAATATGCAGGCGCGCTTTTGGTCACATTTGTAACTTTTCAACATCGTTGTGACGACACAATTGATGAAAGAGAGGTAAGCGATAACAAGTTTGCTGGCCAGCAAGTAAGAGCACAAATGCCACATGCCTAAAACGAAAGCTTCATTCAGAATGAATTGGTTTTAGTTCCGATTAATCCTTATTGGTTAATAATAAATTCCCGTTTCGAAATATGAAATCATTATTGGTTGAGGCGTACGTTAAGTACCTCCTTCCGAGTATTATGCAAGAATTATAAGCCATGGATTAATTTTGAAATAGCGTAGTTCAAAGTAATTTATGATAAGCAGTTATTTTCAGGGTGCGAAGGGAAAATAACCAAAGAAAAATGAAGAATTAAAGAATTATCGCAAATTAAAGTTATTTTATCTTACCTATTTTTTAACTTAACATCTAAATTTCAAATATATTTATATATATATATATACACGCATATCATGTATTCAAACAAAACCATCTTTTCGGCAAAGCTTTAAAGCTGGATATATTTCTAAGGAAAACATTGGATAACAAGCGATGATAACAGGAGTTTATATGGACCTATCAAAGGCACAAAAAAAATGTAAAAAAGATAATATTTTGTCCAGACTGCCTTAACCAATCCCAACTTTGCTTAGAACATTTCGAACAATATCTCTGTATTAATTTTATAACGACTTAATAGTCTTTATCATATTCTGTGAAACATCCAAATACCTACTACTTTACCTCGCAAGTATTCAAATAAGTGACACGGCCTGATCAGAATTTTGCATCTCTGCCTAAAATCTGGAAAACAAGACAGAATGCAATCTGCACGGGATGAGCTACAGCAGTACTGTTATAAGGTATTCTCCCGCCATCGTCGTGTAACGCTCGACGCGTATTCTAGAGGTCCGTGGTTCGATTCCTGGCGAGAACACTGCTCAATTTTCACATCTCCTGCGAATATACCTAATGTCTGTACACTGGCGCCTGAACTAAAAAGGTGGTGAATGATGATTCTACACCACCAGAATTTGGCGATCGGGTCTCCTAATCCCCAGTCGCCCTTTGAAAGGGGGGATTATATAAGGTATTTCTCCAGCCTTCTTAACATGCCATCGTGGTGTAATGATCAAGCACGCTCGACGCGTATTCGAGAAGTCGGTGGTTCGAATCCTGGCGAGGGCATTGCTAATTTTTCACGTCTCCTGCTTCCAAATAACCTAATGACGCTACACTGTATTACGGGCTTCTGCAACTACGTCTTACGACGCGCAGCAGAATGCATTAGAAATAATCGCGGTGCGATATTCTACTCAGAGTTATAACAGTTTTGTTGCATATTATGCAGTAAATGTCTTCTCACTCTCACTTGTTTAGTCAGTCATTATTATTGATGACTTTATTTTTCCCAACCTGATACTTCTTCTACATGCACTTTTCTGTACTTGCGTATTATCCCGTCCACAATGAAACTGCCGCCAAGAAGCGCGATTTGGTATCAGCTATGGAAACCGAGACGTAGCAACAAACTCATAACATTTTATCTTTCTTTTAACGCAGCCCGACTGATTACCAGCGTCTGTCCCTTTACAATTCCGCAGGAACTATTAACAGAACTTTGTAGGGATTTCCGCTTACTTTCTGGTTCAAAGGTAGCGAAATTTTACGGTCAATGGAATAATACGTAAAATCGTTTTATATATACACTCTTAACCACAAAAAAAAAAAAAAAAAAAAAAAAAAAAAAAAGGAAATATCCGAATGGGACGAAAATCGGTAGAAGTGATGCACATGTACAGAAAAACAAATGATTACAGTTTGAGAAAAATTGGATGATTTACTGAAGTGATAGAGCTTCACAAAGTGAAAAAGTCAGTAACACTTTGTCCACCTCTCGCCCTTACGCAAGCAGTTATTCGGCCTGGCATCGATTGATAGAGGTTGCGGATGTCCTCCTGCGGGATATCGTGCCAAATGCTGTCCAACTGGTGCGTTAGATCGTCAACGCTGTGGTGGAGCTATATAGTACGTAGATAATGGGCCTTCTCGGTGGGGGTTTGGCCTTCCCGGTCCCAGTGACGGGGACTGACGAAGTCTGGCAAGGCACAAAGCGTTCTTCTGATGCCGAGGGAGTGGTGCCCCGAGGCAAAGGTGTCCAGAGTTTAATTTTTGATTTAGTATTCACGTTTCTCGTCCTTGCCGATGCGACGTATAAAGCCGGGCAGGGACCGTGGGGTCTGGGCCGTCATTGAGGGGTCCTCCAGGACCTGGATATTACAAACTTCGAAAGGCTACCCCAGGACGAAGGTCCCGGTTCTGGCGCGGTGCCCATAGTGCTCCAAACGTGCTCAATAGGAGAGAGATCCGACGACCTTGCTGGCCAAGGTAATGTTCGGCAAACACTAAGGCAAGCAGCAGAAACATGTGCAGTGTGGGGGCGGGCATCATCTTCCTGAAATGTAAGCCCAGGGTGGCGTGACATGAAGGGCAACACAACGGGTCTTAGAATTTCGCCGACGTACCGCTGTTCTGTAAGGTTGCGACGGATGACAACCAAAGGGGGTCCTACTATGAAATGAAATAGCACACCAGACCATCACTCCTGGTTGTCGACCTGTCTGCCGAAAGACAGGTTGGTATCACACCGCTGTCCTGTGCGTCTCCAGACTTGCTTTCGCTGGTCATCGGGGCTCAGTTCAAAGCAGGACTCATCACTGAAAACTATTCTACTCCAGTCAGTGACATTCAGTGCGAATGAGCCCGACACCACTGCAAACGGGCTTGACGTTGTACAGAGGTCAATGGTAGTCGGCGCAAGGGAGGCCGTGACCTCAGCTCCCTTTCTGTGAACCGTCTATGAATGGTCCTTGCGGTCACTGAAGCACTAGTTGCACGTACAATCGATGATAATGATACATCTGGGGCTGTGAGTGCCGCTCTGACGATTGCTCGGTCTTCACGTTCTGTCGTTTCTCTAGGCCTACCGCTTCCTTCTCGACGCTGTGCGCGGCCATGGTTCAACCATTCCTGTCAACGTTCGTCTAATAGTGGCATCGCTCCCGCTCAAATGTCGAGCTATTCGCCGATAAGACCAACCGGCTTCTTTTGCGCCCAACTACACGGCATCTCAAATTCTGACATCTGCGCATATCGTTCGCGCACCTGTATGCGAGGCAAAGTTACTGTCTACAAGAGTACACGAAATGAAATTCGTGATAATTTATGACCTGGAATCGTAATTTCTCCTCTTAAATAGCCCGCCAGTTGCGCAGATCAGATGCGCTGTAGCGACAACCGTTCATCATTGGCAGCCAAAACGTAAAATTTTGCATTTTTCGTCGAAACCTGTATGCATATCAATTTGTGTCCTACCTAAGAGTGATATATATATGCCGTTGGATTTATATTAAATTACAAAAAACACCAAAACTAAAAACTTCCGTAAGTGAAATCTGCTAGAAACGAAATGGATTTTAAGTTTCCTTTCTTATGAAAAACAGCAATTAAATCGCATGCTAAATCCATGCTGGGCTTAAAAGCAACATGTACTGCAACTTCCATGCCCTAATGTGGAAAGAAAAAAGCATTAAAGCATCATAGTGTTATATGTTAAAATTGAAACAATGCTAAAAAAATTTCATATGACTGAAATATTTCATATATATATATATATATATTTGTGTGTGTGTCATATACCGTACACTGGTTTACCAGTATTAAAATCACTATTCTCAGTCGATGAACCTTGGACAAATGGCGTTATCCTAAAGAAAAAGCTAGCTATTCTTTCTTTGCTGGATATTCTGGTTCCACACAATAAAAACACAAAGTCATCAAATTAAAATGCAACAGAAACACTTAGTCCATTAGCGGTAAATTCTTTACGAAATGCTTTATTTCTATTGAACGTCTCTTTTAATTTTTTTCTCGAATAATTTGCTGGTTTCTATTCGGTATTTTACCGTTTTGTTTCAAGGTGAAGCTGGAAATATATGTATCTTATCGTCTTTTACCGATATTCAAGAAACTTGGGGTTCTTTTAGTGGCAGGAATTGTGACACTCGACGAGATAACCATACACATGTCCAATTTGATTAACCTCGAATTCTAAAATAACCATCCAGCGATATGACCTTGACAACAGCTGTTCAAACAAAGTCTCTCTCACATTTCCAATCCTTAAACGATAGGTAACACACACAATGCTAATTTGTCACGATGCATGACAAATTAGTCTCGTCTTCAAATTGCTGCAACACGTACAACATTTGAATGAAAAACTAGAGAGAGGTACAAATGAAAATTGCAAATAAAGAAATCATATAACAAAATAAACAATTTCATCAATAAATTTGCAGAGACTACGATTTTTGATGCTTCGAGACGTGAAAAATGAGCAATGTCCTTGCCGGGACTCGAACCTCGAACCTCTCAAATATTCACCGAGTATGCTGGCCATTACACCACAAAGGCATGCTAAGGCAGCGAGATGATAAATACCTTATAAAGTAAACTAAACCGCTCCTGCAGCAAAATAATAAAAATTCTCCAGATCATTACAATTTTTGCCTATTTTTTGCTCAAAAAAGAAAATATTATGTACTGTTTTTGTTTATTTATATATTAATCCAAATAATATTAAAAAGGCTGGATTAAACTCTGGCCAGTCACAAACTGGACAAGCTTCACCTATAAAAAGAAAGATTGAAAACTTTCTGATTGAAAAGTTGAAAGCTTTAATCAGTAAAGAAAGATTGAAAACTTTCTTTACTGATTGAAAACTTTCAACAATCAACTCTCAGATAAGGATTTTTTACCGGCTTTTCGACTTGAAAAAAAAAAGGAAAGGAAAGAAAAAAGAACAACTTCACTCCACAAGAAACAAATCCATTCTTTCAGAAAATTTCTAGAAGTTAGACTTATGCTGGTACCATGACTTAAAACTTTGAATGATGAACTTTCAAACTTATGAAAACTTACATAACTTTTGTTTTTCTGGAATTTCATTAGATTCAGAAAAACATAATTCAATCAACGTCATATATGCGAAACATGTTTAAACAACAAAAATCTGAAAAATGTAAACAGCAATCGACACGATTGTTAGCCACTAACCTACTCATAACTGTTACTTTTATATTAATTTCTAAGAAGGATCATTCAGTTCGTAGCAGTTTTCGCCCATTTTCTAATAAACGAATCGATACTCAAAGGTTTTTTTTCAATTACAATTTATTATTCCAAAAGAGGCAATTTTTTCAGAAGGACTATGAATTTCGTTTTGGCACTTTGCGTCGATTCACTACAAGCCTTGTCACTTTTCAAATTGTTGCCAAATATTATCGCCCTGTATCATATTTAAAGAAATTAAATAATGAAGAATCTGCATAAATGTATGTATGTTTCTCACATTGTGATAAAACAACGGTACTAGAGCCATCAAATTTTGAATATTGAACGTTTCCACCCGATATGAGCATCTGGAAGTCCAAATTTGAAATTTGGAATTTGTTTTATTATCGATTTCCTATTTTGTAAAACTTTAACAAATTTTTGATTAATAAACTCAAGAATTTCAAAGCGAGCAATCGCAACGTTGTACAGAAAAAAACATTTTTATCTCCTGCGCGTGATAAGCTCATTTTAAAATTATTTTGCGATATTACTCTTGAACTGAATTTTATGATTTAAGTGCGAAGAACATGATATTTGATAAATAAAGGTAACACTCCAAATGTTAAAAAAAGCCCCTTTGGGCGTAATTTAAAATCTGAATCCCTTCAAATTTTTTTAAAATTTTTTGTTTTTAAACGAAAAATTATTTTTGAAATTACCACCACAATTTTTGAGACTTACCACCACAATTTAACATAAGTTACTCATGATGAAATTATCCATAAATAATTTCAAATTGTCAATTCAAAATAAATAATAGCAGAAATACTTACTTGTGCAGAGCGGGACTATTCTGATAACGAATGCAATCTTGAAAAATAAGATGAAGCACAGGTTAAAAAATCTGTTTCACATCCATTTGTTTTGAACATTTGTATCAAACAGTGTTCAAAATTAAATTTTATAATTTTAGAGAAATTTTCCGTTTAATATTCGACAGAAAATATATGGAGTCCCACAGAGATCTGATGGCATATTCTTAAACTGTCAAGTAAGAAAAATGCAGTCCTCGTAGGATCATGTTACATCATTAATACAATTTTCGCCCAATTACGTAGAATTACAAACTTTGTACACTATACTTTTATAATGGGTTTAAAAAAATATATTATAAAAATTTTTTCACCTGA
This sequence comes from Stegodyphus mimosarum, assembly GCA_000611955.2. NCBI lineage: Eukaryota > Metazoa > Arthropoda > Arachnida > Araneae > Eresidae > Stegodyphus > Stegodyphus mimosarum. The sequence goes on from KK115167.1 coordinate 551,861, forward strand.
AAATAATCAATACAATGCTTCCACAAGGCATTAAAAAATGTGACTATTACTCTAGAAATGTCCTTCCAGCTGTAGAGTCTCTCAAGTAAAGTACAGAATTTTGTGAAAACAAATTTGGCATTAGAGGTAAGAGTATCACAGAAGTTTTCAGACAGCTTAAAATTTTTATGGACCCGCAGTACACTATCCTGATAGTTATGCTTTAAAAAAATATTCAAAATATTCTGAACATTTAAGTGCGAAAATTTGCAAAGATATTAAAAATCAATAATTTCGTACGATCAACTAACAAAGGACGTTGTTTGGCCCTTTGTTAGTTGTCCTTATGAACTACGCCTGAACCAAATAACAACTTCAATCAAGGACACTGTTTGACCAACAAGAAACTACACTGCTCGTCAGAATTAAATGATATTGACAGAAATGTAAATTAACTGTTGCTTATACATAAAGGATTAAGAACAATTTGTACAAAAGCATTATTTTTAACAAAAATTACCATGTTTTGTGATAAATCTCAAAATATTGAATTTAAAGTCAACACTCGAAAGTTATCTAAGGGAAGGGATGCCTTCCCTTAGATAACACGTTAGTTACATATGGGGGAAAACCGCGGAAACGCTCACGCAGCCAGCCCGTTCGCCAAAATTCAGCAGCGTTCAGCGACTTTACTACTTGGCTGCCATCAGTTAAGGACTCCCTTGGTTTATGTTTCGTTAATTTCATTAGAAAAAAAAAAAAAACCCGCAGACTTTAGTTTACTCAAAAGCACTCGCAACTTTTTATGCCAAATTTCTCAAATTAAAATTTTTTATTCCGTTATATGTGCTACAAAATTCAGTTTTTAATTCTGTGTTTGAAAAATGTGTTTCAATTCGTCATTGCACTGTAAATCAATTAGTTCCCATTGGAGACTTTCTGAAGCCGACTCGATATTAACGTGGAAGGGAGTTGAATATATTTTAAATATTTTATCGTGTTCGCCTGAATTGCTCAATTGACTGTCAAAAGAATTATACGTTTTCTTATTTCTTTGACATATTTGGAATTATTGCGACATTCTGAATTTTTAAATTCTTTCAGTATTGAAAAATGTTTAACGTTATAACAATTTCTTCTGAAATGCTTGACCTGGTTAAAAGCATCGATTATATTAAATTACTTTTCCATTGAAAAGATACATTTAATTTATCATGTTTTTCTACTGTTTCCACTCATAAATCCAACACCATCTGACATGAGTGAAATATATAACGTCACCATATTCAGCATCTAATTCTGTTAGAAATTCCTTAAATTATCGATGTGAAAGTGCATGTGATCGGATATAATGTTTTAAGATTACTCTGATAATTGATGCATCAATACTTGAACGCACAAATTTTGCGGATGAATCAAACAAAGGATAATAATTAATTCTTCAGTTTCAATGTTCGATTCTAATTTATTTATTAGTAATTTTACAGCTCTCTAGCATTCACCAATCATAGCTGCCATCAGTTGATATTCCAGAAAGAATTCCTAAATGCCAGTTGTTTTCACACAATCAGTTTCGAAGCCCGAAAATTATCTTCTCCTTTTGTAGTACCCTTTAAAGTGATCAGGTTTAACACTTCTTCGGTTATGTAAAATGATTCATTTATTCCACGAACAAATACAAGTCGAGCTGTGTTCGAAATGTCTATTATTTTCGCTAAATGCTAAAGAGAAATATTTGAAATCTCGACTTAGATCACGCGAATTTACAAGTAGCAGGTGAGAACAGGTCCGGACACGCGGGCGGCTTGCACAGACTAATCGAGTATCGTCCGGAGCCCGCAACTTAAAAGCTCACATGCGGATTTACAGTAATTTAATTTGAAATGTCGGTAAGTCGAAGACATATTGTTTGCCTAGATGAACTAAATAAAAAAATAATTTACTTTTATTAGGCAGAACATCTTTTGTAACAACTTCTAAACATTCTTCTACACACTCACCATCCGAAAATACTCGTAGTTTAATTTTTTTAGGAATTAGAAATGAAATAGAATAACTTACATACACAATATTAGATGTTTGTTGTAATGCTGAACTAACCATTCTTTGTTGAGATTTTAATTGCGATTTAAATTCTGTCAGCTTTTGATTCTTTTATTTTTCCTCCAATATCATATAATCACCACGTTTTGTTCCGTAATGTCTTACCACATAGTATTCTTTAAATAAAGCGGCATTTTCCCCACAAACTAAACACATTAATTTGGAGTTTTAAGAAATAAAGCAGTGCTTTTCTTCTCATTGTTCACTGTATTGTCTGCTTTCATTAACAGTTTTTTTCTTTCCCTCCTTTTATTCTTATTACTCATATACTGAAAATTTGCCTCTTGAAGACACCCAGAAGTCAGTCAAGCCTATGCGAATCGAATCGAACTATGTTATGACGCGAATATCGCGCAAAGCCCGACGTGTCCCCGTTTATAACAACTAAGGCCATATAGGCACATCATATATGGCAATACAACTATTATGGCCGTAGATCACAAAAGGGAGATCAGTGTAGGAACATACCCATGCGCATCAGGGAGCCCCTCCTAACAGAACAATGAACAGGGCCGAATATATTAAACATGATCATCACGCGATCGCTTTTAGCCTTGTGCTTTTTCGACCAATCAGAAGCCGTCATAACTTTAACATGTTTCTTCTGTTGACAGCTCCCATGACCATCCACGTTGTATTTATTCAGGACAGTCAGCGGATTTCGTAATTTCTGCTATGCTTGTAGAGCCATTAGGCATTTTTGGAAAGCAGGAGAGACGAAAAATGAGCAATGCACTCACCGGGATTCGAACCACGGGTCTCTTATATGCTCCCCCTTTTAAAGGGCGACTGGGGATTAGGAGATCCAATATCGCCAAATCCTGGTGGTGAGGAATCATATCATCCACCACCCATTTAGTTCGGGCGACACTGTAGAATCATTTTAGAATTTTTGCTACCAAGGAAATCGAAGAAATGAGCAATGCCCTCAACGGGACTCGAACCACGGACCTCTCGAATACGCGTCCAGCATGCTGACCCCTACGCCACGAAGGCATGCGAAGAAGGCGGGAGAAATACCTTATATGTTAACAAAAGATATCACATTATAAACTTGAATCCGTCGTGGGCCGCAAAATATTACAGGGCGGGCCGCAGGTTGGCCATAATTTGTTCTAGCTGACAATGACAGGAAACAGTCTTCAGTTATTGCTGGTGCTCTAGCCAACACATGACTAGGGTCTCTACCAAATGATTCATCGCTTAAAATGCGGTTCCAGGTGCTTGGTATAACATTTTGAATAACATTCAGATCTTGGACGACTTCAATTTGAGTTTGCCTTCCCCCTCAAATCTACTAATCAACTGTCACTTTTGCCTTTTACTTAAACTATGCCTTTGAGTCACAATTAAAGACCACTGATCACTCTCAGAAACAATATTAAAATTAAACAATATTACGCATCCGAATTAGAACACCTGTCCATCGCGCAAGAGGTAGCTAGTCTCTTAACTTTATGTGCTAATCCATGCTTATCGCGTTTAGTTGCAGATAATTAATATTAATAATTATGCTATTTAACTTTGACTGAAAATTTTAATTACAGCACATGTTTTCAGATCATCCTTCAATTCTGAAGAGCAGGGTATTAATAGCCGAAATAAGAGACCTTAATCAGTAGTTTTCCCCCAAAACTGATCAAAATGATATTGAAAATATTTAGTTATATGCGACAAAAAGTTAAAAACACATCGGAATTTTTTTTTTTTTTTTTTGGGGAGGGAAATGTGAAAAATTACCTATGCCTAAAATTAACTGTCCGATTTACTAATATAGCTAGTTGGACGTACTTCCACTTACATCACGCGAGCGCGCACAAAGGAATCGCAGTCTTTATAATCTTTCCCCTCGTAAGACGGGGAAAGATATGAAACCCAATCGACCAAATCCAGGTGATGACAAATTATCATCCACCACATTTTGGTTCGCCAGCCGCCGTCCAACATTTGAATTTTTTCGGAGTAAAAAAACCTGAAAAATTACCACACGCATCAAGACTCTTCTGGTTGCTAATTGACATCATGCCATTCACAAAATGAAGGCACATACATGCGATAAAGTGACATAAGTCAATATATTCATACACAAAAATCTCTGCAATTATTGCATGCAAAAATAATAAACGTTTCCTTTGTGTGTGTGTGTGTGTGTGTGCGCGCGTGTGTGTAATCTATGGGATCAAACAAAATGTCAGATTTTTTTTTTATTCACAGAATTCTCACACCTCCAATGATGAAAACTATTTGCATGAAAGTCTTTGCCTGGTCTGAAAATTTTTGTAATTCGGAATGCATAGTTGGAATCAATATTTAAAGAAAGACACCCTACAACCACCTTTCATGAACAGGCGTTCTAACGAACTTAAAAATTAATTCAATATGCCTTACAGAAAAATGCTCTCATTGGCATCTTCAATCAAGAAAAATACTACTACGATCCTGTTTACGATTCATTAATACTTATTAATGAATTAAAAACGCACATTGTGCAGCGAATAACCGTTTAAAAAAAATTATATTCAATTTCATAATACATAAGATACAATTCGAACGCCCTATAATGCTAGACTAAGAGTTTTATAAAATACATGATTATTACAGACACCTTGGAAGACAGCTCAAGTCTTTCTAATCCTTAAAAAAAGAAAGAAAAAAACATTTCTTGGCAGAGAAGGTTTTTGCTTTTGGCACTGATAACCAGAGCTTAGTCAACAGTTTCTCATGAGTAACCAGCAGATGAACTACGCCTGCATCCTGAGTGGAATGATTGAGAAGAACGAATCTTTCGGTTTTATCTGATTTGGAAGGCATATACGGAAGAACAACGCGGTTGTTAACCATGAACGAAAAATCAACACAGGAAATTTTTCCTATACAGTACGCACAGTTAATTAGCGGGAAAATGCAACCTACAACCTTCGGCGCATCGCATCCGAACATCCCCACCCCCTCAAAAAAAAAGTTCAGAAATTTGACTTAAACGCAAAATACTGCGACTGGCATATGATTATGATTGCGTAGCAAAAGTAAAGCGAATATTCATACATGATGCCCAGTAAAACATCAGAAAATAGATTTAAACAGCGTACATTACTACATATCATTAACACTACCAATAACTTCACGTCATGAGCACATTCATTACGTTCACCGAAGAGATTACGTTCACAATATTATCGCACAGCCGTTATGCAAGCAAAATTGGTAAGAAATGATAATGCACATTCAAAGTCGTTAACCTTAAAGGTGCTGCAACCTACTGCGAGTTCTGTCAATTAGTGACTATCTATTCTTCCAAAGAGACAAAAGACAAAGTTTGCTGCACGTGATTCCATAACGTCCAAATTTAAGTTCACCTCAATGCTCATATCATGTGTATATTGCATGAATCTCGAAAAATGCAGACTTCCCTGCCATGGAACATGGTCCAAACTCAAGAATCTTTTCTCTTTTAAACTAAGTCATATTCGGTCAATGAATATAGATATTAACAGATGTGCATAGCCCTGGAGACAACAGAAGATGAAACTTCAATGGTGAACTCTTATTTATAAAACTCACCAGCAGCAGAGGGGTAAAGTGCTACTGGTATGACCATTGGTAGTTCAAATCCCAGCCAACAGGATGTCTGCGTGGGTATTTTGGGTGTTCCCTCCACATGGATATGAACCGGTTTGCCTTAGAAAGTCCCCCACGAAGGCATATCTCCTCTTACGCAAATAACCCTCATATGCTTTACCGTAATCAAACAAACCAAGAAAAAAAAATGTTAGTCTATTACGACTAGGGGAAACTGGTTCGTACTCATGTTACACATGGAACAGAACAACCATGCAATAGCCATGCAACCAGGCCGTTTGCCGGGATTCGAAACCGAGTCGAATCATCACTATTCAGCGGTTTTATCTCTTCGACCAACTGTCGGCATGAGGTTGTTTCGGAATCAGTAAACGTTCAGTTTCCTACCAGTTAAAACCAATTTAAAGAAGATGCCTAAGATGCAGCAAATAGATTTTAAACGTTAAGAGTCAAACCAGTTTTGTCTTCCTTTCCGTTTAGCACGCAGTATCCTGGCTTTTGAAGATCTTATATAGAATTTAACAGAAGACAGATTTGGCAGAACATAATTTTTAAAATTGTATATCGTCAGTCACTGTTAAATGATGCGGCGTGGGCGAAAAGTACACTGTGAAACGGAAAAGTATAGCATCAGTCACCGATGACTGATACAACATCAGTGCCTAAAGCTGTACACATGATTCAGTGACATCCTGTAGCTCACTTTTGCAACAAAACTGGAAGTAAATGATGATTCTAATCTGGTAGCGTGATAGTTTCATTTCAGATACCTTGTACCTAACGATAGGGATTTTTTTACAGATTTCACAACAATTTTCTAAAGAAAGTTTCTTTCTTTCAAATGCCAAAAATCGTTTGACAAAATATGATTAAACACGCCAACGAAGTGCTTGCGCAGATGATATTTGCGATGGCGGGAAACTTTTGTTTAAACCCGTTTTATATATATATAAATATGTTATATAGACATATAAAGATAAAAATACGTAAATCAGCTTTACAATTTAATTTAGTAACAGCCTCTCAATTCCTCATTTTTAATTTCGGTATTTTCTCTCCGTATTCTAAAAGTAGTAACGACTTTTTTGGACTGCGCCCATTTCTAGATTAATCTACGTCACATGGCTTGCGTAATAATAATGTCGTAGCTAATTTGGAACCTGAATTAATTTTGAAGTCAAGCAACTTCAATCTTGAACTCATAAGTTTGAGAACTGAAACCTTTCTAACCTAAACCTTCTCTTGGTGAGCTTGAATAATTGCCCTCACTTCTTGCATCAATCTACCTTTGTATGCTTGGAAGCTATTTCAATCTGTTCTCTTTCTATCGCAATAGTATCAAAAATGTGAATATTCTCAAAATAAGCAAAATTAGAGTGCCGAATTGTGGCCATAAATGTCAATGGAAATAAAAATGAATATTTAACCTTACTCGGCTGCCAAATTACCTAGTCATTACGATCATTCAACATTTTAACATTCTACGCAATCAGAATTCTTCCTCTTCAATATGAATCTACGTTCTATTCCATCTACATACTGCACCTGTATTTCTGCGTCTCAGCGTTCCTACCTCAATACTTCTAAATTTGTTTGTGTGTGTATATATATATATATATATATAATTGAAATTCACTGAAATGTAAATAAATTTCCTAATACTTGCGCCTTAGCTGCGGCTGCAAAATGACGAGAAAAAAATATTTAGTTTTTTAGTTTCCACATCTTTACTGTTACAACTGTTGGAAATGCTGGTGTCCTTAGCATCCGCATAATGCAGAAGATAAGAAAGATGAGCAATGCCCTTGCCGGAACTCGCACCTGGACCTCTCGAATACGCACCGAATGTGCTAACCGTTACACCCCGAAAGCATGCAGAAAGGAAGAATATTACAGTAAACAAAAAATATAATTGTGGAAAATAAAACTATCGCACTTAACTGACGTTCCGCCTTAATTTAAACCTCTGTAATTCAACTTTCTAAGCAGTGCAGTCGTCATCTCCGAGACATTTTTGTTCAATGATTTTTAGGAATTTTAGAATTAGCAGTTTATGTTCCACTATTGCGAATATTATCGAACACTATACATAACGTAATATAAAGTAATATTTGTAATACGTATAGGACAAAATCTCTTTGAATTGTCAACTTCATAACAAACCACTCTGCTTGTCACGTTACTTTTTCAAAGTTCTAAAATTCTTCAATAACTCTTGCTTTCCCATCACTAAGTAAGTCAACATAAACTCTTTTATTCTATTGTTACAATTATTATTAGCCTTTTGGTAAAAGCTATTTCATTCCCTAAATATATTCATCCGATACGTTTCAATAAAGAATAAGAAAAAATTATAACTTGAATTCTTAGAAGAATTTCGATTATTTTCCCCTTTGGTTATATTGTGAATCTGAGTGGGACTATGTTATATTGTGAATCTTGGTTGAACTGCTCAATACAGCATAAGTTAATAATTTAAAAAATCCATTTTGCCTAGACATGCTAACAATATTTCTTAAAAGTATTATTTTACATCATGAGCCACTATAAATGAAATAGATTTCTAACGCTCATAATTGGTCAATTACAAAACTGCTCTCATCTTGTGTACGCTATTCACTGCATCCAAAATAAATATACTGTCGAAAATGAAATTTTGGCTAAATAGATTGAAAGACTATCTAGATGTTTCAGTTTTTATTTTGTGCAAAGGTAATGCACATTTTCAATACTTTGATATTTTACTTTTAAAAAAAGGGGGGAGAGAAATAAGGAAATATACTCTTTTTAATTGAAATTAATTTAGAGTTACCTTTAATTTCATTCAACAATAGCTTCATGAGCTTGCAGTAGTATTTATCAGTTTTATTTAAGAAGAGAAGAGAAATATTTTACGTTTTTTCATATTTTTAAAATTTGTAAAGTTTCAGATTGACAACCCCCTTTCATTTTTAATTAGTTCCAAGAGCAACGTATAATTGAGATTTGTTTGTATAATCTTAAATATTTCCAAAGCAATAGCAAATATTCACTCTACTTAATATTACCTTTACAGAATTAAAACATCGGAAAGGATCTGATGGTAACAGAACACACCATACGGTACATTCAACATCCCAAGGTTATGGGAGAATAGCGTTTGTACAATGTTCACGACAATAAATTGAATATTTCAATTAACCTTTCATGCGCTGTATTCATAATGCAGTTTCAAATTGACGGCATGCATAAATTCACATTCTTATTCAGAAATGATATGACAAAAATTATGATTCCATTATATAAAATTGGCGGCAAACCAGCCGCCACTCTGGCAAACCTAGACTCGCCAACACACCTCGCGTTCTGGAGCACTTTTTGGCACAATGCCAAAGAACCCCAGAAGCACGTGATTCTTCACTAGATTATGAGAGGCAAAAGAAACAAGAAAAGGTATTTCCTTTCGCCTTATGATGTAGCTCGTCTTTTCCACTAAAGGAGAGGAAATCGTGCGTAGCAGTGGAATGGCAAAGTTTCTTCTGCGTATTTTTTAAAAAACGTGTAACGTAGATCAAGGTTTTTCCGAACGACTTTTTTTTAAACATATTTTATGCGTATTTTATCAATGGAGGAGACGCAAAGGGTTATAGTGTAATAAACGTATTTCTTTCAAAGGTGATAAGAAACATATTTAGAACGCTGTGTGTAAGTCTCCTTCTTGAATTACCGAAATTTATATTGCGTAGTTAAATTAGTATAAATAATCCGAACCAGAGCTTAATTGTGGACCCGTATAACGATGCTGGCACTTTATGAGGGTTGCATGTTGCACCAGTACAGTGGACTACCAAATTAACGGACTAGCTGCGACCGTACCACATCCAGTAAATTGAAATGTTTGTTCCCTACCCCAGACGGCCAAATACATATTTACTATAATTGTATAAGGTATATCCTAATTTTATAACAGTTATTTTAAGCACCTTTTCTGTCTCTTCTAGCTTTAGCTTACCATTCCTTACCAAAGTGAGTTTTTAGAATCGCGTTAAATGCAAATGAGAAGCAGCACAGTGGTATTTTAAGTCAAAGAGTTCTTTGAGAGAGAGTTGGGATTCATGAATAGCGCGGATTTGCCTTTGGGCTATGTCTCTCTTAAGCTGTACTACGCTCAGCCGTATTACGTGACTTGTGATACCTTGCTAGCTAATTTAATATTAAGGGCCAACTATTTTAGAATTTATGTTAGCTTAGGCTAAAAATCTTTAGTTAGTCATACGTCAGTTCTATATATTTTTTTTAAATAAATTTATGTCCAAGTGGAGGCTTTGTTGTATGCCCTAAGAAAGGGGCCATCTTTGAATCTTTATTTTGAGCAATAAAGGGTAATTAACCTTTGAGTTTACATTTCTGTTCTTGGACTTAAGGGATTATTCACTTAGTACTTCAGTAGGTTCCTCAACACTTCAAAAGTGAGGAATAAAAGTGAGGAACCCTACAAAGTGAGAGTTTTATTTTTATTATGAATAAAAATGTATACAGTGGCTCCCAAAAGTGTTCGTACACTTACGAGTTTCAGTGAAATACTGCTTTATTCATTAATAAAAATTAATATTTGAGAATGAGAACTTTTTAAATCTAAAAAATGCAAAAATACATTAGTTATTTTAGGAACATAGTAAAAGTTTTTTTTTTAAATCAATAATCAAAAAAGAAACAGAAAAGTTACCTCAGAGAAGTATTCGTACATTTTAAAAAAATCTGCACATATTAGTAAATACTGTAATATTTCTGTTAGTTAGTGTCTTGCACGATATCTTGCAGCTTTATGAGAACTTTCAAACGTTTGAACATAGAGTTCACCAGTTTTTTTTTTTTTTTTTTTTTAATTTTTTATTTTTTTTTTTTTTTTTTAATATCTGCATCAGTGTTCCTCCATTCTTCCATCATTCCTGTTCGGTTTTCGTTTTTGCGTTGTCTTCGTACTCTAACTTGATTCTCATCAAATGCTTACTATCGGCTTTTAATCTAGTGCAGAGTTCCTTAAACTTTTTGGTATGGAGACCTCCTGATATTTACGAAAATCTGATGGGACCCCATAAGCATTGCGCAAATCCGACACACGCGTGAGTGAAACTATCAGTTTCTTCACTTGTACTGTAATATACTATTGCACTTTTAAAATTACTGACTTTGATATTTTAATACATTACCGACCGGCCGTCGATTAATCGACGTTTGCTCCCTAGCGCTTACCGACCGGTCGTCGATTAATCGATTTTTGATCTTTAGAAAAAAGCACCGATTATCTGAATAAAGAATGCGAAATGCTTGTTACTTGCTACTTGTCAATCTAACCTAACCAAATCTAACAGAAAGATCAAAAGTCGATTAATCGACGGCCGGTCGGTAATGTGTTAAGGTAAAATGAAGGTTTCTACTATTAACAAAAAATCTGATATGTACACCACATGACTTCCTTGTACAGAATATTAAATTATACGTATTTTGCATTTCATTTAAACTTATTGGATTGAATTAAATCTACTTCGTCGATAGTGCATAAGCCACAATAGAATAAATGCACTCTTTAGAGTTCACTATAGTTGTTCACCATCGCGACATTCCGGCGCTAGGTTCACTTAATAGCGTTACACCTCATTCATTTTATAACTCAGAATGCACAAAAATTATGTGTATCATCTGAATAATTATCTCCTTTGAGGCTCCTTTGAGGCTCCTTCCGACCTATCACCTTTGCATTCCAGCAGAATTCAGACAAAGCCTCTCCAAGACATGTCCGGCAATTGAACTACATTGCTGAATTTATTAAAGACATACAGTACATTTCTGGAGAAGATCACAACGTAGTACACACGCTATCGAGATTTGAATCTATGGCTACTCCAGCTCCAACTGATATACAGTTATTGTAGCCTAGCCGCTACGCGACCATCCTACGCCTGGGTTTGAAATGCACAGAGAAAATGTCTAAAGGGAACAAACATCAAACATTAAATTTAAAAACTGCACTGGATTTTACTTTGAAGTAGAGCCCCAAAAAAAAATCAATAAATGTATTACATATAAAAAATTACAATAAAATAAACAATATCCCTTAATACACATATTAATTATCCTAATAAAAAAATTAACCAACTTCCCTTTGCCTTCTCTCGATAAACGTCCAGTATCCAACACAAACATTAAAGTTAAAAACTGCACAGAATTACTGCCCTCATTTTTCTGAGTGGCAACAGTGCTGATACGTGCCATTGTTGCTGATATAATGAGAGAATTATCGACTTGATGCGGTTTCATAAAAAAAAAATTTCGCTTTAACTTTCCTAAAATAGCTTCGAGGTGCACTGGCTCTTGTCTAAATGCAACTGTGTACCAAATTTCGTAGCCCTGGGTTTATTAGCTTACACGCAGCACGAACACAAGACACAGAAACAGACAGACTCTTCCTTTTATTCTATATAGAGATAAACATCAAGGAACCTATTGAGCTATATAGCGATTTATAGTTGAGTCCAAACAACTAAAGACGTAGACGCGAGAGGGGTTAAAATATCCTTTTATTCACTCGGATAAAAATAACAGTCGGCCCCTTCTCGGGCTTACAGGAAGCCTTTACCCGGGCTTTAAGAAATAAGAAACTAAACTATATTTAACTAAACAAGACTTAGTCGAAGCTAAGCACAATTACCTAACGTAGTTAGCATTTAAGTTTAAACGAGTCGGCAAATATCAAAAGGAACGTAATAATACGGCCGAGCCTAACAGCTTCAAGAATGAGTTAACGCTAAAGCAAACACGCGCTACTAAAGATTCCTAGCGCTCTCTATTGTAGAAAGTTGCACTTTCTTTAAATACTTCTTCTAACTCATTTGAACGCGATTCTAAAAACTCATTCCAGTAAGGAGTTGTATGTGGAAACAAGAATTGATAGGAAAGGGCTTTGAAATTAAAAAAAGCTGTTATAAAATATACCTTACATTGTTTCCCCACCAGAATTTAAGAATTCGAAAAAAAAAAAAAAAAAGAAGTCTCACAAAGACCTTGTTGAGAGCTTTATATTCTAGAAAAACTTCCTCTTAATTTATCTTTCTAAACTTCTCAAACTTTAGATTTCTCAACTCAATTACACTACTGAGAATCTAGGTTTAACTTCCTTTCAGGGCCAACTTTACAAAGTGATCTAAACATAAGTTAAAACTAAGATAAAGAAATTATTTTTACAAAAAATGTTTGCCATTCTTCAGTCTGGAATTACATACATCATCACGTGCATCTTGAATCATCATGCCAATTTACTTGTGTAGCTTGAATCATCATGGCAATTTATATTGTGCTTTCAATATATCTGGAAGGGAAAAATATTAGTACTGTATACAGAGAAAACTTTTTCACTTTGCCGTGCAATTCATATTTTATTATTTTGTTTAGAACATATACAATTTCATGCGCTCATACTTTAAACTCAATCCCCCAACGCTCTCCATATGTATGTACTGTAAGCCGATGAGCGTGGAAATGTTGTGTTGAAACGACCAACACTACCAACTTCCTAAAAGTAAAATAAAATCTAGACACTGGAGACCTAAAAGGACCCCTTAATTTCAATATTATACTTAGTGTACTACACGGGCGAAAGTGTTTTAAACTTTGGTTAACAGGAGAACCTAGCTTTAACATATTCATTCTATTAACTTTCTTTCAAATATTTCATTTAAACAAAGTTTGAACTTTAAAGCACTTTTACATTCATCATATAAAATTTATTTTAGTTACAAAAATTATACATATTTAACATAGTAACGTTTTCAGATTCACTTTACATCACAACGTACACAGTTGCTGTACATAGTTTAGAATCCTTTTCGAAAAATTTAATTTTAACTTTTTAATTTTTTAGCTTACAACTATCTGGATCGTCATTTCAGGTCTTTTCGACTAAAAGATATTATACTTTCTTGCGAACTAAAAAAATCTTGCTTTTAGCAGCATCTAACAATTCTTCTCGCTTGAGAAAAAGCAAGTTTGAACAAAATGATATAAACTGAACTCATATTCAAAATGAAAAAACAAAGAAAATTTTCACTTATCTTTCTGCTTTTTGAAGCCCTCCATTCTTCTGTGGATAAATTCCTCCCACGTTGGATAATTCAAGCTTTGAATTCAGATTTTACTTCGCGGCCGGCCTTCATTTTGCTGCATATTTTCTTTTCTCTTTAGCCCTCTGTTGATGAATCGAACTGACGTTCTTTACGGTTGTGGTTTCTGGTACTCGGACTTGCGCTTGAATGGTTGGGCGATTTCTCTTGCCTCTGGGTCCTGTGCCTTCCTCTTGGCATTCTTTGTCTGCGAGACTCCGCTGATATTTTGCACCACAGACCTCTTCGTGATGGATCCTGACTGGCCTCTCCTGGCACGCTTGTCGGTGGGTAACTGCGAACGACCTATGAAGTTTTCGTAGGTTTGTACCCCGCTCAGCTCTCCTTCCCGTCATATTTGGTAATTTTCTTTTCGCTGGGCCCTGGCAACTTGTTGCGATGGAACTCGCTTTGCTGGCCTTCCATTCGAGTTTGATGAAAGCTTCCTTTTCTCTTGTAGCCCTGGAAATGGTGGCCGTTGAACTCGCTTTGCTGGTCTTCCATTCGAGTTTGAAGAAAGCCTCCTTTTCTCTTGTGGTCCTGGAACTCTACTTTGTTCCGCTTCCATTCTAAGCTTTCCGAAGAAATGGACTTCGCGTTTCTTTTCTTTGCTGAGGGAATAAATATACTACGGGATTTCAACTTTAGTGCTTCTTGGCTCGCTTCCAGGTTCTGAAAAAGATCTTTTAAAGCTTGAAAATCAGATCTGTTATGCTACGGTTTCATTTGATCAACGTTAGACACCGTTTTCTGTCCATTCAAGTCTTTAAAATATAATATTGTGCATTTTATTCTTTCAAAGATAACTCCCTTCGAACCTGGGCTCAAATTTTGCCACTCTATTTTCTGGCGAAGATGATAAATAATGTTTAATTTTCAGTATTTTTTTACCTACAGTAATATTCCGTCTCCCTTCTATTCTTACCGTAGTAAAATTTCTGTTTCTGTCTGGCTGAATCTGAGTTTCTTAACGCCTCGTCGACTATTTTCTGACTGTCCTTTAACTTAAATTCTTCTTGCCTTTGTTGCACAAAAAAAAAAAAAAAAAAAAAAAAGTTTGGGGAAAAAAAAAAAAAAAAAAAAAAAAGTTTAGGGGAGTTAAAATTTTCCTCCCTAAAAAGGATTCTGCGGGAGTCTTTTGCATAGTGTCATGCTTCGCCGTTCTCAATGCAAAAGTTAATTCATTGACACAGCCATCCCAAAGGTCATGATAATTCTTAACATATGCCCGAACAATTTTAACACTATTTTTTTACGCATTTCGCTACATTCGAATGCGGCCTATGTGGTACCATTTTCAGATGGCGTATGCCAAGTCCTGTGCAAAGATTTTCAAATAACTGGCAAATTGTTTACCATTATCGGATATTACTTTTAATGGGGCCCCGTACTTTAAGATATGATTGTCCTTGTTATTGCGTAAAATAGCAATTTATCAATGATTTCATAACGAGCTGCCCTATTTCTGATTGTCGTGATGTCCACATGCTCGAAATTTTCGGGGTCTTCAAGATAAGGATATATGTTTTTGAATTGAGGGTCCGTTTTCAATTCTGTAAGGATCGTATCACGGGACTCAACTATTTTCGAGGTTAACATCGTACAGTATTTCCCTCTTCATCAAAATTAATTCTTGACAGGGCATCAGCAACATTTTCTTTCCCTGGCATGCGTTCAATTATGAGGCTATATTCCTGCAGCTTTAACGTCTGCTGGGGCCAGTAAGGATACTGCATACTTTGAAGTCTTTGTTGAGATGAAAACCTCGAGTACTGGCCCTGCGAAAATTTGCCGTACACGCGATTTCAGCTGCTCGTCTGCTTGGGAACTTCACGGCCAGTTGAAATAAGACTTTTGAGGATCTGTGAATTTCTCACCTCCAGAAAGTCTTATACTGAACAAAGCAGCCGCAGGAAATAACTTCGATCAATTCACTACCCGGCCTCTTTCCGTACAGTAGATTCAATACTTGAATTTTTCTCAAGATAAAACCGGTCAGTTCTTCCACATTCATCTGGTATTTACTGTAGAGCTCTGCCTCCAATTTTGCTCGGTCTTGGACTACCAAAAACGCTTTTAGTAGCGAGGTTTTCAAGTTTTCCCAGTTGTGCGTTTCAGAACCTGGATGCCCCAGCAGGAACTTTCCATACATTTGAACCAACTAAGGGCTTGGCCTTTTACGTTAGCTGCTGTAATTTTTTGAAGCTCATTGACGGGATGTAGCGTAAAATGCAATTTCAATTGTTCCAAAAAGTTCGTAACCGAACCTTTGCGTCGAAGTCGCATTTGGCTTCATTGCCACCCGCACGGTTTCTACTAAGAAACCAAACCCCTCTATCGGGTTTACTGATGTCTGAGGGATTTGAAAAGTAGGAGGATCCAATGCAAATTTTCCACTTTCTAACGCCATAGTCCGTTAAAAATTTTCGGGCTCCAAATGTAGGGTTCCTCACTCCTTTTGTCTACGATGAAAGTCGAGGAACCTAGTGAACTATGTAGTGACTTATCTCGAGTTCAAACAACTAAAGACGTAGACTCGAGAGAGGTTAAAATACCCTTTTATTCATTCAGATAAGAATAACAGTCGGCCCCTTCTCAGACTTACAAGACGCCTCTACTCGGGCTTTAACTTAGGATAAGAAATAAGAAACTAAACTACAATTAACTAAGCGAGACTTAGCCGAAACTAAGCGCAATTATCTAACGTACTTGGCTCTTAAATTTAAACTAGCCCGCGAATATCAAAAGGCAAGTAATAATACGGCCGAGCGTAACAGCTGCAAGAGTTACTTAGCCCGAAAGCAAACACGCGCTACTAAGGATTCCTAGCACTCTCTATCGAAGTTAGTTGCACATTCCTTAAACACTTCTAACTCATTTGCATTCAACGCGATTCTAAAAACTCATTCTGGTAGGGAGTTGTAAGTGGAAATAAGAACTGATAGGAAAGGACTTTGAAATTAAAATAAATGTTATAAAATCAAAATATACCTTATGTGGTTACCAATTTTTTATGGTTTTTAAATTCTGCATCAACAACGTGCAACTGTTTTTAAAACAAACATCAACTACTGCATCCTGCACTTTAATATTTCATCAGAAATGAAAGGTTACGTTAACTGATTAAGCACACAAAGGGTATCTGCCGAAAATATGCCTTTACTGAAGGACTTCCAATCGGAAATGCAGCCAGTCCGTTGGCCTAGATTTGAACGAGTCGAAATACCAGTGTTCTACGATCTCATACGCACGGCTACAAACGAGGGTCAAAAATGAAAGAATTTACATTTTTCGCCCATCCAGCTTTATTGCTAGCAGAATATATTAACACAAACAAGCGATAAATGGATTCATATTTTTTCCCATTTATCTTTGTTTAACATCTTCGTATAATGGAAGTTTTGGTACGCGTGCATTACATTTAGATTACCGATTTCAATTACCAATTACACTCCAAATCTAATCTGTGCTACGTTCATGTTCGTCTGAGCAAAACAAAATTGCTGTGCTTTGTGTCTTGAATTAAGTAACATCCAATAGCTAGAAACATTAATATATAACTCCAGAGTTACAATGTTTATAAATTAATGTTTCTCGAATCCAAGACTAATATCTCCAAACTATCAGACGATTCGAGAAGCAGGTACAAGAAAAAACACCCCAGTTTAGATTATGAGTCATCACCCAAGTACTTCTCTGTCGATGCGGAACGCTTGATAGCAGCCAAAAAGTTAAAAGATGTGGGAAGAAGAAGTGACAAAAACAAGAATAGCACGTGTGGAAGAGGTAGTTTTGCTTAAAGTACCAATTAAAAAGAATAATAATGGACGGGGAAATGAGAACTATCGCTACACAAAATGTAGTTAGAATGAACCTGTTAAAGTCGGTCGCATCAAAGTAATCAAATAATATATCAATATGACATTATATTAATGAGTTCATATTACCTTTATACTGCAAAGGTAACAGAAATGCTGCCGATAACTCATGAACAACATGATAAATTCAGTAGATCTACCCGAAATGAGTAATTTTTAGAATCATACGAAGGACCGAGTCTATACTTTCTATTAAATGTGTCATCATGTTCCTTCTGAAAAACAACAAAACGCTGGCCTCTGACACTCCTTTTTAATTTTCTAATCTCCATTAATTCTGTGATTCTTTAAAAGGTTCCCAAATACTTAAAAAAAAGGGGGAGGGAATATGCCAAACAATTTGGGCATATTTAAAAAAATTGAAATTAAATTCGAAAAGCTCCACACGAACCGATTAAGTCAACTAACATTACCTCGTCAGTTTCGCGCTTTCAAATGCCACAGGGCCCATAGATGTGTATCAGACTGCTTTACTGGTAGTTGGACCCAGTTTCAAATCTCAGTAAACAAGCTAGCTGAATGGCCGATTTTTTCTCCAAGCAAATATCAGCCAATTTCCTAGCGAAGTCCTCCAAGAAGATATTAAAATAACCCAAACCTATATATGCTGCACAGAAAACCGAATTGACAACTTAATCTCATCAAATCCCCAATATGTTTTTTAGTTCACATTTACAAGGTTAAAAAAAAGTAAAGAAATGCGATATGTGCAAAAAACACATTTTTTCATTCCAAATATCAGAATTAAATATTCCCTAACCAAGCCTAAATTTAGATTATGTTCCTTAAATATTTATACTTGTATTAATTTTTAAAAATGTATATTGATTCTAGTATTCTTTTTAGGATAATACGCAATTCCTTTATGGACATCAAAATATTTTTCACATATGGATAAACATTTACAGCTTATCGAGAGCCAAATCTTTAAACTTCCCTCACAATATTACAACAAAACTGTAACAAATAACTTTAACCAGACAGCTCCTTTGAGGGGGCTCAAATATTAATTAACAAGTGTTGCAAACATTTGTCACTTAATACTGACTGGATTATGAGGTTTTAGCAACTGAAAATTAAACTTCAGATGAGTTGAATAGTTCCAATATTAGAAAGTGACGTTTTTAAATTCGTTTTCCTCCATAAAACAAATTATTTCTCGGCTTATATTCTACCAAGTTCTCTGAGTAACTTTATTGCGTATGCTAATACTCAGATTGCTTATGTGACATTTCACTCCATGAAAAGAATGCAAATAACATGTATCGTTACTTAAAGAGGTATAGTTAATTTCACTTTTTCTCAGCAGTGAAATTCATCTACACGTTTGTATGCCTGCATTAATATCCTTCTCTGAAAATAATCGACGTTTAAGAAGAAAATTACTCCCCCCCCCTTAGCGCCCAACTATACAAACTTATCAAACGCTTCAATCTAAATATGGTACATTACAGTATCACGTCGTTTAAATTCGAAGTCATTAATGAATATTTCTGACTGAAATTCTGAAGTAATACAAGAACACAGCATTTACTTCTTTGTGCAAAAAAACTCTTAAGTAAATCCAAAACATATGATATCTTTGTAGTCCTAAGTTATATGAAGTGTAATAAATTCAAGTAGCAATTAAAAGGAATTTTACAGCTGATAAGAAACTAAAAACTAAAGACTGCGAGACTGAATTACAACTCATAAAAGATTCAGAGTCTATTTTCTACAGACTTGCTTCGAAACAGTTTGGTACACCCCTCCTAAGAAAGACAGCAAGCCAGAATAATGATATTTCACGATTCGAGTTCGAACATGTCTTCAGAATCACAGAAAAAAAAAAGGTGTTAACTAATTTATGAATTCTTCTGATATACCTCACTAATTCCGATAAGATTTTAACAAGCATACTAGCATGCCATATTAAATATGTAAATTTTTTATATTATATGATGCCAATTCTTATTATGTGTTAATATGCTTCAAATAAAAAGAAAATTAAATATACAGGACTCTTTCTGGGTTGGTAAAAAAAAACGGGAGGACTCACCAAACTCCAGCATTATCATCAAACACATCACGAGTTGAAAAATGACACACTTAAGTAATGTAAAATAAAACGCATGCATCATAACCGTTAAAAATTTCTGGTATTTCAATTCGCATTAAGAAAACATGGTCGCAACAATATCCCATATACCATTATTTTAACTGCATAATTGATTAAAAACATATTTTTCCCAAATTTCTTGGGTACTTCGAGCGATCCTTAAAAATAAATTTTCATTGTTATAAGGATCGCTGAAAGTTATCCGCTAATATTTCAGGTGTCGTCAGCCATCTGCTTTTTGATTCGACATTCAAACCGAAACTAAGCTAGATCACAGCAAAATACTTATTTCTAGCAGGTGAGAAGATAAGTGAAACAGCCCCACCAGGTGAATCTATTTCGATCGCGAGACAGAATGCGGACGAATTACGCAACTCTTATCGCCGCTCAACCTCCTTTCTTCAGACCCACACCATCTCGGTCAAATCCTAGGAGAGTGACGCATACCATACAACACACTACCTGAATCGGATGCCCCGCGTTTTATTCCAGACATGGCGCGAACACGTTCCGATTCAAGGTAGTGCCCTACAATCAACAGGCAAGGTAATGAGAACGCAGAATGTAGAACAGAGGTATCACTTGTGGTATAAATACAAACAGCGTAGTCCCACAAACCAAAAATAATTTTATTAAATATGTAGTCACCAAAAAAAAAAGTGGTTCTCAGGTTGTGCAGCTTTTGATTGCACTGTTGAATAATGAAGAATACGTATGTATATATGTTTGTATGCTCTTCGCATTGTGGAAAAGCGACGACACCTCGAGTGACCATCTGAACACACGCAAACCTCCAACTGACCACGTGCACCTCAAAGCTCGAATTCTGAGCTTCATTTTTATTTATTATTTTTTTTTAATTTTTTTCGTATCTGTGCGAAATTAATGAAATTCTGGTAAAAAGCTTTGTGTTGCCACTCTGCACAGCGTAAAATATTTTTGTTTCAAATGTAATCAGAAAACTCAGCGATATCAAAGAAGTGCGTTGCCACTCTGCAAAGTGCAATATATTTGTCTTTCGAATTTATCAACGTCTCTTTACCAAACTTTCGAATTTATTAATCTCAAGAATTGTGTTGCAAACGCTCAAATTTAATATTTTTATCTTCCACCGACAGTGTGCTGTAGCACGGTAAAGTTCCCCCCCTTCAAATTTATTCTGTTATTAATTAAAAAGCTAAGCGATTTAAAGATTTATTGCTTCTAAACTTAATTTTACAGGTAATCTAATTAATACTATTTTCTCCAGATCATTCGGTATCCGAGCTACAAACGCATACTTGACGGAGGCCAATTAAAGCGGGAATGCCTCAAAGCCTCGTATTACCACAAAATATAAACTTTCGTCCTCGCGCAACACCCTACAATTCAAACGGAATTGCTCGTTGATGAGGTAACATTTTTGACAAACAAACGAACAACAAACACAGTGCTATTTCGCAGAGGTTTACAACCCAAACTACCATCCACTCCCACATTATTTGACGGAGAAATGCACTATAAACAAATACTCATATACCTACGCATCTAAATAATTTATACTTCTGTAGCAAATTTAAGATATTTTCTCAGAAAACAAAAAATACAATGATACTATATAAAACAGTAAATAATTAGTCTTACTCGACATGTCTGCCATGTGGGAATATGACATAAAAACAAATCTCTATCAAATTTTGCAAAATAAAGAACTCTTGGAGAAACAATCAATGTTTCTTTATTTCTAAGAAATAGTACATTACATACCGTATAAAGTTGCGGCTCTTGGTAAAATGTGCCGCCCTCGAGCGACCTCTTAAGTGGTACGCTTCTTGGCACGGTATTTTCTCCTTGCTCTCTGCATGCCTTCGTAGTGTAACGGTAACCCACTCGGCGCGTATTCGAGAGGTCTAGGTTCGAGTCCCGGCGACGGCATTGCTCATTTTTCATGTCTCCTGCTTTCTAAATGAGCCTAATGACTCTACAACCGAATTTTAAAAGAATTCCAGATCAATAGAAAATACATTTCCAAAAAATTGTTCATAAATTGTACCGCAGTATTAAACATCTTCAAAGCACTATCATTTAGTTAACAGAAATTCGATAAGTCATCTTGACTGGACAGAACTAGTAAGAATTCTTGAGAAATATAAACACAGATTTTTAACTTTATACGAACAATATATAAAAGCAACAGAGTCTTAGAATCAAGATTCCAAGAACAGAGTTTTAAAACCAAGAACCTTCAAGAATATTCTTCAAAGACGAAAAACGAATAAACCAATATACACCAACTAGGAAAATAAAAATGCTTGTTTCGAGAGTTCCCATAAAAAACAGCATAAAAAAAGTTAACCGTATTTTCCAAAACAATCAGTACACAAACAAGAAAAGTCGAGCCATTTTTCTTCTAAATAAAAATATGAGATGCAAAAAGGCATACAAAGGGCTAATGACTGAAATGAGAAAGGCCAAGCATTTGTAAATAAATAAATTAAAAGATATATGAAAGATATTTCTGAAGGGGAAAAAATCTGTAAATTCTCAGATTACAGTGATGGAAGAGATAATGCGGTCAAAATTAAAAGTCGATTATGTAACTCAATAGTATTTATTAAATTAAGATTTAGTCGAATGCAAACTCGTAAGGCAATGGTATAGACTCGAATTCATGCCTCATTTAATTTCCACACACCTCTGATGTAAGAAAAAAAAAAAAATCTTCAATAGGAGACAACGCCTTTACAATGCTGCGTCTGCCAAATCGTGGATGAGTAATCAACTTCGTATATTTCTCCTTTCGAGGCAGCACAGAACACGAGAAGTAAATTACTTTACCGCCCATTAACATCGGGTCGCTAAATTTCTTTCAAGTTTAAAACTGAAGAAATAAACCATTGTTTCCTCAGCTGAAACTTGAAGACACAAAGTTCTGCATTTGAAAACAAAAAGGAAATGCCGAAAAACTAAACATTAAACACACAGAACTCTCTAACAAAAAGTATCACGCAAAACAACAGGCTGAGCTAACGAATATTATTGCATAATCGATTACTATACTTACGTACTTTCCTGTAGATCATGAAAGCTGAAGGAAATCGGTCAGACTTGAGCCAGTCATGCCGGGCAATAAATATGAGCTCAAATCATTGCCACTGTTTACACGATAAGTACAGTCCCGAGCCATGCCTATTAACGCAGACTTAACTTTTTTTTTTTTTTTTCTCTTTTTGTTTTGTGTGATTCATACAAATGTACAATTTTATTTCCGATCTTGGTGAAATTTTGCGTACGTGACCTTCAAAACAAGAGGAAATTCAAACAAGATTTCGAAAAACACTCTATGGGGCCCAAACTTAGGGCTTTTATACTAGAACATTATGCTCATTTTCACGCATCTTAGTGTTCAGTCGCCGTTGTTGCGTTACCACTGTCAGTGGAAGTCATACATGCTAAGCGAAGACGTTTGAATTGCTTTTTACAAAAAATAAACATTGATACTTCTAGAGAGTTTCTATTTTGAAATCACAAAGGTCCACGTAAAGGCTGTTGCATTCCCGCTATCATTTCTTATTAAAACCATTAGATGCCGCCGTGTTCGGTTACTATTTAGAATAGTGTACAGCCTTTAAAGCAGAATATAAATGCGCTCTCTATTCATTTTTCGCGAATATTTCGAAAACAGTAAAGAAATGGACCAAAGTGGCTGTTGATTTTCCAGAAACTCAAAAACAACCGATAGCAAAGCAAGTACCAGTTCTTTATTGAAACCGCTATTTGGGGCCGTGTTAATTCTATACTGTTCTGCAAGTTTTATTCGTTCTATAGATCTACAATTCTACAATATTAGTTCTACAGTAAATTTTGCACAATTCACCTTGAACCAAAACACGAGGAAAATTACTGCCTATCTGAAATTTAAAAAAAAAAAAAAAAAAAAAACCCATTTCCCCTAAATGAAGCCTCTTCATTCTGCGTAAAGCCCGAGCAACTCCCGATACCTCCGCTGGTACAGAATACTACAACACAGTACTCTGTATAATAGTTAGCCTCCCTAGGTATAGGCGTAACACAGCATGCATTACATAAAAGACTAGACTACAGATACGATAATTATGATTACGATGGAAATAAAACTTAAATATTAATAAATGAAGTTTGAAATTACAGGTGGGCATTATACACCGGAATATTTGGTATGTGCACAGTTTATTTAAAATCCTCTTCCACTACGATACGAAGGAAATCAGACACGCGAACAAGCTACTGCAGGACACTTCCACAATGACACTGAATACCTACAGCAGTTAAGAACAGTTACAGATCTCAAAGTTATTGTTCCGTAAATAAGCATGATGGTTCAGAGAAGCATACACACACAGACCCCCCCGCCCAAAAAAAATTATTTAAATTATTTCAGTTTCACCAGCAGCCTAGTAGATAAGACTGCTAAACACTGGTAATTAGGCCCCGGTTCGAATCACGACGAATGGGTTAATCGTATGGATGTTTCTCATTTTCCTTGCGTGTAAATAAATACCAGTCAAGATTCTCTTAGAAAGCCTTATACGAAATCATCCCATTCCTTTGGAAGATGACCCCCATGTGCTTTGCCATATTTAATTAAGCAAATCAAACGGTAATATACTTTTTTGATATTTTTTACTTATATCAATTAACGTTCAATATAGAAATAAACGGAGCTTTTAAAATAAATTCTTTTTAAACTGAGTTCTTTACGTTGATTCAACTTAACAGATTCAATTTCAGTAGCAGGCATCAGTAGATACTATTCTCATTTAAAAACAGAAATAAAATATGTGTGTGGTTTCCACACATTTAACTGTTTATTTTTATTCATTCTATTTATTTCATAGCACACTCTTTTAAGACTGCAATCTAAAATTTTTAGATTGCAAGTTCCTCCTGCCCCTTTCCCCGTACAAATCCTTTTGATAAAATATGAATGCTTCAAAGGGATTCCATTCAAATCATTCTACAAAATAATTTTTTTAAATAATTCCTTTAACACATATTTTTGATAAAAACTAAAACATTTAATCTGAGCTCTTGTACTGACATCTAATTAAATGTCTTAATTTCACAGCAATTTTAAAAAGGCTTTTTATAATTACTATTACGTTCACTAAATAATTTGCTTTAAAAAAAAAAGTTTTGAAATGTTTCTTTCTTAATAAATCAGAGATGAAAATTATTTTATTAGGAAACATTTCGGGCAAAAAAATGTTGCCAAAAACCCCATATTCTACTTTATTACAATTAAAGACTGACATTCAAACAATGAAATAAAAGCCTAAATATCGTAATTAATTTTTTCAAAATTTTCCACAATCTAAACTCTAAAAGGTTCATCACAAAAAAAAACTTAACTCCCTTCGAACGCTTACTTTTTTGCACCAGTCGAAAATTGACAACTAAATGATTATTTTTTAGCTGGATGGCCAATCCTTACTCTTTCAGACATTTCCCAAACGATACGATGGCATCGTAAAAAACCTTGTCCTATAATCCCTCTTTCTGTCTCCACGCAAAATCTAAACCCAAAAGAGGTCAGGGTCAGTCAAGTCACGAGTTTTACAGGAGAATATAATGCAAAATTCAAAGAAATTGTTTTCT
>KK115167.1:577312-610049 GCA_000611955.2 Stegodyphus mimosarum
GATCAATGAAATACGCACATCATCGGTCGACGACATTTTCAAAAGAAAAATCTGTAAATTTTTATGATTAAACGTATGACAGAAAAAAATACTCGTTACTGGGCAATAGCTCTGATTAAACATAATTTTCATAGCGGTCGGCAACACGGCGCCGGCGCTAAATTATTCTGCTTTGCGCGCAGTTTTGCAGTTTTTGGTTTATGTTTATATAATACATATTAAAATTATATATTTTTACATCTATGGGTCGACCAGCCACTTTATTACATCGCCACTGCTCGAAACGTTCCAATATAGAACGGAGCCGACTAAAACCGGACCGCCCCGACAGCGTGGCGTGGTTGACGCATTTTAACCGTTAGCTCTATGACGCAATCGCCAATACGTGCGGGGAGAAAGCCGGAGCAAAACAAGAATCTATCTGTCTGTCCGTCTATGACAATTTTGATTAATTCGTAAACATACTCCAAATTTCCGACTTTTAGACAGGCAGTGAAATCAATAATTGCAAGATATGTATGTCCTATATCGTTGCTTTCTTGCTAGATTTGTTTCTATTCATCCAGAATGTTTTCTTACAGAGATTTGCTTACAAACTGATAACTGTAACAACCCACGATGAGCAAAGCTAAGCTAGCACGCAGTTATAATTTTAATGAAGAATGGAAGCAACAGTTTTGCTTTATAAATCATAAAGACAAATATATGAAGAAATAAAATTGTAATGTCAGTCATCGATTTCGAAGCAACAATCTACTTTTACCAAACCGTTGGAAACATCAAAGGTAGAAACAATCGCATCGATTAAAGTTTCGTACAACTTGCTAGGGGGGCAAGGCCATACACGGATGCAGCAATCATAAAAAAGGCAATGTTGGAATCTGCAGACGTACTTTTTACAAATTTTAAAATAAAAAAAAAATTGTTTCGGTAATAAATGCCATTCAGTTGTCAACTAAAACTGTTACAAGGAGAACTGAAACAATCGCAGGCCACTTAAAAACACAAATGATTAAAGATATGAGTAAATGCGCATTTTCCCCTTTAAAACTGTACGAATCGAAAGATTTAACAGATACAGCACAACTGGCAATAAGTAACAAGATGGCCTTTGACGATTTTACCATTAAAAAAAAAAAAAAAGGTTTCTAAAAATCCTACCGCTTAAAGAGCGCACACGAGGAAAGGATTTACTTTGTGCTATAAAACGTTTTTAACTGACATTAAAATATCGACTGAGAAATTACCTTCAGAAACAACTGATGTTGCGCAAGCTATGACCAGGAAGAATATTAAATTCCTTGCTTTATACCAACAAGATCCTTTTTTCCTAAAATTTATTGCATATCACTTCATTATACACCAATCATTGTGTGCAAAAATCACTGAATTCTATAACGTAATCGCTGTTGTTACAAAAATAAATCAATTTAATAATAAAGACAAGTGGAATGCAACACAGACTATTTAAAACTGCTTTTGGGAAATGACGGCGAATTACAATTTATCGATCTTCGTTTGCACACTGAAGTTGGTTGGCTTAGCAAGGGACACATGCTCGAGTGATTTATCAATTTGTTACGACATATATAAGAGTTTCTAACATTCCAAGGAAAAATCTACGAACAGCTGGATTACAAAATCTGGTTAACAAATCTGGCTTTTCTGACCAATTTAAACATTAAAACTTAATGATCTAAATTTGAAATTACAGGGCGAAAACAATCACGCTGCTGATATGATCAGCGCTATCAACAGCTTCAACTCAGCGTTAGAATTGTATAGTCTCATCTCTTAAGAAAATCGTTAGCGCATTTCTCCAATACCAAAACAATGGAGAAAGTCTGAAAGAGCATAATATTAATACAGACATATATCTTCAAACTTGAGCCCAGGGCAGAGTGATATCAAAGAATTGAATGATTTTACCAATAATTTTCTTTTAAGTAAATATGAATGCAGTTCACTGCAGTCAGTTTTACTGATATCAACTTGTATTTTCCATTTATTTAGCCAGGTCTCTAATGCTTGCATACGATTTTGAAGGTGTTGAATGACTGTTAGGTTATTCAATTATGGCAAAGCACACGAGGGCTATCTGCCTAAAGGGAGGGATGCCTTCGTGGAGGACTTTCTAAGGGAAACTGGCTCGTATACACGTTACACATGGGGAAAACCACGAAAACGCCCATGCAGCCAGCCCGTTCGCGGGATTCGAACCTCGGACCGAACTACCAGTGTTCAACGTCTTTACCGCTCGGCCGCTGATGGGCCCTGTTGAATGACTGAAGTCAGAAATGAATTTTGTGCTAGGATCGCTGTATCATTAGCGTACATTGCAAGTGTACAATTTAAGTACAAGTTGGGAGTGTGAGGGATGTCTTTCATATAGATGTTGAAAAGGATGGGACCGAATAAGGAGCCCTGTGGGACACCGGCTAATTTAGGCCGGCTGGTGGAATATGTATTTGAGATGTGAATTACCTTTGCATAATATAAATGCTTTTCTTTCTAGCATACGTAATTCACCACGATTTAAATAAAATTTATATTTCTATTTTGCATTCGTTTCATACATATCTTGAGGATATTTCATTAAATATAGTCGAAAGGTCTTATAGAAGGCTTTTTCTAAAAAATAAAAGCCTTTTTTAAGACCTTTCCTAAGGAAGATGATGATTCGTATTTACAATGTACAACAGAGAAAACCATCCAGCCAATGAGTTCCGCTGCCGGGAATATTGCAAACCTATAAATCAGTAAAAGTGTTTTTTTTAAAGCACTTTTATATATTATATTTTTCTGCGATATTTTAAATTCTGCGTATTTTATAATACCTCATCCGAGTTCTAGAATAAGGTCAATTGTTTAATGTCTACTTGGATTGAATGAATCACTGAAAAAAAAATAATAGTAATATATTATGCTGTCTCCTTCTTCCCTATTTTAATGCATTACATGTTCGCGAATGCCACATTCGATAGAGGAAATTCCGGTACTTTCTGCGTCTCCTATTTTCGGAATGGAAAGAAAGGGCATTAGTGAAGTTCAAAAATAAAGGCATTACTTATTTGTTTTCGCGCTAAGAACCGGCAATTATTTTTCAACCTTTCCTAAATCTTAAATATTAAGACTTTAAAATCGTCTGTGACATCGATAATTTTGTTGCTGACTGTTTCCGATGATCATTTAAGATAACCTGAACTAATGGACTAATTCACAGCTGTCGCCTATAATGATCCAAATAACCGGACTTCATGTGATTGAACGATATTAAATTTTTTTGCGCGAAACAAAACAGACTATTTTCCTCTTTAAAAGGAAAATGTGGCCTCAAAAAGTCCTATCGGTCACACATCGTATACTTGTTTGAAACAGCGGACTCTTTCTCTCAAGCTTGCTGAACTCAAAGACGTTTTGATTACGAAAGTTGATTATTAAAGTCGAAAACTGGAAAACGATGCAAGCTCGCGTAATGTCAAAACGCAATTAGATATTTTAAACCTGATATTTATGAAAGATAATTGCCAAGCGAAATTGAAAATTATCGATTTATCGAAAAATTTATCGTTTCAATTTTAACTTAACGATCACTAAATATTATTTCCTTCTCTTTCTTTCTCATGGCAACAGACATTATTGGAATTTTATTTCCCGAAACAGTATCTTGAACACAAAACACTTCAAAATAAGATGTGGGTAACGCGAAATACTCCAAATGAAGAGCATGGTATACACAATAATACTGCAGCCACCCCAAAAAAATTTAAAATTCACTTTTTTAATCTTTGTAACTTCTTCACGCGAATGAAATGCGCGAAAGGGAAAATATATATTTACATTAGCACAGAAGCATCGTTTTGGGTTCTCAGAAATTTATATCACGATAGCTTCTTGTATCAAGAAAACGCAACTGCACATAAAGAAAATAATAAAAGGCGTTTATATTTTAACCTTCATTTGGCACTGTCGGTAAAAGAGATACAGCAATTCGGCACACAACACCCACATGTTTCTTTCGTCAGATTAGGTTAATTATAGCAAAGTATTCAAGGTCTGTGTACCCAAAAAAGGATGCTTCTTTGTACAAGATACCAGCTAGCATCCATATTACATATACACAGGACAGGAAGAAGGGGTAGGACCCAGAACTTCATAAATGGTTACTTACTGCACACACTTAGTGCATAACTCTGTCCTAATTTTGATGAAAAAAACACGCGAATTAAAAAAACAATTATAACCAATGGCTTCCCCCTGCCAGAAAGTAATAAATATACACTTTTTCCACCTAAATTGAGTTATGCGATCTATGTTCATGGATTAGGTAATAAAACTTATATCAAAATGGATGGTTGTTAAAAGAAGTATAAAAGGTAACCCCTACGCTTCAGCAAAGTCTCCTGCCGCTATTCAGTCGAAGTTTCAGAAATAAATGCATTTATTTGGGCTTAAACATGCTACTGCTTTATAGGCAGCAAAACTCATTCTCTTAATAAAGATACTATTATAAACAGCATTTATTTGAGCTTCAGAAAAAATGCACTCAATATTATTCTCCACACAAGCTCTATTTTTATAGTCTACCTACGGCCAAGTGGTTAAGTCACTGGTTGTTCCACGCGGATTCAAACCCCGCAGAACGGAGTAGCTGCATGGTCACTTTTTGAGGTTTCCATATGTTTAGCGAAATTATAATCCAGCTTTCCTTATAAAGTGCTCTATGAAACCGTTCCTTCACGCACACGATTACCCTCGAACAATTTTCAATATTAAATAACCTAACCTCTAATAATTAAAAATAAATTTACTTGTGAATTCGTCTCAGAAATGGACTCTGAAACAAACGTTGTCTAGACAATGAATGAAGATATTGTTACGAAAAATTCGGCGGTTGCGCCTGTATGTAAGCTTTCCGGCATAGCACTAGGGTTGCCATAAAATAGTGTATGGCAGGGTTGCCAGATTGGCGACTTTATCGCCCATTTGGCGACCAAATTGGCGATATCCCATGGTCCAATCGGGAAGCTTCTAGAATAATTTCCTGTCGAGATATTTCTCGAAACGTGTGGAACTTTAAGAAAAGCTATATAAACCCTTGCGTTTCTGAGTTGCGAGTTAGTTGTTGAGTAGTTGTGAAGTTAGTTGCGAGTTGATTGCGAAGTAAGTTGCGAGATTGTGAAGGTTGCAAGTTGCGAGCAGTGGGATTAGTTGTGAGAATAGCTGCTACGCGAGAGTTCTGTGAACGGAAAGCAATCGAGATAGTGCTTTGCCGTGAAGCTATCTTTACAGTATAGCTTGACAGTGTATTGGTGATTGTTCCACGGTGTTTATTAGAAGTTTAGTGTTGCCGTGAAGCTACCTGTACAGTTACAGCCTGAAGCTGTGTTGCTGATTGTTTCAGCGTATTTATTGTAGATTTTCGACGCTTTTAAAGGTGATTTTGGAACTGTGCTGTAAATAGTGATTCTTGTAAATAAATTGTGCTTTTTATAGTTCTGCATCGTGTTTTCATCGGATACTCTCAAATCCACGAATCCGTAAAACGCAACAATATGCACCTCGAAACGATTTTTCAAAATCTAATTTAGAATTTTTTAAATTTATTTATTTATTTAATTATTGCTGAAACGATTCTTAGGCTTAATTTTTCTCTAGTATAGTTGCTTAACAAACAAACCAGCACGTCTTAGAAATTTATCATTCTCAAAATCGGGCACAGCGTTAAAAACTCTTTTAAATAGTACTTATACCGATTTCTTAACACAATTGACTGATGTTTGGCGACTTTTGACGACCATTACATATTTATTATTTTAAAATTCCAACATCCAAAAATATGCCTCTTACGAAGTTTTAAAATTCTCTTAGATTATAAAACAAAAAAAAAAAAAAGACATTTTGCCCTTTTTAAACAAGAATAATCAAAACGATTAATTAGAAAATTTTCTGCAATCTTTTAAAAAATATCCTGCAGTATGAAATTTAGCAATTCTTCCTTTGGCATCACGTGATTTGGCTTGAAAACATGATTCTGAGGATACAACGTTATTGTAGGACACACAACTTTTATTCTTCTCCCTTTCTACAGATTTCTCTAGAACTGGTTTATTTATTTACTTACCTTTTCTTTTCTTCTTTCCCTTGTTAGATAGTATTATGAGTATTTGCTAAGTAATTAGATTTATTACATAAATCTTCTACCATTTTATAAAATTGACATATGAATATACAGATTTTGTATTTAGTACTTAGTTTAGTACTGTACTTTAGTACTGTTTATTTATTTAATTTTCCCTTTTACAAGAAAACAGAGTTTAAAAGACTGACTGGAATTTAAAATTATTCGCAATAAAATCTCTTACGTCATTTATAACTTTTTTTTCCCAATTTATAAGCTGATATAAATATATCAGAAGCATTTCATTTCTAGACTTTTAAATTCCAACATCAAAAATGTCTCTATTATAAAATTCTGAAATTTTCACATATTTTTCACATTAAACAAAAAAAATCTTCTGCCCTCCTTTTACGTATGTAAAAGAGACGTTAAGCCTCTGCGATGATTTTGGCAACGGGCTTAAAGATCGTTTTCAATCTCATAAAGTAAAATATCAATACAAAATAAATAGTTCAAAATAAAAATTCGATACAAAAAGAACGTGAATTAGGGAAAAATAACCCTCCAAAACGAACGCAGCTTCGAGTCCACTAGCGGATGAGCGGTAAAGTTACAAAACACTGGTAGTTCGGTCCGGGGTTCGAATCTCGACTGAATGAGCTTGGCTTACTTGCATTCACTGGAACATCCATATAAATGAAAAGAAATTATTGATAAATTTGTTAGTTTAAAAGATTTAATTCAGCAAGCTTCTTTAAAATAGTTTTCTTTAGTTGAGCGATATAGCACTGGAGTTCCAAAAATATGAGAGGCGATCCAGCAGTGGGTCAAGAGTAATAGTTGATAAGTTGAAAAAAACTTCTGATTTTTTATTATAAAATTTATAATGATTTATAATATTTACATATAATTACTGATAGTAAAAATGGGTAGTTATAAAGTATAATTAATTTAGTTTAAAAAAAAAAGAAAATCTGAAATGTTTCAGATTTTAAATTACGTCCAAAGGGGCGTTTTTTATTTTGTGTGTTACTTTCATTTATTAAATATCATGTTCTTCGCACTTAAACCAAATTCAGTTAAAGAACAATATCCCAAAATAATTTTAAACTGAACATATCTTTAGAATTTCCTACTGTTTCACGCGCTGGAGATAAAAATGTATTTTCTGTACTGCGTTGCCATTGCTCGCTTGAAATCCTTGAGCTTGTTAATAAAAAATTAGTTAAAGTTTTTACAAAATATGAAAGCGATAATAAAACAAATTCCAAATTTGGGCTTCCAGATGCCCATATTTGCAGCAGGATTACGTCATTCAAAATTTGATGGCTCTACGTACGGTCGTTTTATCACAATGCGAGAAACATACATACATTTATGCACATTCTTCATTATTTAATTTCTTTAATACAAGGCTGCAATATTTGGTGGCAACAGTTTGAAAAGTGAACCGACATTGAACGTCGGACGCAAAATGCCGAAACGAAAACAATAGTCCTTCAGGAACAAAGCCCTTTGGACTAATAATCACATTATAAAGTAAGAAATTTAGAACTAATTTTTCACAAAGACTAAAAATTGAAATTCATAATTAATAAATTTCAAACTGTCCATTGAATGTTACAAAGAATTTAAAAAATGTTAAAACCCGAAACTTTTCAAACAAGCACACATGTATTTTAATGCGTAGGAGGAATCCGGTAGAGTAGCTTGCAATTTTAAAAGGCTGACTGGAAAGATGATGCTGACACAAAGAGATTTGAAGAATTTCCAATCTTTATTTTCCCGCACATAAAACCATCTTAGTAGGTATTTATCCAATCCTAACGAAATACGATAATTTCTAGGTACATTGGGTTTTTAAAAGAAATGACATAGGCATTTAAATTTAAGCAAGGTAAAGCAACGCGGTGCTGGCAGAGTAGAAGTTACGAGAAAATTACTTGCGAGCGGTATTTATACCGAGTATATGTAGAAAGTACTCGATGCTATGATTGGTTAATTTTAATTTTTGTTGCCTTTCTCAAACAGCGTTATGTAAAATGGAAAGATCTCGAATTTGGGAGAAGAGATGAATTTAGGGGGAGAACATAAAATCAAGAATAGTTAATTTTGAGGTCGCCAAATATTCTTAAAGCAGACATCGTATTTACTTGTATCTCATATTCTGATGTGCCTAAAAATAAATATGGTGATTCGCCGAAGTTAGTTTTGTCAACATCTTCTTCCTGCTTTTACATGCTTTTTTTACATTATTAACTAAATAATAAACAGTATATTATCTCCCAATATAAAGTTAGTTGAAGTATCTGAATGAAGTAATCTAGAATCATTAAAAATTGAATCCCGAAAATTTTTTTAAAAAGACTGAAACTTGAATTTTAATCTTGAAAAATAGAAATGAAAACTTTGTAATTGATAAATAATTATCAATGATTATATATAGAGAGGTCATTAACGACATAGATTACTTTTATTGTTTTTCTAAGATTATTCTTAAATTTTAAACCTTGTGCCTTTGTCAGTTCAAAATCAAACTGTTTTATTTATTTACACTGATGACAATGCAAAGAAAGATGTAAACTTCATATTCAATTTTTGGTTTTGGCATATACTGCCCCCTATTTCTTGCAGTTTGCCACTGTGCTTCTGTCCCCCCCCGTATGATTCATTCCGAATTAAATATGTGATGAAATTTAAAAGTACTTCTTTATTTTATTTTGCATTATTACCATCAGTTGTTGCTGCTATCAGCTCGCAAATGGATTAGGTTTTGAACAGTTTTTTACTTTATTCGTTTATATATTTGGGATTTCAAAATCAAATTATAACGCTTATATACAGCTAAGATTACTAATTTAATATTTAACAGAAATTATCCTCTAAGGAAACGCAGAAAAAAGAAAAAATAATTATTGTATACTGATAAATGAAGACCCCGTTGAAACGGTTGTAATTATACAACTTGTAATTAAAAAATATAACTTAATCCATAAACTTTCCAGAAAAAAAAACAATAAAATAACAAGTAATTATTGCTGATTTAACGAAAAAAGGGCTGACCTTTCAAGGTTATATCAAGGTGGTTTCAAGGTTAAGTCAAGGTTTCAAGGTGAAAAGTCAGGCAAGCGATTTTGGTTTTCTGTGATGATGGATATTTTATTGAAGTGAATTCAATATTAGCGTAAATTTGTTATATTCGCGAACTCTCTGAAAACTCCTCAAAATTCAAGCTATGAAATTTAATAAATTTGATTACTAAAATCAACGGCTGCTTACCTAGTGATGGAGAAAGTAACCTTACTTCCCACTTTTCCAGGTGTAACCTTCGTCTTCTGATTTTAGTCGAATTTTTGTAGATAAGAGAGAGCTAATATGCTCTTTTTATTACATTTTGCATTATATGTTGGATTCTTCATCATTTTTAAGTACACATTTTTCCCTTCTGAATTTACATAACAGCGAAGAATAAAAAATTGCTTTGTATAGAAGAAATTTTCAAAAATTTTATCAGCTCTGGAGTTTTAGGATTCTTTTTCCCCCTGAAGGAAGGAATTTAATCAATAATACAATCCTTCAACAATATTTGTCCTGTGTATTTTTCCATAGCAGTTTCACAGCCATTTAGTTACAACGTGATTTTCAAGCAATAATTTTAAAGTAATAATAAAATTCTTCTAATCTTGCATCACATGTTGAATTTTCTTGTACATAACGCCAATCATCATCGACTTGTGTATGCAAGGTGTGCCCACATTTTGGGGTGAGTTCCTAGCAAGCTTCTTTGGTGCAATAAAACACTTCTTTAGCGTAATTCTTATTGTAACTTCAAAATCCACCGAAATTTCTTTAGAATCCTTATCAATAATAGGATTTTTAATTAAACAAAACAATCTGTCATAGGTCTGCTTTTGTTTATCGGAAAGTCAGCAAAACAGCGCAGGAAAAACATACATTTCATTAGAGGTGTGTCTCGTATCATTATGGACAGCGTTTGATTTGAGGGGAAAGAAATAAAAAAAAATTTTAAAGGATAAGCTTTTTAGAAGATCCATAAAGATGTTTGATCACTTTTCGCTGCTTCCCTTCCCTTCTGATGGGGAAAACCCAAAATTCGACGATCGTTTAAATCAGTGCTCCGCAACCGGTGTGCCATGAGTAGGATATAGGTGTGCCGCAATCAAATACATGTATTTGACATTTTGCAATTTTTTATCATGTATTTAATACACAATGACAATTTTTTTCCTTAATAATGTCTATTTTAAATGTTTTTATATATTTCACTGTTGTGTGGTTGTGTGTGTGATTGTAAGTGTGTCAGCGTTTGAATTTTTTCGGCACTTCCTTGATAACTCGGAACTCAAAAATATATAACTTTTTTTTAAACATAAATTTAAACGAAATATATTGGTTTCAGACCATTTTAATTAAAAATAATAGCTCTAAAACTGTTTTTTTTTAATTTGAAACAAACCAATCAAATTGAAGAATTTGTTTTTTAATTTTTTTTTTAAATTTCGATTATTATGATAATTATTATGATTGCATATAAATAAATATGTTATGGTTTTATAATTGTATATTTTTCAAATTAAAAACAAAAATTTATTGTAAATTTTGTGTATAAATCAATACATATATACATTAGCTTTTGGTGTGTCACGAAATTCCAGACAGATTTTTTGTTGGTGGGAGAGAGAAAGGTGTGAAAAGGTGTTTGTCAGGTGAGAAAAGGTTGCGGAGCACTGGTTTAAATAATCAAATAGAAAAGAATTTAAAAATAGTATTTTTTTATTGCATATAATAATTCATTTGGAATTTCTAAATCTTCTGTTTAAGTAGCTCCTCAAGCGCATTTTTCGGCACTTTGCTTAGAATTGTACGGGGCAGTTTTGAAAACGGTAGAATATTAGTTAATGTGCCAAAGCTCTGACAGTAAATTTTTTTTTTTAACTGTTAATTTGGGAAACTAGAATATTTTCTTCTTTTGCTCTTGCTTTGGTCACAAATATTTGTTTTCTTACTTAAAAATTTTCTGTATCAGGCTGGCATGAACAAAAAATTTCTTCTAAAATGATTTCAGTTCGCCTTAACAGTTTTCAGTTCTTTTGTTTATGCAAATCCAATAAACTACATATTCCTCATTTCTATGATGAATTCGATATTGATAAACTTTATAACGGGCTAATGACTTTTTTTTTTTTCCTTTTTAATCACAATTATGTCTAAAACTTCCATATTCAATAAGACAAGAAATGAAAATAACAGTTAATACTATAACAAAATTACAAATGGAATGAACTAAAAGATTTCAAGAGAGAGACTCAACTCGGACACGTCTTCAATCTAACACTATCGAGAAGACTTGCTCATTCACAAAGGAACAGCTCAACAAGTCTTAATGACTATGAGATATTCAACGAGCAGGACGTTGTAGAAGCTATAGTACACTCTCTATTTCGGGGAAATAGGAGTAATTTTAAAAACTGCGGAAAAAGGACTAATTCGTACATTATTTCCGCTACCTCCTTTTCCAATAAAGATTTTTAATTCAAAGCGAAAGTGAAAACTACTTGTTACATTTTATATCTGCGCGACAATCAATGAAGCAGCTAGTAAGCGTTTTTTTGGGTCTTATTTCATATGTTTATGGGTTCTATATTTCTGCATTTAAAATCCAGTATGCACATCATTTATTTGAATAGAATAAAATGCACTCACGTAAATCAGCCAAGCTTAAGTGATTTAAAAATCAGATCGAAGACACTCAGAACCAATCAGACTTCACTAGTAGCAAACGTTTTGGAATATCTCTTAAAAATTCTGCAGGCATCAATACTTATTATCTTTAGTATAACAGGATAAATCCTGATTCGTTTCCTATCTCTATTCAAATGCATTCTTCAAGATGCTTATACAAAAATATTGTATAATTACGGGTCTGGTCACTGCATTACTGTTAAAACGTTCAGGATTTATACTAAATTCTCAGCCTTTTTCAATAAAATATAAGAAATGAAAACAATTTTAAAGGGGGAGAGGAGTGAAAGAAAAAATTGGAATGAAATACAGAAAACCTTCAATTTTTCGATGAACATTTTAGTGTACAAAAAGAAATCAAACTAATTTTTTCTGCTAATTTATACAGTATAATATAATTTGATTGAGACATTTTATTTTTCAATCTCAAATTAATCTATTCAGTTAATCATACAGTTTTTTTATTACATACGCTTATATAATTAGCTGTGTATGAATTCAGAGAACTCTGGTTTGTAGAATAACAATGCTTAATACAATAACACTATAAAATTTGTTTGCAAAAGAGTAATTAAGAAAATCATACACATAAAAAAATGAATCAAACTTAGCTACAATTTATAACTTCAACTTACAAACATATTGCCGGAACTATTAACACTAGTGTGTAATTTTGCTGGCTCATTGATGATTTAAGCCCTAAGGCGCATGGACCAGTAAGAATTTCCTGGCGTGACAAGCGCGCTTCTCATCATTTTACAATCATGGCACATGATACAAAAAACTAACAAAAACAACAAGCCACTCATTATGCCAGCAACCCCGAATTGCGTCACCATTCACACAACCCTGAGATCACGTGCTTTCACAATAAACAAGCTTTACGCCTTTCTACCTTCAGTTCAAATCGTCCAAGAACGATACCAGTGATAGTTGCAAAGGGCATGGACTTGCACCGTTTCTACAACACAGTTAAAACATTTCTAGTGTATATAAATACAGCCATTATCAACATTTTCGAATACGACCAGGTCATGTCACCTCGGGATATTAACTTACTAGTAAGCGATGCTAACTAGTAAAATTACAGCAGCAATTTAAATAAAAAGTTATAAATAAATATGCACAATTATCTTCTCCCCTCCACTTATATATGTCACAGTGAAACACCGAAATCTGGAGAATGTCGACTTTCACCGGTGAATGTCAACATTCACATAGTCGCTTGGTGTATGTCCGAAATAGTTTCCAAATACTCTTATTTATGACTTACACCAGTGAATGTCGACATTCACCATGTACTAATGGTTAATGTTGAATATATGAGAATATTATATTTTCTTCTCCGTAATTCAGTCGCGAAAAAACACACAATACATTCAAAATGAGAAAGGAAAATAATAGAAGTTAAAAAACTTACTTAATTATACAGTACGTAATAAATGAGAAAATAAAATAATAGTAATAAAAAAACTTATTAAATTATGTGATTCAAATCTGTTTAATTGCAACAACTTAAACTATTATGAAACTTTGAATTGCACAAGAGGCCCTCGCTTTTACAACTGCATTTATGGGAAACAGCCAGTCGCCTCTCTTTTCGACCTACACCAGAGCGTATCTGTGATTGTCGACATACACCGGTGAAGGTCCGAATGTACAAGAATGCAATGTTATATTCGATCTTTCACCGACCTATTTGGTGAATGTTGACATTCTCCGGTGAAAGTCGACATTCTCCAATATCGGTCTTTCACAGTAACATATATACCAAATACTCTTTTCAGTGCCATATGGAAATGTGAGAACATGCTGATAAATTTGGGACAAACTACATTTCGAATAGTTACCTCTTTACACACAGAGATATAATTTGTCAAAGAAAATTCAGATGAGTTTTAAGATACTTTGAAGCACAGAAACTAATTTTTATGATCTGTCAAATGAACACAGCAACACACAGGAAAATCTCATATTACGTCAAATGGTTTTTTTAGTACATTCTGGAGCCATAAAATAAAATTATAGACATAAAACGAAATGAAAAACATAGCAAATAGTTAACCCATAGTCATATAAAAATTCTGATTTGATTTTTACTCTCTAGGTCCATATTTTAGCTATTCATCCTCACTAATCGTCATGCACAGGCATCCTTGTTTTACACCTGTACTTTCTTCATGGAATTAGAAAATATATGCCACTAATCATGTTAAAATCATAATTTATTTATTATACTTCGATTATTCATATCTTTTTATCCAAAACTGTTAAAATAATATTACACAAATTAGTTATACACAACTATTTAATCAACAATAACCCATTAGAAGCAAAATGTTTGTTAAAAAAAGCTATCATTCGTAGATGTAAAATTAGGTATTAAAAAAAAAAAAAGACTTGCAAAGTTTTGCCATAATTTTATAAAACTGCTTCGCTCCTGAAGAAGAGGGGTCTATGTCAGTTCTCCACAGCATAAGTAAAAAATTTGTTCAAATTTATACTAATCTAGTTTTCTAGAGAAAACCTAATTTTTATTCTATGTTTGCGTACTTCTTTTCCGCTTTATTTATAACTGAGCTTGAATTTGATACCTCATGTGAAATTAAACTGGTGCTTATCTAGGTGCAGCAGAAATATGAGCTAATTTTCTTTAGAAAGCTCTTTTAAGAC
This sequence comes from Stegodyphus mimosarum, assembly GCA_000611955.2. NCBI lineage: Eukaryota > Metazoa > Arthropoda > Arachnida > Araneae > Eresidae > Stegodyphus > Stegodyphus mimosarum. The sequence goes on from KK115167.1 coordinate 591,870, forward strand.
AGCTCTTACATGTTTTGTAAAAATATAATTGGCAACAATATTCAAATATAGAAGCTCAATGGGAGGACAATTTGTGTCAACTAATGCATAATTCTGGATTACTCAATAATTATGGACTTCCCAAGATTCCATACACTTTAAACGTAAAAATAACAATTTTTCTTGCATCATAAGCACATAGGGAGGGAGGGAGAAAGTTAAAACTTTCATGAAAAATTTTTAATCAAAGATACATATAGAAAAAAAACAATCTCAAAACTTTAATAGTGGCATTATAGTTTAATGCCTTAAAAAAGAATGTATCATTAAAAATTTTTAAAAATTTAAATACTTCAAAATTTAAAAAAAAAAATCTGATCTGTACACCACATGACTTCCTTGTACGGAATATTAAATTATATGCAATTTTCCTGCAATTCATTTAAACATATTGAATTAACAGTTAACGAATTTTGAACTAAATCGACTTTGTCGATAACGCATAAACCACAATAGAATAAATAGACTCTTTAAAGTACACGCCATTTATTTACCATAGCCACACTTCGGCGCTAGGTTCACTTAACAGCGTTACATCTCATTCATTTTATAACTCAGAGCGCGTAAAAATTATAGGATCTGAAGAATTACCACAAGTTCTTTTCAGATACTATAATAAACCTAAAACGATGTATAAAAGCAATTAAACAAATAAAATTTGTACGCAAAAATGAGCTAATAACTTAAATGATAATTCCAGACTGGATAAAAAATAATTTAATTCGCAATAATAAAAGAAGACGTTACTTTGTTATTGCGAAGCTTAGTTTCTAGAAATTGGCAACAAATCTACTATTCTGCTAAGCTTCAAATGTAAACAAATATGTACGCTATCATAACCAAAATTAGGCTTAGCCGCACTTAAAAAAACTTTTAAATTGTTGATAATTCCAAAATTACTGCAAGCAGGTTAACTAAAGCATAAAAATCTCAACCAAAAGATAAGAACAACATAATTCAACCATTTTTAAAGCAGAAAATGCACAATTTACAAACTTATATGGTGCCCGAAATTTTTCGCGATTACAATACTTCCTTTTTACTTCGTACAAGGAAGTTAAAAGAATTTTTTAATGTAATTTAGTTTCTAGGTTTAAGTTTATTATCTGAAATATTTTTAACCTAAATAATTATAATACACCTGAAATATTTTTAACCTAAATAATTATAATAAACCTAACAGTTTAAGATTTATTTCCCCAAAATTTATGCTATGCAAACAGAAATCAACACAGAACATATTCTTTCATGGCAATCAACTTTTTATGATAACCAACTCTGGAAGTGATCAGTACTGATAATTTGAATATGACGACCTCCAAGCCCAAACAAGATCACCATTTATGTATCAAAACAACCACTAAAATACCTAACTTTATTATTACACTAAAATATTTTATGCACTAAACGAGTTAAGAAGCTAATTTCTAGTTCTTATTACTATGAATAATTGCAGTTATTATGGACAGTATAGTTAAGTATTTCTGAAGCATTAATTTTATCCTTGGTCTGGTTTTGGTTTATTTAATTATACCAATGCAATTAAGGGTTATCTGTCTAAAGGGAAGGATGCCTTCATGAAAGATTTTCTAAGAGAAACTGGCTTGTATACTTGCTACATGTGGGGGAAAACATAAAAACACTTATGCAACCAGCCTGTTCACAGAGACTTAAGCCCTGAACCAAACTACCAGACTTAACTGCTCAGCCAGTGGTGGGGCAAATTTTCTGAGTTTGCATAATAGTATAGGGATGATTTAATAACTGTGATTTCCTAAATTGTCTCTAAAAATTTTGACATGTCCTAGCTGTGCCACTTATAAAAATTAACATATAATTAATCAATGTTCAAGTGGTGTTACAGCAACTTTTTTTTGCTTAACTTCTCTACAATCAGTTGCATTTATTTCAAAGTTGACAGTTGTATCTGGATTTATGCAAGTCTTTTCTGTTATTCTTTCGCTTTAACTAAATTTAAGCAATTAATCTTAATTAAAGATTTCTGAAAATCAAAAAAGTCAAAATATTAAATTCAGAAACATAACTAAAAGTTATTGAAGATGCTGCCGCTGTCACAGATATAGAAAGGTAAGTTCACACTTCAGACTGAAAACATATCTGAGACTCTTGAATATATAATTAGCACATGAAAAATAACCTGTTTGAATTAATGTGTTAATATATTGGGCACTTCATTACACCTGCTGCTCAGTCTTGAGCAGGCCAAGCAAGACAAAAAAAAAAAAAAAAAAAAAAAAAACAGAAAAGTACAATAAATTATTGATAAGAATATGAATATGACAGTTGATCTGCTTTATGAAGTTACAACTCTTTTTGTAAAAGGATATGATTAACCAAACTACAAAATCAAGTAGGCAGACTTCATTCAATGAATAATTTTAACAAGCATTGAATATATTTGAAATTATTAAACAAAATTTATACTATAAACCTTTTGTTTGTTGCTTCTTAACTTTATGCACAAGATCTATTTTCTATATAATTCTATCAAATATTTTTTCACTAATTTTTTATGTAGTATATTATGTCTTTTAATTTTTTTAATTAAACTTTAATTTTATTAACTCGTAATTTAATCACTGCTATCAAAATTTCCACAGTATGGAGTAACTGTTGGATAGTAACAAACTTAGAATGGAAATACATATCAGACAGATACAGAAATAATTAGAAATACAATGTGACTGTGCATTGAATAATACCACCAGAAGGCACCAACTTCGTTCTCCCTGGTACATAAAAAAGATATTTATCAGTATTTCATTTACATGCCTTGATTTATCTTAGATTTTTGTTTCCATTATAATAATTCAGAAATTAGAACAAAAAAAAAAAGCATTTTTATTTCCTTGTACGAAGTAAAGCAACAGGTATCATATTTCAATGAAAATATCCATTTTGACTGCTATCGAGTGCAATTTAACTATGTTAACTATGCTTCTGCATGACATCTGTACCTAAGGACAAAATAAAGGACTCTTTTTCCCTAAACGAATAATAAAACTGATTTAAAATGGATTCAGAAGAGATTTTTTCCATGGCATATGTATGTACGTATGTATGTATCTCGCATGAATAACTCAAAAATGAGTAGCCTCTGAACATCCACTCTGTTACTTGGCTCAGTGAGCTCAGTTTTTTTTATTCTTACATGTTCGTAAATTGTGCACTTTTTTGCTTTACAAATGACAGAAATATGTTATTTTTATCTGACTGTTAAGGTGTTTATGCCTTTAGTCAATTTGCAGTTGTAGTATTATCAACAATTAGAAAGCTGTTTAAGTGCAGCTAAGTCTAATTTTTTTTACCCTAGCAGCCATACTTGTTTACATTTGAAACTTAACAGAATAGTAAATTAAGTCTTGCTGCACCTTCAGTGTCTTTTTGCCAAGTGGGACCAAAAGGAAATTTTTCATTTTGTGCACCAAAAAATTTTTCTTGCCTGCTGGCCGAATTGCTTGTTTTTGAGTAGAAACTGTAATTTTAATTATACAAATTGTTTTAAATGTATTTGGTGTTTTATGTTTTTCTATATGTTTCACTTTTTAATGAAGATATTTTGAGTTTTTATGTATTTTTGCCTGGCCGCAAAGTGAGAATTGAATTAATTGAATGGGAAATATACCTCTAATGAAATTCGAGGAAATAAGTTTAAATGAATGCAGGAAAAAATGCATATAATTTAATATTCCATACAAGAAGACATATGGTAAACACAACAGACTTTTTCTTTGCAGAATACATTATTTTGTAAAAAAAAAAGTTTGCCTTCTTATTTTGAAATCAGCCATACTCTTAAGTGCTTACTCTTAAAATGCTTTAATAGCAGAATATTTCTATTAATAGAAAAAATTTTAAAAGAAGAAACTCATGCTGGTAAAGAGGCTCCAAATTACACGAACTCAATTCAAAAACGCTCATGTAGCAAATCATGAGAGTCACATCTCATGATATATAACATGATGAATAATACGTATATTACATCTCTCAACTACACATTATTTACTAATAAATTTTGATGTGAAATATATTTGGGGTTTCAAAACACATATAAAAATTAGTTTCACATGAAGGGGTACTACAAAAACTAACTAGACATGCATTCCAATTAATTAAAAATAACTAAAACACATTCAGCACAAAAGAAAATTAATTTACCTATTAAGAGAATCGCAAATTTACTGCATCAAATGGCTAGCTGTGCCACGAGGACTAATTAAAAAATACAATAGAAAATGCTGATACTTTTGTAGCATTAGTTATTTGTAATTCAAATTTATTTTAGTAAATTACGAAGTAAATAAAGTACTTATTGCAGTTACCTTATTAAAGTTAACATAACAGTTAACCCCAAAAACTGGCAAACTTAATTACCAAATTTGTAAGGTGCAGCTTATTAACTTATGGGGCTAAGTAGTTAAGCACAGAAACTGTCATCTCATAGCTGCTTTAATAAGAAAATACACATATTAAATACCAAAATAAAAATCATGAAAATATATAAAAATATTTTTAAATTAGTCTCATTACTTTAAATGCTGGAAAAAGATATTTAATAACTCTATAAGCACCTTCTATTATTATAGATAAAGTTAAATGTTCTACTACCTGCACTTCATACACAATGTACACAGGTATTCATGTTGAGTTAGTGCAACATTCAGTAAAACTGAAAATTATTATAATTTAGCAACTTTGAACATAAAACTTAAATTGCTATGTATTGGTGTTTCGTTGAACTATTCACTATGAAGAAATTGAGTGGTTAATAGTTTAAGCCCTATGCTGCCAATTACAGAAATAAAAGATATGCATAGTCATTTAAATTTCTAAATTTATCCATAGTCATAAGCATATGTAATCCACTATATGAATTTATGTGAACCTTAAAACAATTAACATTTAACTGGTAACCCTAGAATCTTTAAATAAGCTTATTCTCTGGAAACTGTTTTCTGCATCATTTGCATAGACAAAATTGCTGTACTATAACAAACTCTACATAATACAAAAATGCTAAATTACTTAGTAGAGGAATTCTGTTAGCATCAGATTCTATTAAGTATTCAAAACAAAATATATAAGGATTATTTCCATCAGAAGGTGCCTTTCATAGAAGAAGTTTTAGAAGGAACTTGTGCATCTTAACTTTACAGCAAGTAAAAAGTCCCGAAGACCCTTTCTCGCAACATGAGAGACACGAGAATGCGAGAAAAACTATCAGTGTTCTGTAACTTTATTTTCTTCACTACTGATAGGTAAAGGAATTAGTAACAAAATTATAGGTATAATCAGCTACATCAAATATAAAGAAGTATCATTAATACTTATGTAAAAATTTTATTTTTCAGAAAAAAGTACGAAAGTATTTCAACAGCTAGTTGAATATTATATCTTTTCGGCTGCTATTAGAAGTTATTAAACATTAAAATTACTTTTGTTTCTTATAACTCACTTTATTGTTTACATTTTATTTAAAATTTAGTAAAAATTATGAGTTTAAACTGAAATGTACACAATGAGCTTAACTTAGCTTCAAAGACTAACCTCATTAATTCATATTTCGGTTGATATTTACTGTACAGTTCCGCTTGATTTCTGTCTGAAAAAAATCGCCAAATGGTATTGGTTGTTCATGAAATCTGAAAGCCCGCTGTATGAAATAGGTTTTCTGGTAACCGTAATGTTGATAATGTTGGTGAAAGTTGTAGGAACATTGTCAAATGGGTTGTGATAAGTTGAGATTTTGGCCATTTTTTGTAATAGTAACCCTTTCGCATGCAACAGAGATTTTCAATTGCTGTGTTTGGTTGCATGTGCGCTATGTTTTATGAAAGTGATACCTAAAAGGTCGTCTGAATGTTTGCTTAGGGTTATAAATGAGTACATTCTTCCAGGACAACAATAATTTCAGACTGCTGGAAGGCATACAATTGCCTTTCCGATGAACGCTTTGGACATCTAACCATAAATCTATGTGTAATTTACGAATCGGGATACAAGTGCCAATATTAATAAAACAGCAGGAACACGGAGTACAATTAAACACGGTTTAGGCAGAAAGAAAACGAAGGACAGCTTGCACTATTATTTGACCAAATATGTGTGGTGCAAGAAGGAGCAATGGGGAAAAAATGTATCTATGGCTTTCTTAGACACTATTATATGTTTTTATCCACCATTAACAGCGGATGAGCCAAAACCACCAAAAATTTAATTGAACTGCTTATGTGGAGGATGGAGGAGGTGATGGTGAGAGATGCCAACGTATGCATGTGAAGAAAAGGGATGTTGAAAATTTGACGTTTTATTTATTTATTGGTGTTCTGTGTTAATTTTTGTTAAAAGATTTGTTGTTTAATGTTTTTATGGGTTCAAATGCGCTTTAGCCCACTGCTTGGCGGCGATTGTTTTTGAATGAGCAATAAACACGCCAACATGGGTAACTCCGTATATCCGCGAACATGGCTGACTGGGTATTTTGAAGCTACGGAAACATGTAGTTTTCGCGCATGCGTATTTCCTATTTTATAAAGAACGGTTTTATTGGTAATGTGAGATGACGTAGCGGTTTATTCGAAATTCTTACGTGTTAATTTGAGTAGTTATTTCAGTTCTCGTTTTATTCTTTGAATGCGGTGTTTTTCTATTGAGTGTTTGCTATTTTCGTACGTATATTTCGCTAAATACCAAGTCGCTATGGATTTAGCTGTGATGCTGAGAGAGGTGAGTGAATGTACATGTACATTTATTACTTTATTGGAAGTGCAAGTTGCTTAATTTTTATATTTTGTTGCCTTTTATTGAAATAATTTGGCTCAGCTGAAGAACAGAACGCTGGTATCGTTTGCAATTTATTTTATTTTGTTGATTTGTGCACATTGCCTACATTGTGCAATTCGCTGATGTTTTTTTTAAGTTAAAACGGAACGCTGTGCACATGGCATTTTCTTGTAATTTATTTTCGTTATTTTAGCTTATTTTGTTCATTTATGTACGTTGCCTACATTGTGCAATTCGCTGAAGTTTTTTTTAAGTTTAAAAGAAACGCTGTGCACATGGCATTTTCTTTTAATTTATTTTAGCTTATTTTGTTCATTTGTGCACGTTGCGTACATTGTGCAATTCTCAGATTTTCTTTTAAGTTAAAATGGAACGGTGTGTACATGGTATCGTTTGTAATTTTAATGCCCTTTTAAAAAAAATTCCTTCTTTCTGGGATGCCATTTTGGTTACGTTTTCGCGGAGCGTGTCGGGAAGGTTATGTAACGGCATAAAATGTGTAAGTATTACAACATAAAATGTAAATAATTAATTTAAAGGTAACTGACAAATATTTTAATGATCGTAATGTTCGTTTTGCATATTATTTTATTATCTTTTTGTGGCAACAGTTTCCATACTAATTTATGGTTTAGAATTCTATGTTTTGTTTACAATAGGTTTTCGCGGAGCGTGTCGGGAAGGTTCCAATTAATTGCAAAGACGTTTCACAGAAACGCGTCGAATTGGCGATTTTCAAAACATCCCCAAGCAGTGGGCTAAAGCGCATTTTCACCTTTTTATGTTAGGAAATTTGTATTTTTGGTTATTTATTACTCTTTCTGTATTTTTGGTTATTTGTTCATGTCTGTGTGTTAAGAAAGTGGTGAATTTTTTCTGGTTAGCATGATAGTTTTAGCTTTCAAATTTTGTTTCTTTCAGATTTTGTGTAAGTGAAAACAGATCGATGTGTACATGGAAATTACACGTACATAAGTTTAAAAAAAAAGCCAAATTTAACTTATGTAATTACACATTACATAAGTTAAATTAGTGCACAGTGCCTAGTTTGTGCAATTCTAGGATTTTTTTAAAGTTAAACTAGGTTAATGTATACATGGACACAGTTAAATTAGCTCACAAATTTGTGACTTTGTGTTTGATTTCTTGTTTTTGCTTTGTGTAGTGGATGGAAAGATTGGCACCACCTTGAAATTGATGCTGATGACAAATTTCAAGATGGTGCCGATCCTTTGTGGCGTCAAAAAAGAAACGATTCTCCAAGTGGTACCGTAAAGATTAATTCTTATTTCTGTAATTAATTACATTTAAAAATCAGCTGCTATCCCACTAAGGATTAAATACAAACTTCTAGATGCTACTAATGCTTCTATATTGTACTAATCTTTCCAAATATGCAGAAATGAAAATGCACAATAAAACAGTATAACTTTTACACTATTATCTGAAGAAATTAAATGCTACTAAATAAAAGAAAACATTTTAACTTAAATATATAAAGCCCTTCTTACTTCACTACAGATTTTTATATACATTGTAAGATGCTATCATTACTGCACGAAGCAGTATTAGAATTTTATTTAAGAACAACGTCTCCCCCCCCCACAAAAAAAAAGATATGCCAGAATAATTAATTTGGTATTTTTTTGTTTCATTTTTGATATTTCTGCTGTTATACTTTTACTTGTAACAGAAACATTTGTAACTTCAGTTAAAAACACCAGCCATAATTTCAGTAACAAAAAGAAACACAAGCAATAGTTAGTGAGTAATATAAAATATGTTTATGCTTCATGGGCGAATTATAATTACATGATAAGAGAAAGAAAAAAGATATGTATATGAAACTCAAAAAAAAATAATAATAACAGAATTAATTTCTAAATTATGAATTTTATGATCTGTGAAGTTAAAATCATTAATCAAAAGAAAAAACAGAAAACAGCATTAATTCACTCTAACATTCAAAGGAATTCCATATGAGAATTCTTAATTTAAAACACCGTATCTCAACTACAAGCATAAATTAAATGTGTCAAATTTTAATTCATGCTGTTTAAATTTTATGACGAATTTTCATAACTCAAACTGATTTTCCGTTGGAACAAAAACACTTTCCTTTCAAAATTTTGATTTCCCAGTTTTGTTATTAGGCTTAAAACGAACGTAAACAATACTGGAAACGTAGAATACGGATTCATTGATGACGTAACGCTTTACTATGGTCCAATTCAATATCAATTACAAGTACCAAAGTGAAATTTTAGAAAAATAATCACAGCTAACACAAACGAAGATTTTATATTCGGTTACCTTTTTGATTCCCCACGTTGTTCTTCGGAACGTATATTTGTTGAAAATCTTTTCTGTATGCTGAACAACCGCGACAAGAAAGGCGCCATTTTCTGTGTTTGTTGTTGTCATGTGACTGCCTTAAACCAATGATAAAGAGAAATTGTCACATCCGGCTTCAAAATAAATCCCACGCGTCAAATGAATTGGAACTGGCGAGTAAACGTTTTCTTAAAAGGCAAAGATGTCAGTCCGTTACAGAAATATTATCACAAATATTATAAATTTAAAGGAAGTTAGAATATATCTGAAAAAAAGTTAGAATTTTTCTTTCTATATATTTTTTTAAGATATAAGTTCAAATTTCCTCAAATAAAATGTAAATGTAATAAGTTAGTGACGTCAGAGACATTTGGTCATAGACAGTTAGTTACAAGAAATAGATCAGAGGGGGTTTTCTCCCACATTCTACATGCACTTGAGACTTGGCTGGTACAATGGAAACTTCAAGTCAATGTAACCAAAACGCAGGCAATCCTATTCACGAAAAAGAGGAAAATTTGCAAAAACCTGGTGTTCTACAATACTCCAATTCCCTGGGCCAAGCAGGTCCCGTACTTAGGGGTAATCCTCCACAAAACTCTTTCATGGACCCCACATATACACTCTATTATTCAAAAGTTTCGGGTGCGTAAAGCTAAACTTTACCCCCTAATTGCTCGAAACAGCGTTTTATCTATCGACAATAAGTTACTCATTTATAAATCCATTCTGCGTCCACTTTTGTGTTGTGCCTGCCCGGTATGGGCATATTATAGGAAGAGTTATGGTATGAGGCTCCAAGCCGCCCAGAGCAGTACACTGCGTCAAATTGCTGGCGCTGAGTGGTACGTTAGGGATTCTTATTTGCATGATGAGTTAGCGGTTGAGCTATTAAGGATCCACTATTATAAAATTGCCAAAAAAGTTTCATCAGAGGCAAAGTGCTATCTCCAACCCGGCAATTAAAATTGCCGATTATGACTTTAATGATCTTAATAACATGTATCGTCCGCTTGCTATTCTCAACATTTGGATTATGTAATCTTGTCATATTCTACTACTTGTACATGTTTTATGTTTATTTTCTTTAGATTTACCAATTGTAATTACTTATATACCCTGTCAATTATTATTTACCCTTTTGTAGCCTCTCTGCTTGTGTAGTGTGCTTGTCTGTTGCATGAGCTACTCGGATTATGAGCTTGATCTGATTTGAATATTACCTTTTTCTCTTAGTTTCAGCTATCTAAGTCACGGACTCGAACAGCTGCACACATTTTAGGCACATTTACACTTTACATTAGTTATTAATGCTCAAGTAAATTCTAATCACCCCACTACAATATTTTCAGTTGTCACTTTTTAGCAATTCCATTCGGTTATTTTACGTCACTGTTAGGAACACCACAACATATTCTACATGGGGTAGGGCCTTCGGCCCGGGGACCCAGGTGTAGGGACACCACTCCACACCACTTATCTCCCACATTCTGATGCATTCCCGGCTGTCCCCTTGACCACATCTGGAGGAGTAGGGACGACTAGTAGAAACTTAACATGGTTGGCTGTTACAGAGCCTATAATTGTCAAGAAAAAGCTGGTTGTAGCTCCTCATTTCACAAATTAAAATGTTTACAATTTTAATTTTTGAAACAGATTAATTTTTTTTAATTTAGCATATTTATCAAGCATAGTTAACGTTCCAAATAATTATAAAGCTGTTGCATACTTTCAGGTCTCTATATTTTTTTAGCTTTTCCTACGCTTAAGGAAATTTGTAATTATTTCTTTTAGAAAATAACACTTTAAATCTGAACTAATAGAAAATTTCAAACAAACAATTTTCTCTTAGAATTTTTATCCTCTTTTTTTTGGCGTAAATAAGCAAAAAACACTAACTACCTAAAAATGAATTTTTGAAAGTTTTAGTTCATAATTCCAAAATGTGCTGCTTTTCTCAAAAAAGAACACCATAGCAAGTTGCTTCCTAGATTTAGAAAAAGCATTCGACAAGGTGTGGCATGAGGGCTTGCTCTTTAAGCTGTACCTTGCTCGACTGCCTGTTAACTTCATCAAATTGATTAAATGCTATTTAGAAAACCGCACATTCCAGGTTAAAATTAAAGATTCACTATCTGCAAGAAAAAGAATCAGAAGCGGAGTGGCTCAAGGAAGTGTCCTTGGCCCCTTTCTTTTCAATGTCTTTATTAATGACATGCCTACACCATTAAATTCCAAAATTGTAAAATTTGCGGACGATACTGCAATTTTGACGAAATCCATAAAGCCGCAACTCGCCGTCGATAAGCTGGACATTGCAGTCAACCAAATTATCCACTATTTAAATAATTGGAAGCTTAAAGTAAACCCTAACAAATGCCAAGTTTTAATATTCAGAAGGCACAGAAAATTCACTCCCATAGAAATAAACATCAAAATCAACAATCACCCAGTACCCATTGTTAATAAGGTCAAGTATCTCGGTGTTTATTTTGATGCCCAGTTACTTTTTAAAGATCATATAATATATACTTTGCAAAAAGCCATAGCCGCCAAAATTGTGATTCAACCCCTTATGAACAGAAAATCAAAATTAAGCTTGAGACTCAAAAGAAAACTGTATCTGGTTCTAATTAGACCAATCCTTCTATACGCAATACCAATTTGGGCTACAGTCTACAAAACGTACAGGAAAAAACTGCAAGTATTTCAAAACAAAACTTTGAGAGAAATTACAGATTCCCCATGGTTTGTGCGAAACCTTCAACTACACAAAGATTTAAAGATCAACCCAATAGCTGATCAAATTCTTTCAACATGTCACAACTTTTACCAAAATATTAACAGCTCATCCTATGATCATATTCGAGAACTAAGTAACTACGATCCGACCTTAGAAATAGCTGCCAAACGGCCGCGCTCGATATTCCACAATTCCAAGTGGTAAATACTTAAACCAAGAGACTTTGTTCTTTAATATTATGGACTTGATCGGCACCAGATCTGACAAAGCTCAGGTTTATAATTTAAACCTCACAGTATTATCTGTGTTTTCATATTTGTGTAAATGTAAATATCAAGAGACTTTGTATTCATATGGACTTGATCGGCACCAGATCACACAAAGCTCACGTTTATATTTCAAGTTTTCCAATAGTGCAATTTGTGTTTTTCATAAAGTGTGTATAGTGTATAATCATAACGCTGAATTTATTCAGTAAAGACTCAAAAGACAGAGACTTTTGTGCTTGGAAAGGACTTTGTTAAACTTACCTATGAAGCAGTCAACTGCATGGACAGTAAATTAGTGGTGACCCCATCACATGACCTTTATCAGCAGATTTCCAGTACCATTATGTCATGCATTACTATCGATGCTTTCCTATGTCTGTACTTACATGTACATGTATAGCTTCGCCAATTTCGGCGCGGCAGTATTGCCTTTGCTTTTATAATCATCGCCTAAGGGCAGAAATTACCAAAAGTACCGGTAAAAGTTGTTTTTGCAACTATAAGCCGTAAGATCAAAGAACCGATTACGATTACGATGTGCTGCTTGTTTAAAATTATAGGGAATATTATAACATAATTTCTATAACGAAATATTTTTTTAACTAAATTTCATAACACACAATTATGATAAACACTTTTAACAGCTTAATAATTTTTATACATTTATTCTACTGCTAAAATTCTATTTAACTGTAATAATTAATTGTGCTAGTATTTTATAATGATTATTTTTGTTAAATTTATTTTTAGTTCAGCAAAAGATTTTTTTATTTACTGTGAATTTAAGTTATTAGCCCAAAAGGGCCGGTAGCCTAGAAAGACTATAAAGGCCCGTTTACACTAGCGGAACTTTGGTCCCAAGAAACGTACGCTAACGTGAAGTTGTTACTCCCAAGAATCCCCCCCCCCCCGGGGGTTGACTCAGGAGAATTCCTGGGAAGTACTGGCTAGGATCTGTACTTAGACAGTCTCAACCACGGGGGTAAAATATCAGGTACTATTGTACCTTATTCTTCACAGGACTAGAACCCGGGTATTGTACCTAGGATGGGATCAGGCTCGACAGGGACCGTACTGGTACTGGCTTGTCCGCTCCCTTGGCTGTGGTGGAGCTGATATGAAAAACCAGGAGGAGGGCGTGGGACCATGCCCGTATAACCACAATGGTAAAGTTAGGGCGTCCCCGTCTCTCCGTAACGAGTGTCCCAAGAATCACACCCGTTTACACTTGTAAGTCTCAAAGCCTAAGAATGACTATCAACACCCAATCAAGTCGTTTTGATTTGCGCATGGGCAATATTTCCTGTTTTGGATTACTATGACGAAAGTTAAAAAATCTGAAGAAAAAAAGCGCGTTATGCAACTGAGAAGCAATATAATATGTATGTATTTGCTGTACAAAAGCGTTTGTGTTCCAAGGAGGGAATGGGTTCGGTCAATATTTCAAGAGCGAGATATATATTCCCCTCATGCAACATTGTTCCCGTCACTGAGGCAAAAGTACCCAGAATTATTTTTCAATTATACTCGAATGACGGTAAGTTATTTTCATTTTTTAGCAAAACCTTAAAGTAAAAATTGAAAGACTGTCAAATATTTCTTTTTATGTATCAGTAAATTAGTAATTATTAGAAGGCTTAAATTAGTAATTTATACTAAGGAAGTAGGATCAATTAATACGTTGCGATTTAATTACCAACAAAATGAATAAGTTTCAATGTTTATTTTTTATATAATTATAGATTAACATTAGTTATAACTAATTATTTTAATTGGTTTATTAAGCACATGATTAATGAAGTTTGTTTATAATTCAATTACCGTAATGAAACATATCAGATTGAGTATAATGTAATATTACTAGATGTGTCAGATGTCGGACAGTTAACATTTTAATGCACTATCTTGTATTAGGATATGTTCCTCTTTAGAAAATAACCGAGCATTCTGTAAATATTCGTAGATTTTTGTAATTATTACTGCCATGAAATTTTATTAGTATTGCTTCACTTTGTCATGAAGATACTTTTGTAGGATCAGAAATATAAAATAATTAGGCTTTTAAATAATATGTTCTAGAGAACTTGGAAGATCCATAAAAAGACTTGCTTTTGAAAAAATTTCTGTATTTCTGTTCCACCTGTGTTTTATTTTTGACAAATGAGCAATGATATTAAATCATGTCAATACTTTAAATAATCATTTTGGAGAATATTGTAGAATATAAATATGTTGAAAAAAGCTTACCTCCAAAAGAATGTAAGAATAATTGTATCATATTAGATTATTTAACGAAATTCTACTGCCTGAAAAATTAAGCAATTATTACAGTATAGGAGTGAAATTGAAATAGAGAGTAATTTTCCTTTTAATCAGAATTATCATATTTTATTTTTTCAAATTTGTAAGATAAATAACTGAATGTTTTTCACTGATCATAGTTGCAGCAACACAGTATATATTTCGGCAATATAGTATATAGTGATACCTCGCATGTTGAGCACCTTCAGTAGTCAAAATTATTTCTGAGAATATAAACAAACATTGGTTGTGACAATCACAGATAACCATATTCTCTGAAGTTTGCTATGTTATCTCGTTGGTGGCTAAATAAAAAAAAACACTGAACATTAATTGTTCATTTTCTGATGAATGGGTTTCGAACATAGGCATTTTTTGCATAGCTGTCCAAGATAGGAATTAGTTTACCTTAAAAAATCTTCCTGGTGATATTATTTCCTTTAGGCAGGTAACCCTAGTGTGTAGTGCATAATGCAAAAATCACGTTGAAAGTGATCACCTTCGTAGAAGGCTGAAATCATTTCTAATTATGGAGTTTATGTTATTTTTATTAATAACATGCGAGTAATTGCAAAAAGTGTTGCAAAAGTTTCGAAACGGCATTTTGTGCTGTTTGAGTATAAATGTCCGTTTCATTTTGCAAATTGTGGCCACCAAATATTGTCGCCCAATATTATATTTAAAGAAATTAAATAATGAAGAATCTGCATGAATACATGTATGTTTCTCGCAATGTGAAAAAACGACAGTATCTTGAGCCCTGAAATTTTGAATAATATAATCCTCCATAAGAGCATGGGCACCTAGACCGCCGAATTTCGAATTTGTTTTAATCCATTTCATATTTTGTAAACCATTTACGAATTTTTGATTAACAAACTCAAAGAGTTCAAAGCGGGCAATGGCAATACTGTACGGAAAATAACATTTTTATCTTCAGTGCGGAAATTCTACAGATATGCTGTTTTCAAATATTTTATGATGATGCTGTTGAATTGAATTTTATGTGGTTTACGTGCAAAGAACATGATATTCAGTAAATAAAGGTAACATACAAAACGTTAAAAAACGTCCCTTTGGGCGTAATATAAAATCTGAGTGCTTCCAGATTTTATTTTATTTTTTCATTTTTTTTCCATTACAGTCAAAAATGTTTATGCTCAGAATTTTATGAATTATTAAAATAAGTAATTATCTTATGATCATATTGTAATGTTAGCAATTAATGATCAATCAAATAAATTATTTTCTTTTAATGTTATAGTAATTTTAAAAACAACTGCTTGAAAATGCTCACAAAATTTAAAAATATATATCACATCTTGTTTAATTTTGCCTTGGTTATTTCAAAGCATCTTGTCCTATCATTTTTGTACGAAAAAGTAAATTCATCAATTTTCTGCTTAGAGCTTGTACCGTTTTACCACAGTAAAGCTGTTTATGCAAGAATTACGCGTGAAACAATGCGTAAAAAAGTGCTTTAATGAGATACATTAAATCTTATTCGTAAAACGCGTGACTTTCATAATGTCATCACTTAAACAACATAACGCATCTAATAATTAAAAGCAGCTATGTGGAACAAACGGCATAGGTTTCAGCGTTAAAGTAAATCATATCGTCCCTACTCCTTCTTGCGGACATGTGGGGGACGCGCGCTCCGCCCACTATCTATCTCTTATAGTGTCCATGAATTTGGTGATATGAGAAGGAGGTTTATGTCGTTTCGTTCTGAGTACAGCTTATGTTAATTCTACAACTAAAATGATTATATAAGAGTTTTTTCATTTTATATAAGTTTTTTTTCTTCATAATAGTTCGTTTAAACTGTCCTCTTTTCATATTACTGTACTATCGATGCTACAACAATGCTATTAAATAAGAATAGCTGGAAACAATCGATTTATTTGAATTGGAGATTAATTGCAATTCAATTTAAGGTTACATGCTTACTTTTATATAATTTCAGTAGAACTAGACCAATACTGAAAATACGACTACAAATATGAGTGCTGCTATACGAGTGAATTCATATGAGTGCCCGCCCTCCCATCATTACCTCACAAGGGAGAAAATGTCTAGAAATAAAAAAAAATCAACTCATCTAGAATGCATATTAATAAAAACATTAACTGGTAATATTCTATAGATAATCAGCAGAAAGATGGTGAAAATGGAGTTTTTGATCGTCAAATGTGTCTGACAAATTTCATAAACTTTCTAGGGAAATCTTAAAATTTCGTGAAATCTCCAAAACAATGCTGCATTTCCAAATGTAGTACATTTACATAGTTTCAGTATCGAATTCCCATTGATTTAGCTATTCATTTTTTAATAATAATGTGTACATCTAGAGCCCTATCAACATGAGGAGACATATCTCAGGACAATTCCCTCCCGCAGACATGGCATCTGACAGCACATCGTCTAAACAGAGAGATTTTGTATTTAAATTCCTCTGAGTTAATAAATCAGCCAGAGCAGTCACCGCGGGACGTAATTTGTATTTGATAAAAGACCTTAATCGATCTCACAGCAAATATAATTTGCAAAGTTTTCACTACCTTGAGTTTTCAGGATTTCTTTTACATAAGTTGTGATGATGATAATAATAATAATAATAGTAAAAATAAACAGCAATTAAAAATGACCATAAAAAAGCAAATAAAATTAATGAAGAGTGAAGCCAAAACAATTAAGTGGGAAATATACCTATTTTCGAATGCTGCTGAAAAATTAATGAAACATAGAATAAAAAAAGTAATAAATACCGAGCCTATCCCACAAAGACATGAAAGAAATGAAATTTAAAACCATTGCTATCCCGAAATCTCCAATAACAAAATTTTATTTATTTATACAAATGCCAGACATTTGGCTACTAAGCCATTAGTCTTGACCTCGCTTCCCAATACTTAAGAAAATAAAATTAGAAGATAATTGCGCAGTGCATTCGTCAATATGCTCCTTATCCATGGACTGTCCACGTTGACAAAGAATACAGAAAAAACAGTCCTTAAATCAAGTTTTAGAAAGATGGGCATTCAAGACAATCATACCCAGTCGAAAGAAGAAATAATGCCACGACTACAAGGAGAAGAAAATATGGAATAATTGGCTTTGAATTAGTGAGACACTCGCAGGCCTTTCCCTTAGCTTTATTTCAAAGGTAGGAGGCAAACCTCCTCTTAAATTCTAATTTAATTAGGAGTTTTGCAGAATTAAAAGTTATTAGTGATTTGTAGAGTAGTCGTTTCTTTCTTTGCCAGGAAATCGGCTCTTTCATTTCCCTCGATGCCACAATCAGCACAATGAAGTGGCTTTTAAACTAACCAGTTTTATTCACTTACTTAGCTTTTCTATCTTTCCTGATTTCCATTTCCTGCCAGAATGCCATTAAGCTTAGAGTGATGTGCAAAGTACAGTGTGGAGATACTATTTAAGCTGGTGTCAGAGTTACTTCAGATAAAGCTTGTTCTGCCGTTCGGCCACGTTGTTTCTCTGATTTAAATTTGTTATTATACGGCCGTGCATATTAATTGCCGGTTTGTGTACGTCGGTGACAGGACTAAGATCCAACTCACGTTAATTATCTCTGTGCAGCTTCGGCTGATTACTTAACTTAGTTCTAATTTTAGATTTCTATTTTGAGTTGCAGCCAAAAGTATTGGCTAAGCTTTTAAGAATCAG
>KK115167.1:610080-626428 GCA_000611955.2 Stegodyphus mimosarum
AGGAATTTTTTTTTTATATTCTTTTTTGAGTTGAACAAAAAGGTCTTTTCACCTTTCTTACACCTTGTCATTCATACAATTTGAAATTAGCGATTAGTCGCTTCACAGTTCAAGTAAAGATCTAGCCTTCAAAGTAAATTTAATGTAGCTAGAATCTTACATTTGGCGCCAGAAAAATTTATTAACCATGCCACAAGACAGTGGAAAATTCAGTTTGGCTCTTTCAAGGCTTCAAATTCCAGCTACAACAGCTAACTCAATGGAAAGTTTTGGCTTCATGTTCGAGACCGTGAGGGCAGCTACGAAACCTGGTGCCACTTTTGACGGAAAGAGCTCCGTTATGTTGTTCCTGGAACAGTTGGATTTGCATTTTATATTATATCCTGTTCCGCAAATGCAAAAAGTGACGATTGGTACGGAAAATTTGAAAGGCTAAGCTTTGAGCTAGTACAAAGGCATAGGCAAGATCCTATTAGGTGAGCCATTAAGGGGCACCTACATCTGAAAAACGTTTAAAAATGAGTTAATTAAAGCAGTGCTAAATTGTACCGCCGTAAATTGGAAGCTGAACTTTTTACCAGATATCAGAATAGAGAAGCTGACTGAATTTACTTTAAGAAACAATTCAAGTCTTATGTCATGTCGTATGGCAAGAGGCCAGATGCTGAGGTGATCGAAGTGATTGTACCGAGACTCTTCCCCAATTCAGGACTTTTTCGAGGTGAGAAATCCTACCACGCGCAAAAATTTACTTCAATTAGGAATAAAGTTCGAAAACCGGCAAACGACGGAAAGTATGCGTACGGCACAGAATGGGTAGAGGCCGGTTGAACAGATTTTCAGGTCTCCACACCAGCAAAGAGCACAGGTTAGCCAGAATAGGCAGTGTTCTTACCGTCAAACGGAAGTGACCACAAAGGGTTGTAATAGAAATAGATAAGGAAAAGTTCTGGCCATCGCCGGAAAGAAAACTGTTAAGAGATATTTTGTGTTTAAGATGACGGGAAGGAAAATCATAGCAGTTCAGAGTAAGGAATGCATAATATGCGTTGCATATGCCTCGGGAAAGTGGGTCTGCATGTCCAAATTAAACACCAAGAACAAGTTACTTTCCTCCTAGTAGAAAATTTGTTAGCGCCAGTAATATTGCAGAATGACTTTTTACGCGCGGCAGGCGCAAAATTAAATTTTCAGGGGGTCACATTGCAGGTACAGATGGACAAGGTACAAGAGGACGAAGTTCAAGTGCCGAAAATTGAGCTCAATCCTCTGCCGAAGGAAGAAAAGAAAAGGCTTGTAAAAACTGAAAGATTTGCAGTAAGAAGAATTCAGCTCCACTTTGGTAGATTTTGTAGTCACGTGTCTTTTTCGTTAAAACAAATCGTTGTTTGCATTCGAGTAAAAAGGCCACTGGAGTACCTGTAAAAAATCATTTTCACTAGCACTTTTAATGAAGACAAACATTTAACACATACGTAAAAGAATGAATTTCTGAATTTTTTAAAATTTTCCAAATATTTAAAAATGTGGAGCTGGGCCTTTCTTGCTGCAAGCCCTTCAGTTTTCACAGCTATTCGGTTCTAAGCGGACTAATCCAAATTGTGAGCCACGGAATAGATACAGGAAATGCTCCTCCTGGAATAGCTTAGTCCTACAGATATGATAAAATTAACGACGAAATTTTCCGCTCCTGTCACCGGCCTTCAATCTCACTTCCGACCGCAAAAAGTAATGCTTGCGTACGGGTTTGTAATGCACACAGGTCCGATGATTGTTGGATAAAATTTATTTTATCAAAAGAAACACTTCAGAGATCTGGAACTTTGCACAGAAATAGTTGTAAAACTCTTCACAATTACACAGAGTAGAATCAGTAGTTACACTTCAAACTACACTAGTGAAATAAATTAAGAGAATTTGCATATTTTATCTAATTGCATGAAAAGAACTGACCTGAAGGAAAAACCACGGCTTCTATATAAAAATGTAAATCTTGTACTGAAAATGCGTAAGTGTACACGTGTGTGTAAGCGGAGCCAGCAGAAAAACAGGCTTTATAAGCACGTGGAAGGTAAGACGAATTGCGTTCGCTAGCACATCTCGGCGAATTTCCTGATGTTATCTTGAAGCAATCGTTTAAATTCACATCGGAACAGTAAAAATGAGTAACCACAAACGTTTAGATGATACAATGAGGTGGCGAATTCTGGAGAGGCCAGAGGCAGGCCAATCGCAAGTCCAGATATGCAGAGAGTTTAATTTAACGCCCAGCGGTCGTGTGTAACCCATGGAAACAGTTCCAGGACACTGGATCCAGCGAGAGAAACCTCGCGAAGGTCGTCCAAGAGTCACAACGGCCAGAGAAGATCTCTATTTGTCCATTTTAACGAGGCGTAACAGAAGGGCTACAGCTTTTCAGCTCTCTCGAGAGCAGCCATAGGAACCCATGTAACAAGGGTGACTGTTTCCAAAAGACTGAATGACAGAGGGTTGTTTGCCAGAAGACCGGCTGTTTCCATCCCGCTCATGTCTACGGACAGGAGAGTCCGATTATAATGGTGCAGACAGTATAGTGATTAGAGTACGGAGCAATGGGCGACCGTTCTGTCCACCGACGAGTCCCGTTTTAGCCTAAACACCGATTCTCACAATACTTTCATATGGAAAAAGTCAGGGACCCGCTACCTACCCTCCAATATTCGCGAAATCAACGATTATGGCGGTGGCGGTGCAACGCAATGGTCTGGGCAGGCATCAGGTTGGGTGGCTGCACACCTCTCCACGTCTTTGACACAGGCTCTATGGATGGTGTGAGGTATAGGAAGGAGGTCTCGGAGCCCTATGTTCGCTTTCTCCGGGGTGCAGTGGGTCCCAAGTTCATCTTACAGGACGATAACGCGAGGCAACATAGAGCTCTTCTGGTCGACGAATTTTTCGAGAGCGAGGATATTCGCTGGATGGATTGGAGAGCCAGATCTACAGACTTCAACCCTATAGAGCCTGTCTGGGGCGCTCTGGGGAAGGCAATTGCAACTCTCAACCCCCCGAGAACCCTCCAGGAACTGAAAACAGCGTTGCGGAATGAGTGGGACCAATTGCCACAGGCACTGATAAACTGCCTTATTTCTAGTATGACATCACGCTGCGAGGCCTGTATGGCTGTAATAGGGGACTATACCCTTATTAACCCATTTCTTTAGTGTCTTCTGCAACCGCTGTTTCAGACCTTCAGACTCCCATGAGTGTTACACACGAACATGTGTTTCTATTGTAACTGTTGAATGGTTGTTTTGTTTATATAATATCAACCTGTGTTCACACCAAATGTTATTAAAATCTGTCCAGTTGTTCTGGAGATCGTAGATCAAATAAGAAAATTATCTTAATTTATTTCACCAGTGTGCTATGAACGTTAAACACAACGCAATGCAAGGCGCATCTAAAGAGCGAAGCTAAACCGTAGACAGTACTCGGAACTCACGCTGAGCTAAGAGCTAACAACAACAACAAATGATAGCAGATGCTCTCTCCGGCCTTGTATAGTTTTCGCCCGGCCACCGAGATATTTCTAGTATTTCTGCTTCTCGAATTATTGGAAGACAACATGAGGGTCGAATTACAGTTACGGCTAATATAGTGATCAATGACATATATTCAATTACAATACATATTACAGTGATACAGGACCGGACCAAATGTTTCCAAGTTTGGCAATTTTCGGTGAGTTCTCGCCAAATTTGGCGACAAAAATTAGTCGTTAAAACCATTTTCAGTTAGGCGATATCTCACCAAATTACTGAGATACCCATTTACTAAATGTTAAATAGACTTGTCCCTGCATTTTTACTTTCTCAGCATAGCTCGTCTCTTGAGATTTCTCATGTTACATTATACAAACGAAATACAACAATTATCTAAGTACAAAATTCGAAACACTATATATCGAAACATGGGAAGAGGTGCAGTAGCACATGCAAATGGGTTTGTAAAGTGGCGTCTTAAATTATGTCATTTATTGAGTCTTATTTGAAAAGGTGCTAACGTGATTAGAAATGTGAACTTTAACGAAATTCTAAAAGACTGTAAATTCTGTTTCCGTGGTAAACAAACCGCTCAGCCTTTTCCAAAAGAATGAAAATTTCAAAGTGATGAATTACTGAATTTGATCCACTCAGATTTGTGCGAATCTATGAGAATCTTATCCCATGATGGTTTGCGTTATTTTGTTACCTTCATGGGCGATAGCCGAAGTGAAAAATGCGTTTGCCTGCAGTCGAAAATCGTCTAGGAAAGAAAATAAATATCCTTCGAATAGATAACGGTCTCGAATATCGTCGAAAAGAATTTAGTAAATATCTTCAAGAATGCTAGATTAAACGAGAATTCTCGTCAGCTATGCCTCCCCAGCAGAATTTGAGAACTGAACGGATGAATTTTATTTTAATGAAATGGTCAGATGTTTGTTATTACAAAGTAATCTTCCCATTCCCTTTGGGCTGAAACGGAGATCGAAGATCATCATTCTTATCGAAGCATACGGCCTACCTGGCCTTTTCGCCGGCATATCACGTTTTCTCCTAAGGCTATTAGTGTAGAAAATATATTTTAATCCCCCTAAGTGGAAGGACTTACACCCCAAGTGCTGATAGCTCTAGCAGGGAAATAACTTTATGAAACATAGAGTTGCAAGTGATTCCGCCATCTAATGGCATATATGATTATCATTTGGGCTGAAGCCTTAAACTGTGTTTTTGTATACGTAATCGGTTCCCGGCTTGAAGCCTGAGGGTAAACGAAACACTATAAGAGTTATTTTTTGGCATCAAACTAATTATATCTTACTTTAAAGTATTTGGACGGAAATGCTTCGTACTTAATAAAACTCAAGAAAATTCCTGGGAAGTACTGACTAGGATCTGTACTTAGGCAGTCTCAACCACGGGGGTATATAAGTTGACTTCAAAGAATTAGAGTCCTAGTTCATTCTAAGGTTGGTTCGGGCTTGGCAGGCACCGTACTGGTACTGTCGTGCCCGTTTTTCTGTCTGTGGTGGAGCTAGATCGGAGATCAACCACCTAGTCCTCGGGGGTTTGGGTCCATTCAGTTCTCGTGACGGGGACTTACAGAGTGAACAGAGCGCGCTTTCGACGTATGTTGCCGATGAAGTGGTGCCGGATGGCAAAATGACTAGCAAAATGATTAATTTCCTATCTTCATGTTATTGCTTTGCCCTACGCTTTGTATAAAGCCGGAAGGGGACTGCGGGGGTTGCGCCAGTTTGGACGAGGGTTACTGGACTATAGATATACAACCCCGAGAGGCTTTGCTAGTCAGATCCAGGACGGGAGTCTATGTTGTCTGTCTGTAGGTACTTAATAAAAGTCAAAAAGGAAATTCGATCCTCGACTAGAAGAACATATTTTTGTAGGATTCTCAAATGAGACAAAATCATACAGGTTGGGGAATAAAAATTTCTGAAAACGCGTTATAACCCGAAATGTTAGAATTTGAAAACTATGATAAAGATTTAGAAGTTTTATTTCTTGGAATGATTTCTGATGGAAAGACGAAGAACCTTTGAATGTAAAGCAAATATCGCTTGATAAAATAACTGAAGACCCCTCGAATATGGTAGATGCATCTACTGAATCATCTGATAACGAAGATCCTGATTCCGAAGCCATACCTGAAATGCAGATTAAAAGGGAGAGAGGTTGGCCAAAGAAAATCAAACCTGAGAAACCAGAAAGACCAGAAAAGGAGCACCGCAATATGAACATAAAAAAGGAAGAAGCACAAATTGCTGAAGAAGAAGTTATTACAAATCCAACATTGGCATTAAAAGTACCTTTGAATGGAAGTTGCACTGAAAAACGGCATAAAGCTATGCAAAATGAATATGAAGCACTTGTTAAAAATGGTGCATGGAAATTAGTAAAACTCACACAAAACAAAATGGTAATAGAATGTCGCTGAGTTCTTAGAACGAAATATAATGCAAATAGAACATTTCGAAAGAGAAAAGCTCGATTAGTTGCTATAGGATTTACATAGGAATTTCAATTACATGAAACTTTTGCCACTATAGCCAGAGCAAGCTGTATAAGAACTGTGGTTCCATATAGTGCTGAACGAGACGTTATTCTATATCAACTAGATTTCGTAATGGCTTATGCTAACGGAGATTTAAAAGAAGAAATTTTCATGAAATAGCCTTAAGATTTTGAAAAACGAAATATTCCTGATTATGTTCGCTCTTTGTGAAAGTCTGGTTTTGGTATAATTTGAAAAATTAGACAAAAAACTCAAAAATTTTAGATTAAAACCATAAGAATATGAAAACATTTTAAGGTGAGTTAAATCTTAATTTATATGTAGATAAATAATAAATAAAATTAGCAACAAATAACTAAGATTACCATAATTTAAAAACAGCGACAAAAACTGATCTTTATGCTGAACTTAAAGATTATCTCTCCGAAGAATTTCATGTTATAGATTTAGGCAAACTTCATTATTATCTTTTATTAGAATTTAATCAAGATATAAATAATAATTCTATTAGTTTATCTCAGCAGAAATATGTTGGTAACATTTTACAAAGGTTTAATACACCTGATACAAAACTAGTAGCAACTCTTTTAAAATCTAGTGTAAAATTAAGTAAGGAAATGTGTCTTCTGAAAGTGAAAAGGAAGAAACGAACAATGTACCTTATCGCCGTCTAATTTGTTCGCTTATGTATGATTCCATGTTTACTAGAACAGATATTACGTACGCTATGAGTCACTTGAAGCAGTTTAAAAACAATCCTGTAAAATTACACTGATTAACTTCAAACGAATGAAAGCTGGAAAATTACGGTTGGCTGCTGCTCTTAGATACTTGAAAAGAACTAAAAAGTAATGTCTAAAATTTCAAAAGATTGGAAAAGCATCTGCAGTATCCTACCTAAATTGGAAGTTCTTAAGGGCTAGAATATTGAAGAACTGTGTAACGACTTACCGCAAAGTTCTAGTCAGTAAACAGTCCAAAGAAGGGTTAAATTGACCTTTTAAGCCGACTCAAAACAGATGAATAATAGCCCTTTCTTAGCTTACAATAATCCTCCACTTAAACTTTAACTCAAGCTAGAAAATAAGAACCTAATCTAATACTAACTAAAATAAAACCAACCGAAGCTGCAGAGAATTAACTAACAGAATTGGCTCTTATTTAAGATTACCGGCGGAACCTAGTAGGCACGTAACAATACGCCGAATAGCAATAAGATTAGACTATTAGTAACAACGTGGCCGGAAGGCAGTACACGCTTTCCTAACACTTTTAGTAAAGTGATCCATACCTGAACTTAAACACTGGTTTTTTTTTACCTTCTTTGCATAAAACGTAATCCTAAGAATTCATTCTAGCAGGGAAACGTACGTAGGAAATGAGAAAGGAAAGGAAAGACTTGTTCCAGAATAAAAATAGCTATTAGAAAATTAAATAAACCCCTACACACTTATTGGATATACCGATGCCAGGTAAGCTTCTGATGCTAATACTATAAAATCCTATCCAGGTTATCTATTCAAACTTTCCAGAAGTTCAATGGAATGAATGGATCCATAGGAATCAGGAAACCAACAAACCGTTGCATTATCAAGTACTCAAGCAGAGCATATCAGTGTTTCAGAGGATGCTATGAAAGTAATTTATTTACGTCGGTTTCTTAAAGAATTAAATTTTAATGTTGAATATCCAACCATTATACATTGTGATAATCAAGGTGCACAGAAGTTTATGGAAAACTCAGTTTACCACCCACACACTAAACATACAGATACGGACATCACTTCATATGTCAGATTTATGAGAGAACTGAAATAAACGTTAAATAGTACGTGCCCACAAAGAAATGCATACAGAGAAAATGCATTGCGAAGAACTGCTTCGAAATATTCTATCTCCTGACGCATGCGCAATTCGCACTTATCTATGTCATGATGTCTTTCGCATGTATATGTATATCCTTTTTTTTAACCGTGTTTATGTTAATCTCATGAAAAATGTTGATTGATGTTATAACGTGTTTAGGTTCCCTTTTTTCCTTCAATGTTGCTCCGAAATGTTAATTCACATCCAAAATGACAGACATTAAAAAGGACAGAAATGTCGAGTAAGATTAAGAACCTTTTGCTAATTTTGGCCGAAATCAAGGATTTTTAAGGACCAAAAATCGTTTCCAAATAGCTTAAGGTCTCTTAAGGATCGTACGAATTCTATATTATAATGAGAAAATTTGATGTAAGAAGAAAATCTTGTTTCGTTTTCAATAATAGCATTGTTTTTAACATTAATAAGCAAATTTAAAAATGCTTTAGAAAGTCATCTTTATGGGCTGATTGAAACAAATGACCAAGTGAAAGTGTAAGGTTTTAGTTAAACTAACAAAGTTTTATTTTAATTTTACTTTTTCTATCCCTTCTCATTTCGACTTCCCGTTAGAATAAGCGCGTTTCAGCTTTATGCTAATTTGAACTAGAGCCATGTACTATTTAAAAGAAAAGTAGAAACCTTTCAGTGTGAGAGAGCTTTTAGTCTCAGACCACGGTCACTCTATTCAACGTTCGCCTGACTAGCTAGTATTTAAATTCTAAGCCGTAGCTCTTTTACGTGATTACTTGTTGAAGTAATTCCAAGTGCGTCAGTATTAGTTAAATCTTGCTACGCACCATTTAGTTTAGAGGCCAACCTCGCGTTATAGCTCTGTGAGCAACGACTATTTAATTTCTATTTAGTTTTAGCTTAAATTATTTGATTGCTCATTTTAGACCCAAGTGCGGTCTCTACTTTCTGTATCCCTCCCGAGTTGGGAAGTGGTTGTAAATAATTGTGATTTAATAAAAGAGGATTTTAAATCCCTTTAAAGTGCAGTTCTTCTACCACTTAATCACAATATTCTACTAAAGAACGTAGCTGCATTCAGCTGCCTGTTCCAGATCAGGATTTAAGGAGTTCATGAAGATGTTTTCCAAGAATATGCACCGAACACTCAGTCCTGACAAAAGTATAGAGGAAGCTGAGATGTATCATCAACATTTTAGTGCTGTACATACCAAAATTACTGCACTAGTTTAACTTTACTGCATTTAAGCAGTTTCGGACGGTCATCGTGTATACGTGGCAGAGCATCCATATGAAATTAAACATTAAACATAAATCGGTTTTCCTGTCTTAAATTTCAAGCAATATTTTTTACTATATTAATAGTTGAAGAGGATAGAGACTATTTACGATTTCTCTGTTTTTTAGATGAAAATGATTCGAAAATCTTACAAAATTTTACGAATGACTCGGGGGCCCTTTGTAGTGACATCAAGCCCATTTAACCTGACCGCGACTATTAAACACAGTATTTGAAAATATAAACATGAGCAACAAGAAACTTTTGATATGCTTAACTAGATATTTTATATAGATAATCTTTTTTACGGTGCAAACAAATAGATAAAGCTGTAGAACTTTTTCAGTTCGCTGTAGAAGGTTTCAAAGACATGAACATCAATTTAAGGAAGTGTAAAACGAATTCGGCTGAACTGAGAAATTTATGGTGCGATTTCTGAGGCGAGGAAAGCTAACGAAATTCTTTTGAGGTGTTAGGAATAATATGTAACACTGTAGAAGACATTTTAAATTAGACGCGAAATTCTTTCTTTAATTAATCGATGATTTGAAGGTATGAAAATATAGCGTACTTCAAACGGCACCGAAAACATTCAATCCAGTTGGATTTTCTTCGCCATTTACTGTCTTCATAAAATTAGTAATACAAGAAATATGGGAAAATGGATTTGGATGGGATGATGAACTATCAACTGGATTGAAGAAAAAGTGGGAAAACTGGTGCTCTCAGATTCATATTCTGTGACTTGACAATCGAAACAAAATATTTCTTCTTTCCAGCGGACTAGAGAAAGAATTAAAACTACATATATTTTCCGACGCTTTCTTAAGGCGTTCGGAGCACCTGCTTAATTTCGTTAAATGCTAAGCGAAGTTTGATATTTATAAGAATTTCGTAACTGCGAAATCTAGACTTGCACTACTTAAAAGGTTGACTTTGCCAAGGCTTCAACTTGCGGGACCTGTTACTGTTTCTAGGATTTTGCAACATTTGAAAACAAATTTTCGATTCCCAGTTTCTAAAGTATAAGACGTATTCAAATGAAAGGGATTTGAAGTGCCGCATGCGAAAAGTTTGCACTGCAGTTTCGTGAAATAAACGCGATAGTGAAGCTGTATGTACTATGCATGCGTGTGCAGGAGATATGTGTTAACTTATCGGTAAGGACGTGGGACGTAGAAGTCGTAAGGACATGGTATTCATTCAAAAATGGCTGGTGTGGATGCAACTGCATCCTAAACGAGCTGTAATTTAGTTTTTAACATTGGAATGGTGTATCCCAGTGGACATTCTTCGAAGAATGGTGGCTGTCTACGGAGACAGGTGTGTGTCAACAGCAACATTCTGAAGTATCGAAAAGTGTACTGCCAATGGGTACCCCGCATACTGTCTGACCACCACAAGAAACAGCGAATGGGCCTCAGTTTACAACATCTGGTGCGCTACACGGCTGACGGTGGCGGCTTTCTGCAGCACATAGTAGCTGGGGATGATATCTGGTGTTACCACTTCCAACCGAAAGGAAAGTACGTCAGCGTGCAAGGAAACATCCCGACTCGCCTAGGCCGAAACAATTCAAAACTCAGCATTCAGACGGAAAGTGATGTTGATGGCATTTTTCGACATTCAGTGTCCCCTATTACTGGAGTTTAAGGAGCTGCACGTCTCCATAAACGCCCGCCCGTACACCGAAACGCTTGATAAGCTGCATAAAGGTATCAAAAACAAACGTCCAGTACGCTATCGTCAGGTGTCCTCCTTCTGCACCACAATGCAGGGTGCAGGGCCGCATGTTGCGCGGGTGTGTGTTGAGGCATTGACCAGTAAAAAGTGGGAAGTCTTGGAACATCCAGCTTACAGTCCAGATTTGTCGCCTTGCGACTATCACATCTTCGGACCGCTGAAGAAAAGCATAAAGGGTCAGCGCTTTCAAGACTTATGGCTGCAGTTATGAACTGGTTTCATGATCAACCAACATCATTCTTCGCGGAACGAATTCGTAACCTTCCGAAGTTATGGGACGCTTGCCTTAACGCAATGGGTGATTTTTTTAACAAACATTGTATGCATTTCAATCGTTAAATATTGCTGTTCTTATCTATGTATCTGTCTCATTTCTGTCGCTACACCTCTCATGGATACATACCTCGAATCACTTTCTTTTGAACGTCCCTCATATATTTGTGGAGTGATTATTTAATCACTTTTCACTGTATTAAAGGGAAGGTTTCAAAACGGAAACCTTTTGTGTCGAACCGAGTATTTACAATCCAGTCAATCTAATTGGCATCTCACAATAAACAATACTTAACAGCAGGTGTAAGGAAAGTTTGATGTGGAAATATCGTATCAGTATCGGGAATTTTGTTTTGAGACTGTATTTCAGAGTAAATTATAAAAATCTTTAATTGCGGTTTATATGTTTATATTCTTCATTCAAATGTTTCGACAGAGTAAGGAAGGTATAGTAAGAAAGTAAAGCTATTGGAATCTGTTTATAATTTCTCTGAATATTCGCTTCACCAGTAGTAAAATAGATTATATAACAAGTGTATGTGAATTTGCGTACAGTAGTTAGGATTTAGAGACAGATGTTAGAATTTAGGAAGTTTCGAAGGCCACAACTTACTTTCTTTAGGAATAACAATTTCTTATTTACTTCTAAGTAATGACACAAATTTTCATGGAAAAGAACACTTGAAGTAAATTAATGAGAATTTCGACTTTTTTTCTGGGTGTGCGTGCGCATAATTATTGTGGTTACATCTAAATATAAATCTTATTTTTTCACCTACATGTTAGGGAAAATGTATACAATGCAAATAAATTCCTTTTTTTCAGACAGAAAACCAAATATTTTCGTCTGGCTTCTGTCTCTCGTTTATAACTATTGGATGGTTTTAGCAACAGCATATTTAAATAGCCAGAAGGTTATATTAGATTATTTAAATAGGGCGGTTATCTGTCGACGTCAGGGATGTCAAACTCATAGGTACACTTGGGCCAAACAAACAAAGTTTAACTTTAGGCGGGCCGAAAAAAAAATCAATATTCATAGAAACGTAGATCTACTTCGAATAATACAATAATAAACATATATATATATATTTATATAGAAAAGAACAAGAAAAATTTAATGTTTACGTCCTGATACTTGACATCTCTTCTCTGCTATTATTTTTCCTATTTCGGGAGAAATTTTGTTTGCAGTGATAACTTTCAACGCTGACCCAAGGTGAGCATCATTAATACGGTTTCTAATAGGAGACTTATTACCTTTCATGACTGAAAATAACTGCTCGCACCGATAAGTGGTACCAAACATGGAAATAATTTCATATGCGAATTTTCGAGTATTTTCAAACCTGGCTGGTAAATATTTGTAAAATTCAGGCACGCCCACTTCAATGAATTTCGCTTTCAAATTTGAGTTGCATTCAATCTCGATCACCTCTATTTGCATATCGCTGGGCACTGAGTCAATACTTATTGAGAAAATCGAAGAAAACAAAAAAAAAATTGTCTTCGAGGGAACTAAAATCATTAAACCTCGTTTCAAATTCAGTTGTTAAATTTGCAATTTTTTCTGCGTATTTTTGATACGAAGAAGTATCATCTAAACTTGATTTGTTCATGCTGCACGTCGGGAAGTGCGTCAAATCTTCATTTTTAAGTTGTTTTTCCCAAAGAACTAGTTGACATTTGAATGCTTTAATTATGTCAAACATGTTCGTAATGATATGATCTTTTCCTTGTAACGATAAATTTAAATCGGTTAAGTGTTTGGTTATATCAACCAAGAAAGATAAATCTTGTATCCATATTGGATCGTAAAACAAACTTACGTCTTGATTTTTCGTTTTTAAAAACTGACATATTTCTTCTTTCAAATCCCAGAATTGTTTGAGAATCTTGGAGCAAGATAACCAACGTACCTCGGTATAGTAGGACAAACCCGAATATTCACTATCTAACTCACTTAAGAAAGCAGTGAATTGACGCTGATTTAAACCTCGAGATCTTATAAAATTTATAACTTTTTTTATATATGACAAAACATTCTCCATATTTATTACTTTCGTGCATAGAACTTCTTGATGTATAATACAATGCATATGATGAATGTTTGAACCGTGAATTTCACTAAGTTTTTTTCTTAGTAATGCTACGAAGCCCTTGTTTTTCCCGGTCATTGATGGAGCGCCATCTGTAGCTACAGAATTTAATTTTGCCAAAGGTAGATTGTATTTCTGCAGAAGTCCAAAAACACAAGTAAATATATCTTCTCCTGTGGTAGTACCAGGCATCGGTATTAGTTCCAGTAATTCCTCAAAAATGTTAAAATTCTTGTCACAAGAACGAAGAAACACTGCTAATTGAGCTTTGCCACTAATGTCCGTGCTCTCGTCACAGGCAATGGAGAAACTTTCGAAACTAGATGATTTTGCTTTGATCTGATCACTTAAATTCGCGGCTAAATCAGTAACTCTTTCCGCAACTGTATTTCGAGACAATGAAATTGATTGAAAAGCCTTCACATTTCCAGGACAAACAATTTCTCCAGCTTTCATTAGGCATTCCTTGATGAAATCACCGTCAGTAAAAGGCTTCGAATGTTTAGCTATCAACTCGGACAAGACGTAGCTTGCATGTACCGCCGCTTCACTTTCTTGCAATACTTTACTAAACATGGACTGTTGCTTTTTCACTCCTAACTTGAGCTCTTTCAACTTTTCTTCTCTCATTAATCCTTCGTAATTGTTATATTTCGATTTGTGTTGTTCGTAATGACGTTTAATATTATATAACTTTGCTACATTAATAATATTATTACATATCAAGCAGATTATTTTATCTTTTATTTCACAGCAAAAGTATTCTAATTCCCATTTTACTTGGAATATTCTATGTTCGTCAGCGATTTTTCGTTTAATTTTACTACCACTTGGTTTTGATATAGACATACTGAATACAAAGGGCTGGAATAAACACGGTTAACGTTAAAAAGTTAACAAAAATTTATTCTTTCCACAAGAGATAAATCAAAATGCTGAAATATTTCTTCAAAAATATTCTAACAATATCACAAAATGTCAAACGTTTAGCAAAAATCAATTCAAAACAGAGAAACTAATTCTATCTCACAGCGAAATCGCTACAAATCAATCACAGCATTAAGTAAACAAACAGTTCGCTAGAACTACAGCTACTACTGAGATGAGTTGTTTGTTCTCGGCTTTTATAAGCTTTATAATTAATTTCTCGAATATACTGGAAACATCTATAAATATCTGGATTTTTGTGGATGGCAACAGCAATTACGAGGTATTTATTTATTAGGTATTAAATGCACGCGCTGTTCTATTTTTAACCTTAAAATCGTCTGCGTTGCTAAGGCAACATGAAACAAATCTAATTACAATTCTAAATAAAAAAAAACTAACTAAATAAATAACTATGAAATACGTAACAATATGAATTAAGTAATAATTAATAATAAAGCAAAGTGCATGCACCAATATATCATACAAAACTATGATTGGAAAACTGAGACCATGAGTTCGGCCACATTCGGCTATCGGGGGATGCGTACAAGTTTTGAGTGCACGTGTCCCCCAAAAGCCGAAGGTAGCTGAACGCAAGATACTCACAGGCATTTGTAATTTAAGTAGTGTGTGTGTTAGCTCGCTGTGAGTAATCTAACAACACTGAATAAATTATCGTTAATTACTTAGCAGTAAACATTTCATTTTTTTCTTCGTCGATATGTTATTTTATTATTATATATTATTATTTGCCGATATATTGGCCGGGCCGCAAAAATATTTGTTGTGGGCCGCATGCGGCTCGCGGGCCGTGAGTTTGACATCCTTGGTCTACGTAGAGAAATGTAGGTCTTTTGGAGGTCTTTCTATGGGAACTTGCATGCATTCACGTTGAACATAGGGAAAGCCACGAAAATCAACCGTTCGTTTGATATAGAACTCAACAGTGTATATATTCATAATATTGCTCTTCAAGATATTAGATATATCATCGTAATGCCAATGCATGTAGGTTCATTAAAAGGACGCAATAAAAGTACTCTTCATATCGACTTTCTCCTGAAAATGCTGATTAAGACAATAAAAACGAAGTTTCATGAAGTAAGTGTAACTGTATAGTAAAATAGATGGGAAAATAAGCTTATAAACGAAGCCAACATTTCTTATAGAAGGTGCATTTCGGAGATACTTGAACTGAGCTTTTACTAATGATAGACATTTTTCGATACATTATGGAAGTTCGGGCTTCAGATTTATTTTTAAATGTTGTGGATTGCTTGATAGGAAATGCAAGATATAGAAGTAGAGCGGTAAGTGCTAACAAAAAATAAACAATTCGATTGTAAAATAAGAATCCTTTTCGTCTTCTGTGTATGTTGCAGACACAGGATGAATGTTTTCTCCTCCCTTGATGAGATGCGAGTTATGTATGTGTGCTAAGGGGCACTTAAGGATCGAATGTGCACTTGAAAGAGACTTCTTTGTCTAAACGTCTCGAAGGGAAGGTAAAATTTGTTTCGTTGTAGGCCGTAAACAGATGCGGAAGCTTCGTAAAAATTGTCTTGACTGAACATGAACATGACGCAATTTATAGTTTAAATGGTTTTTGGACTATAAAGCAAACAGAAAATAGATAAATGCAATATTTTCTTTGAGTCGTTTGGTCGAAGCGTGAAATTATCTAAGAGAATTCCTCGGCGAACGAGATGAGAAAAACTCATCTTTTCTTGGGGTGATGTAGAAAAATATGTTCGGCTTGAAATTCTAATTGCTACATAGCTATAATTGGTTCGAAAAAGGTTGCGGCGGACTATGATTGACCAATTAAGTTCAAGTGAGGCATGGTGGCGTCAGAAGATGACTTCAAATTGGTAATAAGGTCTAGATTTAAATAGGAAAATTTTTTGTCGAAGATGAGGATTTTTTGTTTTGGCTTTCCTTCCTTTTGCAAAAACAATGATGAGAAATGCAATGTTCCAGAGTTTTACAGACGTTTAAGAATGAGTAAGCGGTGCAGGTTGCGGCTCAAGACTGATGAAATGTTTGAGAAATATATTTGCGAAATATTGAGGACAAAGGTTCCTGCCCTACGCTGTAAACTGTTCCACCTTTGCCAACATATGAGATAAGGCTG
>KK115167.1:626537-676578 GCA_000611955.2 Stegodyphus mimosarum
TGACCCTGCGTTGTGTTCTTGATACAGACGTATTATGAAGAGACTGCTGCGAACTGATAATCAGCATGTTGGAGAGGATTGCTCATCTTTATGAACAATAACGAACAGTATTACAAACTGTCAATGACTGCTTTAGGACAAGTTACGTTAATTCATTTGCAACCTGGCCCACGCTGTGTTATCCTACAGCATACTGTTTGTTTTAGATTCCAGATTCCCAAAGTCTATTCATATATGAAACCTTCACATCCTCTTAGTTTGTAGAGTTTATTATAAAAGTATGAATTTTGGAATGTAGATATTCATCCAGGAGTTTGGGATAAAACCTTGTTCTTACGTAGATTGTGACCTCAATAAGTTAATGCATGCCATACTGAATAAATACACCAGTTAATGTGGAAAAATAAGTAGTACAAGGGGCTCGTATAAAAATGAATATTTACTTAGCTATGATTCTGTATATGGATGCGTTACTATCAACTATGGTACAGATAAAGAATTGTAAATTGTGCTATGTTTATCGAACTTGGGATTAATAATTTGCAGCTGTCCTTAATTCAAAAATTCATATAAAGAGACTAAAAATTTTGTATGTTTTTCAAATTTTTGCACTTTATTGCCCCGTTTTTACAACGTTTTTGCTACACAAGAATATTGATATAGAAGTCAAACAATAAAAAACAGCGTTATATTTCCAAATTTTTACAGGACCAGTTTCGATGATTTTATCGAACCATCATCCTCAACTGCAAAAGCGCAAATGACCAAGATAAGATATAGTGATTAGGTAAGATAAGATAAGAATGGCTGGTCAGGAGTTAAGCTTCTGGCGCCATCTATTAATGAAACGAGAACTAAAACATCATTTCCTTAAAGGCTGAAGGCAAAGAATGATTGGAATTAGAGTCGTTAACTAGAACAGAAAGATTTTTTTTTGAATGTGAAACGCCTCTACAAACTTCAGTTCACCAATGGAATATGCTTTCTGAAAAATTTTGGCTTCAGAAAAATTGAAGGTGTGATTTTCGGACCAACAATGCTGGGCAACAGAGGACTTCTGTGTTTTCTTTTTCTAACTTCATGTTAATTAACGCGAAATTTTAAGGCTCTCTTAGCTTGACCAATGTAAATTAAACACACTGGCAAGGGATCCTATAAATACCCCAGGAATTCATACCCGGAATGGGGTCCTTAAGTATGGAACTCCTAATCTTATTGATAGGAGAATAAACGACCCTAAAGTTAAATTTCTGTGCAATTTTATAGCTAATTGACGGAAAGAAAGGAATGACAACAGAATTGTTATAATCTCCTAAAACAAGAGTGTGCCTTTTGGTGTGTTGAGATGAGAATTTTTTAACTGCTTGATTTATCTTGATCAACAGCCAGTTTGGAGGAGCAAACTTGAAGTGCACGGAAAACATAGGAATAAAATGAAGCTAACTTTTTTTAGTTCCCGGATGCCATGATTTGAAGCGTGGTGGAAGGCAAACCGATGAAGGTTTACTGTAAACCGTAGTATTGAAGTTGGATGTGTTACGTGTGACCAAAATGTCGAGGAACGGAA
Source organism: Stegodyphus mimosarum (assembly GCA_000611955.2). Lineage (NCBI taxonomy): Eukaryota > Metazoa > Arthropoda > Arachnida > Araneae > Eresidae > Stegodyphus > Stegodyphus mimosarum. The sequence continues at coordinate 628,105 of KK115167.1, forward strand.
GAGAATTGCACGTCTCAAATTCAACAGTGAACTGAATAGCAGGATCAATGGAATTCATTGTTGAATGAACTTTTGTTTAAAACATCTTTATTACCGTCAAACAGGGTAAAAGTATTATCTACGTAGCCGAATAGTACCGGGAAGTTTAAAGTTTCAAATAATTTTGATTCATGATAATGCATGTAAATATCAGCCAGGATGCAATAGTGGGCTTACCATGCCTAATCCCTCAGTTGGCTTAAAATACTTATTTTGGAAAACAAAATGCGTTTGTTTCAAACAGAGTTGAGTGAGGAAAATTAGCTCACTCAACTGGGTACTGTAATAATTTGTAAATATAACGCTGATTTTTGTTGTTTGACTTCTAGATTAATACTTATTCGGCGTGTTATTCTATCTTAATTACACAACAATATGTTAGAGATTCTGAAGCACTAAGAATCGGCATAAGCTGATTCTTGATGCTTCAGTATCCTTATTTCTTCGTCGGCTTGCTAGCTAGTATGCATTAACTAACGTACATAATATATATATAATACCAAATATTTTCATAAAACTTGAAAAAAATTTTAAACCAAAATTATCTCAATATCATTTCCGCGCAATATGCTACTGAAAATTAATCAATTATAGATAAGAAATTTAGAACCTAATCCAGAAAAATTATCAATAAAACCAAAATCATCAAAAAATCGAAATTTTGGAGATTTTTGAATTTTTATTTCTTTCGTTTCTTTTCATTTTCTTTGTTCCTTCAGCTGAAGAAAGTGGTTCCCGCCTTCATTCTGCAGCAAGACGTGCTGCACCACATTGGTATAAAAACGAACGTCAGTAGCTGAACAGTAGTTTATCCCATGGCTGGACTGTCCGTGCTGTATCAAACGATTTGCCATTGCTTTATTGGCCACCCAGATCCCTAGTCTAACCCCTTGTAATCTTTCCTGTGGAGTTTTATTAAAGACAAAGAATTCATGCCTCCATTTCCCCAGAACTTACAGCAGTTGAAGCAGTGGATAACTGAAGTGCTCGGATCATTAACAAATGCTATCCTATCAAGAGTGTGGTAGGAACTATAATACCGCCTAAATAGCTGCAGTGTCACCAGAGGAGCAAACCTATGACATCTACAGAAACGTGGATAACTAGAATTTCACTATAAATTTGATTTACCAAAACAAAGTAATCTTCACAGGTATGCTGTAACCTCCACAGGTATGCTTACTTTTTGTCCCCTTCAGTATGAAACACCCTTTACTTTATCTTCGTGCCTTCAATAAAACTTTGTTAAACGAATCAATAAATATCCAGGAACATTTGACAAAAAAGATAGTTTTAACTTTTTTTAAAAAACAAAGAAAAATATTTTAATACATCGTCGCTAACACAAATTTTCAGCGACATGACGATGGACGACATGCTTGTTATAACATTCCCTTACTGATTGCAAAGAAGGAAAACCACACCCCATTGATGAAGAACTAATTCTACCAGGTGTGAATGAAGTAATTTGCACCACACTACATAAACCAGATTTTGATATTATAAGAATTCCACTGAGTAATTCAAATAATCTGAAGAAATGTGGTTTAGTAACTTCGACTCAAAGTTTTAAATTGAGCATATGGAGAAGTTCATCCTTCCTATGACCTGTTTTACATCTACAGTAATTCATCGAAATTTGACATCATAGATGAAGTAAATGATGATTTCTGCATAGGATGAATATAGGATAATGAAGAAACAAAGAGTTCTAGCTCGAAAAAGTGTGACTGCAGCATATTATTGCAAGTGGTTGTGAAAATTTTGCAGAAAAATGCATAAAAACCACCTGATTTGCTTAGGGTTGGATATAAAAAGGTTGTAACTGAATATGAACGAGAAGTTTTATCGCATTCATGACAAAGTCTACACGTAAGTCCACCGGACCTCAAGTACAATCGCGAGCAAAATCAACAGAATTTGCAAACGTGTCTATTTTTACGTAAAGTATTGAACCTAAGGTAATTATACTGCCGAAGAATTAAGCAAATTTTCAGAGTTGAACACATAAGTGTATACATGCGTGTCTGTGAAGGGGATACAAGCTCATGAGGGGTTCTCAGCAATGTGCTCGTACTCTTAACGATATTCGGTTTGTTTCTCGAGAGAGATGGGTAAATTTTATGAGGCATATGAGGCATCAGGTAAAACGAAAAGACACGAACACATAGATGACGGAATGAGATGGAGAACTATCGGTAGATTGGAGGCAAGTCAATCACAAGAGCAGGTGTCTACAGAGCTCAATGCAACACCCAGTGTCATCTGCAATTTACAGAAACAGTTTCAGATCTATGGGTCCAAAGATCTGGAAAAGGTTGACGAAGATCCACAAGGGCGAATGGAGATCATTATTTAGCACTTTCAGCGTGGCGATACAGGATTGCTACAACTTCACAACTCTCGCATGAGCTGTATGGAGCTGCCACTGGAACCCGAGTTTCACAGTCTGTATCCTGAAGACTTTATAAAATAGTGCTGTATGGCACAAGACCCATTGTTTGCGCCCCTCTCACTGCAGCACACAAGAGAGCGCGTTTAGCATGGTTCAGATAACATACGCCTTGGACCAGACTTCAGCACAGCACTGAGGTTATCAGTCGAGATTCAGCCACTGATTTCTTGGAATATATGCATATGGAGAGAACTTGGAACAGCATATCATCCCTCCTTCATCGGGGAAAAGGATCACTAAGGCTGCAGAGGTGTAATGATTTGGGCAGGCATTATGTTGGACGGCTGCTCGCTCCTGCAAGTATTTGAGAAAGGCAGCTTGACTGCTCTGAACTACAGAGAAGATCTTAAAGCCCAAAGCCCTATGTTCGACTTTTCAGGAGTGCAGAAGGTCCTGTTAATGGGCAACGCTCGTAAGCATATGCTCAGATAGTCTACGTATGGATATTCGCCGCATGGATTAGCCAGTTCCGTCTTCTGACCTTAACTTTATAAAGTATGACAGGGACGCTCTTGGAGCGGGGCAATTTCATCTCGCTATCCCGGTGTTGAAAACTCCCTTGCTGCAGTAGAAGAATGTACTGCACAGCGACTCCTTTTGTCCAGCATGGTATCACGCTGTGAGAGGGGACCATACTTTACATTAGACTCATTTTCAGTTCGATATCAGACGTTTTGGACATCGCTGAGCTTTACTGATAATCACGGGCACATAGAATGACTTTTGAAAGGTACATGTTTTTCTCTGTTATAAATGTATATTCATACCAAATTTCAATAAAATCTGTCCATTTGGTTTTTCAGAAATTCGACGTAACATGCGAATCCTCTTAAGTTTGCACCCCAGCGTTCATCTCTAATCCGAAAGGGCCCAAGTGCGTACTGCGTTTTTCCTCTCTGAAAGAGATTTCTTCAGCCATTGGCCAAGTCATTCGAAGAATGAAAAAAAGCAGTACTCTACAAACAATAACAAATCTTTCGAAAGAACTAAATCGCGATTACTGAGAAGCAGGACTACTAGAAGGTTTGCAAGAAGAAATCGCCTGAAAAAACATAAAAACCTGAATGGGGGAAAGAATTTTAATGTATTAATTTTTTAAATGATCCTGGCATTTGTCTTTTGTGCTGTCCCAACAGCCATCACCTCCACTAAAAATAGCATGGTCATTATAGTAAAATTCATAGAAACTCAATTATTCACTATTTGCTGTTCTGACGATTAGTGGCCGATGGACAGGTTGAAATCGATTACACAGTACAAAGTCCAAGATCCGAACTCGTCGGGACTTCGGCGATTCCGAATTTGGGATTTTTTCGGATATTAGATCATCAGTTTAAATCTAATAAGATGACATGTTGAAATTACAAAATTAAGAATATGAAATCATGATTTATGAAAAAAATTGAGCACTTATGATCTAAAAGGTCTCAAAATTTTCAAAAAGAAAGCTTAATATTTATTTGTTGACTTTATTAAACATTTCTTTGAATGTAAATTGTTTAAATTGCTCCGTTTTTTGTGCTAATACTTTTTCTTCAATTTTATAGACATACATAATTTCTCGTTCAGTTACAAAGTTGCACTGTTCAAGTCCTGTAGTTGCTGTGTCGAGAATTCCGACTAACTGGTCAATTGAAATTTTTTCATTTTCAGTAACCTTTGCGTCACTTTCTTCACTATCGGTAGCGGTACTTTCTGGATCTACCATACTACAGATTTCGTCGACCGTTGATTAATTGATAATTGAGGCATTGTCATCGAATGAAAAACTTCTCTATATCACCTTCATTTATTACCGCTTCTCCAGATTTCCTTACAAAATCCATTAATTGGAAAATTTCACCTTTGGTTTTGCGATATCCAAAAGTCTTAAGATTCATGGCTATCATCATCTTCACCATGAAATATGTTAGCTGGCCAAAAATTATGCCAAGTATTTTTAAAGCATCTGGGGGCACATCCTCCCGTTCACATATTCCTCTTTTATTTTCATGATAAATAACGGGAAAATCTTTAGTCCTTTAAATTCTCAAGGCCGTTTATTTTTTCGATTACGAAAAGTTTACACTTGTGCGTTCCTGCAGCATTTGCGCATGCTAAAATTGTTAGTCTAGCTTTGAAATCTTTGACATCAGTTGCAGCCTTCTCTGTAGATGTTACCAAGGTATTTCGCGATGCATATTGCCAGAAAAGACCAGTTTCATCAGCGTTGTAAATTTGTCCTGGAGAAACGTTTCACTGTTACTGAGTTCAATGAATTCATTTGCAAAAGGTTCAGCATCAGCTGCAGCTTTATCAACTGAAATTTTTAATTGCATTATACCACGGCGATTTTAAAATTTGGTTAACCAATCTGTCGAACATGTGCACTCACTTTTTAAGTTAATTTCTTTATGAAATATTTTGCTTTGAGCCATTAGAACTGGACTCGTCAATGGTACGCCCTCGCTCCGACGCTGTCTGATCATTCAATCATCACTTTTAGCATAGCGAATAATTTTCCTGTTTTATTCATTGCGAGTAGGGTTCGGAAAAATACATAAAGTTCCTTTTCTGTCATATACAGTTGACATTCCAATACCATACTCCTTGCATATTTTTGAGACGGATATACCTACATCCATTTTTTGCATCAGTTCCACTTTTTGTTTAATGGACATCGAAACATGCTTTCGCTTTGCAGGTCCTCTTGCAACTCCAGAATTAGAAACTCTTTTCGACATAATCGAAACTTTCAAACTTTAGTTTTCATAAAATTTCTGTAATTATAACAAGACTGCGAAAAAAAAAAAAAAAAAAGCAGAAACAAATCAGAACAGCGCATTCTGCTATATTAACTGAAATTCTTTGGAATCAGTAAAGTATAAGTTTAGCCTAGCTTAGTAGCATCCGCTATACATTATTGGCTATGTATCATCAGATTGGCGACGAAAGACAAGTTGTTTCATTAAATTTTGTCTTGCTTCTATCGCGCATTGAGACAATTAAGCCTGAATTGTATTAATTTAGTTATTTATTATACTTACGTCTATTTCTTGCACACGCTTATCTGAGTTCTGAATAAATAAATTTCCACATATACTTAAGCTTATTGAGAGCCGGCGCGAGATATTTTGCCGCCTGATGCAGTCTCTGCGGTTCCTAAATTGTACTACCAAGCGCTTCCCTAAGTTCTAAATTTTTGCCGCCCCATAATTTTGAGTCCCAGTGCTTTCCCTAAATTCTAAAAATTTTATCATCCCTTAATTTTGTTACACGTTGTTTCTCTAAATTCCAAAAAAATTTTTGTCTTCCCTAGATTCTGCGGCCATACGAGGTCAGCCGCCGGTTTTGGGTTTTTGTGAATAAAAAATCAGTTATTCGTTAATTAAATAACACTAAATATAATCTTTTGGACTATGGGTATTATTAACAAAATCTATTTTTAGCATATAGAAAGAAATTTTTATTAAATGTTTCCTCGTCAACATTTAGCAAATTTAACTTAAATCTGTATTCATCACCAAGCCTAATGCCAATATAAAATGTTTCCATACTCATTGCTGCGTGAGCCATTACTCAGGTTGCCATGTGTTTATATACGTACGGTGATGAAACCAAATATAATAAATACTGATTCGCCAGATTGGCGTCAGAGGTATAAAATATTGGTAAGTGTAAAAATCAAAGATGTTTCCATGTAGAATGTTTCGGTTTGATACGTATGCCAAACAGATACGCAACTACGGAACCAATTTATTGATCTTGCAAATTTAGGCTAAAATGATTGTTTATTCAACAAATAACGAGGTATTTTATTTAGTGCCAAAGTGAAATCAAGAATCGGGATTCGCCACGTTTTATGAACAAAATCAAATGCGCATGCGTGAAGTATTTAAAAAAAAATCTTTAAAAAATTTGGTTGTTGGCTTTAAGGTCCGATTTTAGATCATTCCGGATATTGGACTTTGTACTGTATTAACTTACTGGTTGAAAAAGGAGTCTATTATTGCACGATTTCTGTTTCAAAATTAAACAAATGTATTTCAAACATAAAACTACTGCTTGCTGCAAGTGAATCGCATTTAAAGGTTCAAAGTGCGTCATGCAACAATTAATGGGTCTAAGAGCCGCATATGGTTCGTGAGCTGCAGTTTGGCCATGACCGGTATATAAGATTGCATTCAAGCATACATGACATGAATATGAAATTGAGCCATTTTTGTAATTTGAATATGAGGCAGTTTCCAATTTTTTAAGCTCTTCACGGAGAATTTTAGTCTCCCTGGAAGACATCTTAGTGAATTTTCCTATAATCCAATAAATCTCAAATTAATCTTCCTGCTCTCAAAATTCATAAGACTACATGAAAAATGCTGCCTAAGGTGGACCACCTACCCCCTCTAGCTATGCCACAGAATCCGGTTTGGCTGTAAGGTCTAGAACAGCTTTGTCTGAGGAAGAAAGAGTGGTTAAAAGATTACAATATTTCTCCAGAGGTTTCTTGTATAAAACGGACTAAACGGAATGAAATATGTTCATTGTGTGAAGTTCAACTGAATGCGATATCCTTGGTGGATCTGAACTTTCGAAAAATACGTTATCAGTTGGGTACAACGATTGACATACAACACAAGAAATAAAACTGAATGATGTAAAGAACTCGCTGGTGCCGAAATGATTTGATTAAAAACTCGAAATGATTAATTAAGAGAAGTTTTTGCTGAACAGCTGTCCTGTTTAAGACAAAGCAAATTAAGTTCAAAAACACTGTCGATTTTAGAAGTGAATCCCTTTCTTGATGAAAACGGCATAACGTAGTTGGCAGAAGAATCCAGAAGTTGAAATTTAGTTGCTAAAATATCCGATTATTATGCCTGTAAAGCATGCTTTCGTTAATTTATTAGTGCGGAATGCACACAGCAAAATGTTTCATGGTGGCATTTCTGAAACTTAACAGAAATATACAAAAAATTAAAATTAAAGTACGATAAACTGTTAAGATTAGTTTATGTGATAACGGCAAAGCCTCAAGAGCTATCTGCCTTCGTGGAGGACTTGTATACACGCTATATATGGCGAAATGCTCATGCAGCCAGCCTGTTCGCGGAAATCGAACCTCGGACCAAACTATTAATGCTCAGCGACTTTACCATTGGTGGGCAATCTGTTAAGAACATCTTAAAGAAAACATATTCTGTGCAAACGATTCGATCTATCTCCCGATGTGCAAGTTACTGCTCCTCTACGAAAAATTTGAACAGAAGAGGTATCTCTATTTTCCGTAGTAGGTATAGATTTCGTTGGACCACTTTATGCAAAAGACAGTGACGAGAAAAACTATATTGTGTTACTTACTTGTGGAGTAAGACAAGCTTTGTCATTTAGAGTTTGTTAGTAGTATGACCACAGAAACATTTATCCTTGCATTTCGACGACTCATTGTTTGCAAGGTCTCTATTCTTAGGTTTTGATGCCCAATGCCAAAACTTTCAAGCAATTAGATTTTAAGAACTTCAGACTGTTAACACACAATAGCTCCCACAAAATTCAGTACTGCTGTATCACTGAGAAAGGTGTGTGATCTGAGGTGACTTTGATGGAGGACTGATTACATCTGCAAAATTTGCTTTATGAAAAAGTTAAAAAAAATTAAGTTTATCTTGAGACGAGTTAGAAAAGCTAATTATAGAAATTGAGTGCACTTAGCTCTTGTCCTTTGACTTATGTCTTTTTAGTTTAAAGGACCTATGTTTCTAACTCAAGCTTATATACTTTAGGCTGCAAAGTGAATAGTTTGCCTCCTGCCAGGCTTAATTTTGATGCTACTTTAGACAGTAGGAAAATGCTAATTAAAAGATATAATTATTATGAAAGCATGGTAAATATGTCTCAAAATATATGGAAAAAAATATCTTTTGTTGTTAAGTTAGTTCTTTTTATTAAGCTTAAACCTACAGCTAAACTTACGGAATTTAAAGTCAATGATATTGTATTAATTAACGATGATAAGCTACCTAAGCATTTTCAGAAATTAGTGAGGGTTGGCAGATATATTTCCTGGCAGAGATGGAAAATTAAGGTTTTGTGAAACAGGTTCATCACAAGTTATAAAAGAGGTAACATCTGTCACTGAATGACCCGTGTAACTTTTATATCATCTCACAATAAATGTACAAATTTTCTTATTTATTTTATGTTTATTAACCTGATCTATTGTTACAGGATTCCAGATCTGTAATGAAAGTGGTATTATGTATGAAAATTGTAAATTGTCAATCTGTTGCAGCTATCCGTGTAAAACTGTTAATAAGTGTAGTTTCTTGTATATGCGTTAATGGTTTGAATTGAATTTTGTAAGAATTTTTTTATGTTTAATATTGCATTAGTGTAATTTTATGAGTGAACCTCCTGATCTTTCAAGGAGTAGTATGTAGAAACTAAAATGATGGATGCCAGATGGCACTATGTGGCTGAATTGTTTTGGAAAATCGAGCATTCATTACAGTGAACAACATCCAACATGAATATGAATGTAAAAAGCAAATCATAATATGATACATATGTTGTTCCTTTTAGTTGCCTATTGTCTTCCATGATGTCAATAAAAGTTTGGTTTTAATTATTGTCTTCGACTGAATTGATTTTGTCTGACAGATAAGTGAAATTCAAATTATTATATATGTTTGGATGTTGAAATGCTAAACTTAAACCTTTTGGTTGCATCAGGCACAAGATTTCAGGTTTAAAGATGCTGAACATAAAATTGATGACAATGTAGTACAATCAAATTTCTGTTACTGAACACTCCAATTTAGAAGACAATTCCTGAATCCCTAGGCTTTTCTAGGTAAAAAACCAAATAAGGCTTTTCTAGGTAAAAAACCAAATCACTCTCATTCAGTATATATTGCCTAGTAACAGATAAAATCTTAGTTCCATGTATCCATTCACAGGAGATTTAATTGCATATCATTGTCAAACAGATGATCATTTTGGACTCTGTGAAGCACATTCTATTTCGATCTTTACATCTTTTAATGTTTCTAAATCAAAAGAGTTATCAAAAAGTAGAAATCTATGCCCCTATAAATAAATATACATATAAAAAAGAGGAAGAAGTTTTGTGACAATAAAGCCATAAGTATCACATTTCTGCTGATAAAAATATATTAATTAAAAGCATCAAAATTTTATTGGCTCTTATTTTACATATTAGCACACAAATGTTCATTTACAAAGTAAGACTGCTCTTATGTTGTTATAATTGTAAAAAATCTATATTCTACTACATTACATGCTCATTAGGCACAGGTGTCAAAACAAGTGCATCTGAATGTACCAGCACTGTCCAACCAAGCAACATGCAGATATAAGTGAGGGGTTTATCATTTAAAAATCTACACAGAAAAAGTGAATCATCTATGAGATTTGCAAAAGATAAACTGATTTATGAAAACATATTTACAACAAAATGCTGCATTTTTAAAATACATAATGTGTGATCTTAAATGATATAAACCCAACACTCATTGGCTCTAACTGACCCACAAATGACATCAATAATTGCATCTTTTTGCTTTAAAATAAGGACATATAAGAGCTTGGTTAAGCACCAACTATTTAAGGACACTTGATCTTATAATTAATCAGTAAAGGTATTCCATTTTTTTTATTATGAGATTTTTAAAGAATTATAATAGACAAATAAGAGCATAATCTTGTGAACAACAATAAAAAAGATGACAAAAGTTGTCATAATTATTCATGCAAAACGTATAACATTCAAATTTTTTTTTATCACAATTAAACACTGAATCATTTAAATTTTGTGCTTCCTTCCATAGGAAAAATAAATACAACCTAAGCATTTTAAATATAATTTTCCCCCATAAATACAAGCACAGGTATAAAAAGAAAGACACTGGGGAAATGGCTGGAAATGTCAGATATATATTTCTGAAGCTTAACATGCAGAATATATAAAGGAGATTTAAAGCAAGGTTCCTATATAAATAGTAATAATAATTTGAAATAAAATTATAAAAAAATTCAAACTGAATAAATGTAACAACTCGTAGAGCACATTATAATAAATATGAAATTTATCTTATCTAAAACATATTTATACAGCAATACAATTTGAGTGGCAAATTATGATAAAATAATATTGTAATATTCAGACATCTTTCTACAGCTGATACTTCCACAGAGTTTTTAGAAATTTGTATTTTTATATGGGATTTTGATCACAAACAAATGGCCAAAGGAGGTTTTTAAAATGTACTTTAAAGACTTCTGATTACATACAGAAAAACATACAGTAAACTTTTCAAATCTACGAAAATTAATTTAATTTTCTAACAACAAACAATAAGGAAATGATCTGTTGATTCAGACAGACAGAATGAAAATGCCAAGTTATACCCCTGTTCTTTAAATAACTCATTCATAACAAGAAGAAACCTTTATTTTATCTAACAGAAGAAAATAAAAAAGCATTCCACATTTAGACCACTTATCATATGATTGAATTACACCAATAGAGACACTATTAAATTTGCTACAGAATTCACCCCTCTCAAAAACTTTAATTACATGGATAGGAACATATTTAACTGCTGTTAAAATACATGATAAAGTTTATAAAAAATATTTAATTTAAAGTAAAAATAAATTGTATTCCAGCACATGATGTAGGTCTGCTTCATGTTTTACCATCATGTATTACAACAAAAGCACTATTTCAAGCACAACTAATTTTATGCAAATATTACGATATGCTTCTTGTTAAATGGGAAAAAGAGTAATAACAATAATAAAATTAACGGGCAGGATTACTATCTTTGTCTTTATCTTTTGAGGCTAATTTTTCTATTAATTCCTGCAGAGGTGCAAGCTCTCGTTTATCAATAAGACTGAATTCCTGGACGAAAAATATAAAATGTTTAAAACTTGTGTTTAGATGTGCTTCTTCTCCAAGTTGTACAATTTCTGAGAAGTGCTGGTGATAGATGTGGGCATATACTCTAAATAATCGTTTCAAGATAGTCTTTGCAATGGATAGGAAATTCTTGGGAAAAGGTACACCTGAACCAAAAATAAAAGAAAATTGTTTAACAACAATCAAACATATGCTCTATATACTGTATAAAAACATGGAAATATATATAGCTAAACAAAATTTCAGATACCTACAAGGATCCGCACTAATTTTCAGATGGAATTACACATAATGCTTAAAACTGATAGCACTTCCTGAGAAACTGGTCACAGACATGTCATTTTAAGAAATGAATGAAATATGGTACATTTTCAAATTCTGATAATTGTGGTCAAAAGATGAATTTTTATATAAATTAACAAGAAAAAATCTGTCAATGAGAAAAACACAAACTAATTAGTCCCCCCCAAAAAAAACCTATATCTTTGTTAGTCAAAAAATAAATAAATTAATAATAAAAATAAAACAAAATTTCCATCTTTATAAAATTAAATTACTTAAAACACATTTCTTTAAAATATTTGTAGAAAATATATTACTATTGTTAAAGACACCTACTCCTTTGAAGTTTTCATATGAAAGTTTCTCTAAAGTAGCCTGAACTTCAGATTATCTGTGCTATATAACTGCATGGATAACTAGTAGGTCCTGCAAAATCCTTACATCTCTACATGGATAACTATTATAATTTTAGAAGGTCACAAATTAACATTGGAAGATTGTTATTATTTATTGTATTGAACATTAATTAATGAGTTTTTCAGAGGTTTTAAATGAAAGAAAAAGTATAACGTTTAAAATGTCGTTTCATTAAATTAATAGAACTTGTACAGATTTTCAGTCTTTCTTCTGGAAAATGATAGTGTTTTATAAATTGTGCCCTCCCCCCTTTTTTTTTAAATTTCTGAAAATCATGTTAACATTCTTACAGATGTCAACATGGCAAATATTATATACAATTATGATGCCATTAAATTCAAATTCTATTTAGCCACCCACATAGTTTAATAATTTGTTTACAAACATCACTGCAATTTGTTCTACCAGTTCCTCTTAAGATACTATTTCAAGAATATCTTTGTTTGATAAATACTTAATGTCTATTATTCTTATATTCTCAACATTTTCTTCTCTTGTCAATCATTCTCAAGTCTTCCACCCCACTTTAAAGTTCCTTTTCTTACATTTTTAAAACTTTGAACACCAAAAATAATTTCAATGAGGCTTGATGCTGCTATCTTACTATTGAGAGAACTTCTTCAATTTATGTTTCAGTTATGTAACTATTAGTTTTCTTTCAGTCATGGATTAGCTTTTAACTTCATTCCAAGTGTTAGCAATGAGATTCGTGAAAAACTTTTCATCAAATATAGGCTTAGACCTTTTTTAGAGCATGCATGGATTCATTTAGTGTAATTATTAGCAATTCAATGTAACTTTCATGTTGGAAGAATAACAAAATGGAAGCATAAGCTTCTAATTCAAATTCATAAAAATGCTAACAACAAAACAAAACAAAACAAAATTTTGTATCTTAAAAACTGACAACCCCTAAGTTAGTATTTTTATCATTCTTTTCTTCTGGTGAAAATGGTTCAAGTTCATACAATTTTAATAATTTTTTCCCTGGGCAAATTTGCATTTTGCAGAACAATTTAATGGCTTTACAAAAGGTATGTATAATTTAAACTTCATATAATTTTTAATGGATAGTGCCACAGAATGAAAACTGGTATGCCTGAAAGCTTAATCTATCTGATTATTTCTTAATGTCCGAACTACTGCTGTATGACCAATTATGAGTATTTAGTCATGCAGCCTTTTTTTCAACATCCTGCAAAACGCAGAGATGCAAATATTAATTGTTTAAAATACATCCCATGGCTTTATTTTTAGCATGAACATATATGTGTAGAGAAAAACACAGAAATTACGAAAAATGACTGACTTTTAAATATGCAAAAAGCTACAGTAACAGAAATAGTTAATATATAGGGTAAGTCAAAATTTATGCCTCAATTTCATAGCTGCACAACACAAAATGTAATAAATGTATTCATTAAAATTGTACACACATGCACAGGTGATATAAGCAAGTTTCAAATGTATTCCTCAAAATGTTCGATATACGCTCCTTTTGGTATACAGTATACATCAAGTCTGAAATGTAATTCTTGCCAAACTTTGTGTAGCATGTCTATATGGATGCTGGGATAGCAGCTGTGATACGGGTTTTCATATCAGTCATATTCGTTAGACCTGTAGGCACATACCTGCGATCTTTTATGAACCCTCAAAGGTAAAAATCAGATGGGGTGAGATCTCGGGATTGTGGTGGCCAGGGCAAGAGTGCATTGTCTGTGTTAGATACACAACCAATCCACCATTGTGGTACACGTTATTGAGGTGGCTCTGCCCATCAATCGTAAAATGTGGTGGTGTGCCATCCTGTTGCAGAATAATGCTAGGCATATCCTCTTGTAACTATGGCAAAAGCCATAATTATAGCATATCAAGGTACACTACTCCTGTCACGATGTTTTTAGAAAACAAGACTGTAGATAGTTTCAAAAGATTTTGTACAAAATACATTAACCTTAGGGGAATCACAGTGGTATTGAAGTGGCGCATGTGGATGTTCAGTACCTTAAATTCTCACGTTACGCTTATATATTAATCCAGAAATGTGAAAAGTTGATTCACCACTGAATACTAACTTTTTCAAAAACTCAACATCCTCCATGCGCATCAGAAATATCTCACATAAAGATAATCGACATGGCAGATCTTCAGGTTTCAGATACTGTGCCAACTGCAAACAGTATGATTTCATTTGCAAACACCTCTTAAGAACTCTTCACATAGTTTTCTGGGCTACTTCCAGTTCTTGTTCAGCTTGATATGTTGATTTTTGAGGGCTTCTCACATAGCTGACTTCAATAAGTTCAACTATGCCTTTTCCTATTGAAGGACAACCTATTGATTTTGTTTTACAATGCAGCCTGTCTCTTGAAATTGTACATACCAACGACGGATTGCCTTATGACCCAGTGCTGTCTGTCCGCATTTTGTTTAGAACTGGGGATGAACAAGCACAATAAACTTGATAACATTAAACTCAAGCACACAAAACACTTTTTGTTGTTGTGCAAAGGCATTGCTTTTCTGCCCATTTTGTTTTCGGAGAAACGCTGATGAAGATTGGACTTACAGCGCTATCTATTTGTGATGATTCAAAACTTGCTTATTACCTCTGCATGTATGTACATTTTTAATGAATACATTTATAACATTTTGCATAGTACACCTATGAAATCGGGACATTCATTTTGATTCACCATGTACATAGTTTCTTTATATAAGCTTAAAAGAAGTATTTGATAACATGAATTTTCCTCACCCCAGAGCTATTTGGCAAATCATAAAAATGTGCAAATACAAGAATAAAAAGTACAGTGCAGGACATATTGGAATAAATTACAAGGAAACCGTAGGTGTAGAAATGTTGAAGTATAAATCAATATCATGCAGCAATAAACCACAAAATTTGCACATTTCTTCTAATTTAAAATTCTAAAGACAGAAATGGTGTGAAAATTGGATAATAAAATTATTCTTGTCTCATCAAATGGCAGCATATGTACAATACAACTGATGGAAATAGTGAAGAATTTATAACTTTCATTTCACATATTTCCCAAGATACTTTCAAAACTTACGGCAGTTTTATTTCAGCTACCCAATATATACATTTTTTTTCTTATATCACTGCCATTTCTGAGTTTAGCTGAGTGCTACTTATGTATTTAGTGCCATTATAAACAACTGCACTAAAAATATACATACATTTATTTAGATTAGCTTTTACCCGGGGCTTCAATCGCGTTGATGTTCTTAAGTAAGTTTCAAAGACTAAAGAAAATACAATAATTTGATTTTCTTTCTTATTGCCTAATCAGGATAAAATTTTAGTTACTATTACTTATTTTTTAAGTTAAAAATACACTCAGTGTAAAATTTTAGTAAATACTCCCCTTCTTCATTGAGATAAAAAGAAATCCGTATTGATGTCGCTAAGATGCTATTCTGCATAATTTTAAAAATCAGATTTGGATATATCAAACATTGCAATTTTATTTTATAGTTTTTTTTTGGGGGGGGGGGGGTTTACCAAAAAATTCTAAAATAAAATATAATTTAAAAAACTAAAAAACATGCTTATTAAGATATCTCACTACAAAAACAAAGAATTTTCATTACCAAGATTTCAAAAAGTTTAAAGTACTAACAAAATGTTAAAAACATTAATTTTTTTTCAGACGAGCACGAATAGGAGTATTATTCTAGGATGCTTTTGTATACTATATTATATGTTTTTCCATTCGGCGCTAATACATATAAATTCCTGGCTTTGGATACACGCGGACAGGCAACATATAGTTGACCATGGGAAAAGCATGACTTTTTTAAAAGCACCCCTGCTACCTGTAATGTTTGCCCTTTGTTAATAGTAACAAGAAAACTAAGTTGGATTGGAAACTGCAGACTTTTAAAGTGAAATGGTAGGTCCAGTGGGGATTATTGGGATTCGAGATATGATAACACTTTCCCCTTTTCTTACACCTGTTAAAATAGTGGCAAAGATTATATTCTGCCCTAATTGTGTGATCCGAAGCCTCGTTCCATTACACAGTTGAGGTGCATCTATACCGGTACATTTTGTTTCAATTGGAGTTTATGTGAGGGTATACCTGATAGCTCTAGTGAATTTAAAAACTCAGCAGGATAAGAATTGCTTTATTCTGTATCCATGATTGTATCTATTGACAAATACTCTTTTATTTCTCCCTGCACCTCTTTCAAAATGTCAATGTTGATTTTGTTTACGATTTCATTTCTCGACGCTAGAATTGCTCTTGCACATAACCAGTGATCACTTAATTAAATTTACCGATGAGCGTCCGATGATTTAACCCCTGGTCAATTTTCAACAGGCATACCTTGAAAGTGACATTGCCATTCTTTTTTGAGTTGTTCCATGTATAATAACGGAGAACTGTGGAATACAATAATCTTTTCACAAAAGTATCTGTCTGGCAAAGCTGGAAAAAAACGGTCAGTGTGGTTTTAGGAGGAGATAAAATTCTTTCTTGAAAACTATTCTCGTTAAAAAAACATGCTGTCCATCTTCAAAATGTACGGCAAGATGTGTAACAGTCGGATATCTTTCATATAATGGAAAACCAAGGAGCCGTCACATTACCTCATTACTACTGACATATCGCCTTGCTTGATAGGTTTGTATTTCATTCAGAGGCTGCAACACACCTTCGCTATACAAACTGAAGAATGCCTGGTCGCTCCCCTTATTGATATATTTACAAATATATTTAATTGCACTAACAGAGTTGCAGGCTTCAACATTAATGTGAACATTACATAATTTACATAGAACGGGTGAATATGGCACAACGCAGCTATTATCTCCTCCTTGACTACCCCACTGCAAATTTGAATTCTAACCTCTTGTACCACCATCTTCAGGTGCTCTTTGTCTGTATAAAGGGTAACCCTTATCATTGTGTGCTGTTTTCTCTAGTAGCTCCCAGGGAAACTTTTTCGCACATTTGCCATTTTTCATGCAAGGTGATGCTGAATTGCGAGCTCCACAGGGACCATGAATCATGTTCTTCATTACGATCTCGTGCAAATTCTTATCTAGTTCTGGATCCAGGATTTCGGCACTTATCATGTTATCTATTTGGTTGGATCGCAGATTTTGTTTTAACCAAATAAGAATGTGCACACGTGGCAGACATTGTTTCTGCCATTCAATGGAATTCATGTGGCACTGGACGTTTCCAAATACTTTTCCTTTTATTATTACATTAATGAACTTTTGAACTTCAACTTTCTGAACTTAAACGAAACATGCGGGCAACTATGTCATGTCGATCAGTGGCTCTTTTTCGAAGCATAAGCTCTTCTGTTATTTCTTTCCATGAAGGATTGTACGTAAAAGTTACAAATAGGTCAGGCCTACCATAAGTGCATACATAAGCAAAAGCATCTTGTGTATTTGAACAGTGGAGGAAAGAATAACCATCTTGCCTAAGTTGTTGGGGCTAATATTACCATCTGTGCTAATTGCATCTTGTAAGTGAATGTAATTTTCAACTCGTAGTTGGGTCTGGTTTAAAGAAATGTAACGAAGGCGTTTGCTCTCTATTTTGATATATATATCTACTAAGAATTGATGAAAGCGCTGCCTCGACCGCGGAAGGAGGTTGAAATCAGCATCATGCGATAGGCGTAAAAATCCATGCAGGAAACTTTTTTCTTGGGAACTGGCTGTTTTGTAGTTGGATTAATCTGTGGAATATGAAAACGGTATTTCAATTACCCTTTACTAAAAATTAATGCGTACTGCAAAGCATCGTAAAGTTTATGAGTATCTGCTACACGTGTCAATGTATTATCACATGCTCATAACATTACATCTCATGGAGAGCATGGGTCATCAGTAACCAAGACAGCAACTTCATAATTGTTGGTGCATTATAGTGCTTCTCATGTTCACCTTAAGGAGTTCGATCAGCAAGAGTGATGACTTTATAATCATCTTGAGGCCAGTTTTCTATTGCAATTTTGAAGGTATTTATCAAAACGTTGGGGTCAATTTTGAAGGTATTTATCAAACGTTGTGGTCCATTCTTTGAATTTTCAATACTATATCGACTCCATCAATATACTGACAACGATGACTTATTTTATTTTCTTCTTGACTCATAAAATAAACTCGCAAAAGTTTATGCAGTTAGAAAAAGTGAACCAATTCGATGAAATATATGGCCTTGTATGGTAAAAGTTGGTGATTCTTATCTCTTTGTCTGCTCCAAAAGATGTCATTTGGAAGCAAGAGTTGTACTTTCTGATTTTACTTAAAAAACGCTTTGATTCATCTGTATTATATAAATATAGAGTTTTCAGCAGCTCTTCTGGTTCACCAAGTATAGAAAGTGAAACTTTACCATTAGAACAGCACATTCTTGCAGTTTCATCTTTCCATTTTAAAGCATTACTCATCAAATTGATAACAATTAATGGGTGATTATGATAATCAATTGAAGGATTGTATTGAAGTCCAGAATCATTAAATACAGACTAATTGCTATGCATGAAATTTTACCGGTGCTCGGTTTGCATTTCTGCATGAACGATTCTTCTCGCTGCAATTGTTCTAGACTATTTCTCGCTCTAATAACTGCCTGTTGTTGAGCTTCTTCTTCCAAGTGAATCTGTGTTTGAAGAGGCGTTTCAATAGCTCTCAAAGCAGTTTGACATTCAGCTTGTTCTTTCAAGAGGATCTGCGTTTGGAGAGGTGTTTCAGCAGCTCTGAAAGCAGCTTGCTGTTCAGCTTGTTCTTCTAAATGAATTTGTGTTTGAAGAGGTTTTTCAGGAGCTCCTAAAGCAGCTTGTTATTCAAGTTGTGTTTGGAGAAGCATCTCAGCTGCTCTCATAGAAGCTTGAGGATAAGTTTGGATCTCTAATCTTTCATGTCTTTGAGAAGTTGTTTCATCAGTTCTCAAAACAGATTGTTGCCTTACTTGTTCTTGTCTTCTTAATTGTGCATATATGAAAGATTCTTGGGATCGAGCAATTTTTGCTGCTCCTGCCCGAGATGAATAAGTTTCAAACTCCGTGTGAATTTTTAAAATGCGTGTACTGCCACGAAATCTAGTAAAACTGCTATGTATATTTCCTAATGACTGAAAAATGTTTGTGAAAGAAGAGCCAAAGGCCAGAATTTCTGAAGGATTTTAAATAAATTAAATTAAACAAATGAAAATTAATAAACACTTTAACAAATGCTTAATTAATAAACGTTATGCTTTCATGCCTTAATTACTTAACCGATCCTCACGAAATTTTTAAGAAATATTTTTGATATATTAGAAAAGATTATAGGCTACAAAATCTTTGCGTTTATGCTACATACCTGCGTATGCACACAATCTTTTACATCGTTTAACTTATCGTTTTGAAACATTTGCAACATTTAATGTTTATACAATGACAATCATTTTAAGCTATAAAACCTATTACATAGTTTAAGTTTGAACAGATAAGTTACACTTTATAGCCTATAACCTTTTCTAATATATCAAAAATATTTCTTAAAAATTTCACGATGATCTGTTAAGTAATTAAGGCGTGAAAGCGTAAAAAACAAACTCACATTTGCATTTATAATATTATTGAGGATATTTTAATGTGTTCTTTAAATTAAACAAGAAAAAGTACAGAAAATGTTGATAAGTATCAAAACTTGTTTTTTACACTCATAAAATAAAAGGCTGACTTCATTCTTCCCCCTGAAACTATGACATTTCTCCCTGGTTAAGAACTCCTGGATTACAGCAATATGGGATTCCCATCCCATAACATTTGCACCTGATAAAAGCAATATGGAAGTATTCAATGCTGATAGAACTTCTAGCTGGGTGGTTTAGGAAGATCATTTGTCACATGACAAGTGCTTGATAAGTGTTGAACACAGACCCTTTTGTAAATTATGGATCTAATGGAATCAGCATTTTGCTTCAGCAGTACTGCATTATTTATATCATACAGCACAGCAAGTTGGTCACATTGATTCTGCAAGTCTCATTCTTGTTTCCCGTGAAATACATATTTTATATTTCCATGTATACATCAAATTATTTGCTAGATTATATATATGGGGATATGTCTTCCAAAAATAAGCATCTCGTTCAGATTGTGTTCTTAGTAAAAAATTTTAATCTTAAAGATTTGCTTTTAACAGGATTCTTATGGTTTAGTGAGTGATATCTTTATTTTGATTGAGTATCAATTAGTATTTGATTCTAGCAAATAATTTGATGCTTACTTGGAAGTAAGATGAAACACTCTCTCTTATTTTAGTTACTGTTAATTGATGGTAGATTGGTTTATCCCCTTGATAAGTCGATTAATCTGCTATCAATAACAATAACTGGTTTTTCAATACTTAAAAAGTTTACTTTTGATTTTGGCACTTTTGCAATTTAGTTTTTCCTTAACTGTGTTTAAAGCAAGGAGAATGAAAATTCTATAAATTTTTTTAAATTCTGAAAAATACCTTTTCAATGATGTTTTTAAATTGAATTTCCGTTGCTTGGAGATGTAATATGGAGAGTTTTCTTTATATATATATATATATACACACACACACATACATATTTATATACCTTTTTGGTGCGGCCGATTGCAACCAAAATAGGAAGTGCACATCTTTATGTTATCGCACTTCTATATACAAAATTTAAATGTTCTGAGGCTACTCGTTTTTGAGATATGCGAGATACATGCATATGCACCAAATCCATTTTAAACCAGTTTTATGATTTTTTGGGGGAAAAACATGTTCTTTATTCTGTTCTTAATTACAGATGTCAAGCAAAAACTTTGTTAAATTGCATTTGATAGTGGTCAAAATGGATATTTTCATTGAAATACGATACGAAATTATTTGCAATTACGAAACTTCTTTTGACTTCATACAAGGAAGTAAAAAGAAAGACAGAGAGATCAATCAAATACAGTAAGAAACTGTATAATCCAGTTTCACTATAATCTGGTTTGAAAATTTCAAATTGTTGCTATTGCAATAGACTGCATTTCATGAGAAGCAAATTTCTTTGAGATGCCAAGGGGGAAAAAAAGGTTATACAAATCAGCTACATTAAAGATACTTGTACATATTCATACTCACTTTCTTGTTACATATTAGGTTTTGCATGAAGCTGACAGCTATTTTTTTTCTATTAAATGCCATCTTATATGGGCTAAAAACATGCATGATTTGAATATGCATGAATGAACGCATGAATTTCATACATGATTGAAAGCAGAAAAATAACAACATACATTTTAAAATTATAGGCTCTTCAATGTAGTACATATATACAGCAATCATAGTTGGCAAATTTAGTGGAAGAAAAGCAGAAAAGTAAATTATTGTACTTCATATTCATATTATACCTACATTTTTTTTTTCAAACATGGCACTATAATACTAATAATTTACACATTTTCATTTTTTGCATAATGCAACTTGCCTCTTTTGAATGACTGCAATAAGCTTTCTTAGTAACATATACATAAGCCTGTCATACAGGGTAATTCTTTATCATGTATACAAATTCCTGGAAGGGGTAGCTTGCTCAAGAACAAATTGGGATCAGATAGTAATGAATGGTCAGAAACACAACTGTAATGCAATAGCAAAAGTTGTTCGGAAGAGGTAAAATGCTCATGCAGAAAACTATCATTCATCAATCGCCTACAGAGGTAGTAGAATGAATTCAGCAGATATTCGGAGTTAGCCCATATGTGTTTAGCATAGAAATCTGCTGAATGCAGTGAACAAACTGTGAGTCAAATCTTCTCAATGATTTGATGACAGGGGAAGAGTAATAGGGAGCCTTTGGATCTGTCTTCCAGGATGTTCATCAAAACTGGAATGGAACTTTTCTGTTTTTGCAGGTGTAAAATCAGTCACCTCTCTCTGGTGTCTTCTTACAAAGTTTTCAATGATGAGAAGGCTAAATGACTGATGGATTCCCACAGAAAGCATTAAGTTTCAAGTGTCTGGTCATATGAAACAACAAAAACTGAAATAACACTTTTCAAATAAAAAAAAAGTGGAAGAATCAATACTTGAGGTGGATACTGCAAAGAGAAATGCTATTCTCTGGCAGATTCTACCTCTTTCATTGTTAAAGAGAAACAGGATTGTCTGAGGTATTATTTTGATGACATTGTGATTGATATATCAACATATATAGAGTAGGTTTTATAGTTACATGTTTTTTACTGACACCGTCTGTATTTGCACTTGCTGCCTCACTTGCAATGTTGTTCTGCATATATATATGCTTCTTGAGTTGTTTAAAACATCCAGCATAAGTTTCAAATGCCTCCTCCTTGTCCATGGAGCTAGCCTTTATATAAAACTCTTTATGTGAAAGCTTTCTCCTGGATACTCAGAAAATTCAATACTATCCACTCGTGTACCATATGCTCGATCTAAACAGAAAGAAATTTCTCCATCTTTGAAATCAGGCCCAGTGTCTTCTGTTGGAAATGTTTGAGCACTCCATTATTACTGCACCTTTTATGCTTTCAACAATGTGACATAACTACCGTATTCATTATTTATACCTTAAGTTAACGCTGATATAATTTTCTCATCTATATACAAATGGATTAATTTTACCTGCTCTTAGAGTTGCAGGCTTTTGTTTCTAGATTTATTACCAGTGCATTTAGTTTTATGCTTAAATCCATTTTATGGATAAATACAACAAACACTAATGGTAGTAAACAAATTAGTTACCTGCATGAATATTATCTGAATGTGTTGTTGAAAGAAAAAATTGTTTATGAAGGTCTCATTTCTAACTGATATTTTAGTTTGATTAAGTAACTGTGAATTTACATAAGTTGAAAAGTGTGGGAATTACTGCAGAATGTAAGTTAACACAGTTTCAGATTTATGTCACATGCTAATATTGAAAACAGAAGAATATAAAAAAGATTCAAGAGGCTGCTTTAAAAAATAGGAGAGCATAATTCTTCATGAAACAAATTTTCAGGTATTGTAGAGTGAGAGTCTATTACATTTATGTTAACATACATATACAAAATTATTCCTGAACACCAGCTTTGATGTTAATGCACAACATTTAGTTTCCTTAGGAAAAGTTGAAATTGCTGAAATAATGATAGAAAGCACAAAATCTAGAAAATAAACTATTCTCACCTATTTTTGAAGGAAATAAGGTTTCATCATCTAACTGATCTTGAACCCATGTCATAAGGTAATCAATATATTTTGGTGCAGAGCACTTTATTGGTTTCTTTACTGTCTGACCATCAGCCCAGTGATACTCATATTTTGGTCCCGCTGACATTACTGGGCAACTATCCTCTGTGCAAAATTCTGTTATGGTGCCATATAGCATGTTAATTTGGTTGAAAAAATCCACAGCTAAAATACAAGAATAAAATTTGTAAAATAACAAAAAGTAAACTACATTAAAATTTCAACATTTGAGGAAAATTTAAGAAAGGGGGTTGGGGAAGTCAAGAAATCTGAACATGAAAATTTAATATTTTAATAATTTCACATCTAATAAAATTGTGTGATGCACACTATTATACATATTATGCTTATTGTTAATAAATTTGCTCAAAAATAATCAATATATCTGTGGGATGTCATCTTTCATGACTGGCAGAAGGAGCTGCATATGGTTCGACAGAATTGTTTTATGAGGTGGGGAACATGAAGCCTTAATGACAACATAAGATGTGTACATTATAAAGATGAAAAAACTTTTTATTTTCCTTTGTGACAAATTTCCTGCAAATATTCATGCTCTTGCTGCCCATTTTCATAGTGTGTAAAAATCATTGATAATCTTCATCAAATATTCAAGTTAAAACATCAACTGGACTAGTGTATCTATTTCCCCTAGACTTCAAAGTTCCAACCATTTATGAAGCCTGTGTTCTCAAACTACAAGTTAAGAGTATCCCCACATATTTTGGAGTCTTGGTCCGAGACGAGCCTCAGATAAGGAATGAATCATGACAATTAATGAAAGATTCCGACGTTAGAACAAGTAAATTTGTTTTGTAAGGATAGCGAAAATGACTACACTAAATTCTATTTCTAGAATTTCTAATTCTTCAAGAGCTGGTTCCACAAAGTCTATTAAATTTTTACATCAAATTATATTTGGAACTTTAGGTGACAGGAAAAAAAGTAGATCGAGATTTAGTACATTTTCTGGTTTTCCATCTAATTTTAATGCCATGGAAACAAAACAAAAATTACTTCAGACTTTCACTATAAGTGATCTCATTTTTGTGTGCAATTTGTTACATTTTAATTATGAGCAAAATGCAATGCTGATAAAAACTGCAATTCAATATTGAACAGACTTTGTGATTTTAAGCTTTTACAATCCAAAACTGATGACAATGATTAGTCATTCGAAAACAAAAGTGTTCACGACTCTGATAAACGATGTTAATGTTAATTCTGTTAAGTCAGAAACACCTTCCATAAATAATTCAGTAGATTAAAACATTATGATGTCTAGTAACGTTTCATTACCTTTTGACGACGTTCTAGAAACTGTTTTGGAATTTAATGGAATTGATACACATCCGGTTGAATCATGTTATCTAGTACAACTTTTTAAATTACTTATGTTATCTAAATTACAAATGATTGTGTTTACTAAAAAATTGCTTATTGGCTAAGTATTTGTTCAGTCTTGGAAAAGTATTATGTCATGGGACAAGTTAAAAGAAAATCTTTCACCTGAATTTGGTTCTAAAATAAATAGTGCATAACTTTCTGAGTATTTAACTGCGATGCGAGAAATAGCCAGTTGTGGCTCTGCTGACGATTCATCTGTTCTTGATTATGTGATTAATGAAATACCTGATCCGAGTAGCAACAAAATGATTTTTTATCAATACAAAATTATTTCTCACTTTAAAGAGAAATTAAAAATTTATCACAAAATTCTCACTCCAGACACAAAGCCCAAGAGTTATCCATGTACTAACACACAAAATAAATCATGTGCTATACCTAGTTAGAGTAAAGAAGACAGGTGTTATAAAATTGAACTCATGTAACAATGAGGGTAAAGGATTTAAGTGCTTTAAATGTAACTTATTTGGTCACAAAGTAGCAGATTATTCCAAATGTTTTCTAAAAATATCCAAGATACCAAAATTGTAACTCTACTAGCTCAGACTTGTTAGAAAGAAATGCACAAAACTTAACTTAGATATGGTAGTCAAGTAATGTTAATCTGAGAAGATGTACGTAAGAAGTGAGGTTGCCCTTGGGAACATTAAACGTATAAGGAGGTTTAAAGAATTCAAAATTAATGGCTCTTCATTTAGATGAACGAAGTGTTTTTACAAGCTATCATTGTTACAGATATTTATAAGGCAAGGACAATTAACTATAAATGAAAAGGGATTCAAATGTGCATTCTTAATGTTCAAAATGATGAGGAAATCAAATTAAATCACATTAAACACAGGGTACACCAAGATGAAATACTGCAATTAGTAATGAATTATAAGCCAAATAAAAACATTTGCCCTGAAGATAAGACCAGTGCTGACAGATAAAAATTTCAGTTCATTACGCACTGACACGTTCCCACCCGCACAGCAGCATGAAACTGATAAACAGATTTCTGAGTGTTTAACATTAACAAATCATACAATCAAGCTGCTCTTATTACTCAAGTAATGTTGTGTTAAGCAGAAAAAAGAATGCCTGACTCCGACAGTGAATAGATTTTAGATAACCGAATAAAAAAAAAAATAATTCGCAATCCCTTTCCATTGATATTAATACATGATGTCACTGACAAATTAGAATCGGCAATGGCACATACTTAGTGTCTAAATTATTAAACTTCAACACAAAAATAAATCTTTATACAACTCTTACTAGATCTATTATACCATATGGTAGTGAATCCTGGTCATTAAAAAAAACAGATGAAGAAAGTTTTCTAATCTATGAAAGAAAAATACTGCGAAAAATATACGGCCCAGTTAGAGAAAATAATAGATAGAGAATTTTTTTTAACCATGAAATATACTGAAGATACTAACAACCTAATATTGTCCGAATCATCAAATCTTATATCAGGTGACTTGGATGTATTTTTATCAGTCACAAATTGAACCCAGTTAAAAAGGTGACCTTCACAAATGTAGAGGGTACCAGGAAAAGAGAAACCTCAAACAAGATGGATAAATTGTGTAGAGGATTCAAGACTTTAAAAATCAATCGCTAGCAGACCACAGGGACTAATCAGAACCGTTGGAATCGACTAATTGGAGCCATGTGGCTTACTGAGACAGCCATGCCTTGTGACAGGCTGCAGTGTAACTGAAGAAGAATGGTATATACTAAATTAGACTTGAAAACTAGGTTTTCTCATGTTGAAGAAGATGAACAACAATGCTAAAAAAATTAGGGAAGCAAGCAAAAAAGTGAAAAAAAACTGTTACACAATAGCCATGTATGGGCATAAAATGAAGAATACAAGTATAATAAAATGACATACTTTCTGTATAAAAAAAGAAGAGAAAAAAAAATTCTACTGGAGCTCTAATTCTTTGGAGTGGCCTAAAGAACATGACACAATGCTTCAGGGCAACAATTTGGTTCCATGTAAAGGACAAAAAATTTATTATTTGGAAATGATATAGTATGTTTAATAAGGTATATGGTCCCCCCCAAACTGCTAAGTCTGCTGCACACCTGTTTGGCACAGATGTGATAAGGTTATCGACGGTTAAAACTTTTTGGAATACTGTTCCACTCTTGAAGAAGTGCAAGGCCTTAGTCTTGCAACAACGTGTCATTTCAGTGTGTCCCAAACATGTTTGATCGGACCGAGATAAGGAGAGCATGCAGACCACTCCACATGCTGTACTGTTTCAGCTTCAAGAAAAGTCTCCACAAAACAAGCTCTATGAGGTCTGGCATTATCCTGCATTAACAGAAAGAAAATACCAATGGCTGCAAGGCGTAAGAAACGTGCCATTCCAAATGATATAAGCTTCCATACATCCGTCTATGCTGATTTCAGCCCATATCATCACACCACCTCACCTATAATGTGATCTTTCTTGAAATGAATATAAGGTTATTTCGAGTCCCCATTTCTCATCATACCAAAACACGTTCGGTCTCACACTCTACACTGAATGAGAATTCATCCATGAAGAGCACTTGACTCCAATCATTTTGCATCCAACTTCGATGTTCAGCAGCCCACCACCTTCTTTGGTCTGCACAGTGTCTTGCTGTCAGTAGAATACGCACCACTGGCCCATGAGTTAACTGGATATATCGGTCATCGCTTGCTGTGGTACCACACAGACGACCTTGTCCTAGCCAATGCCGACCATGCCCTGTTTCTTGGAATGACATTTCTTGGCTCCGACACCATCTGCTACACTTCTTTGTGTTTGCCTAGATTCCAGTCTTCCTATAATACACCAAGCCATGAATTCGGGAAGATCATGTTGTTGTGACACTTTCCAGTACCTTTTCTCAAAACAAACGCTGAAAGGTTGAATTTCACAGAGATAATGCAAATGGAAGCTTCTGCGAAATCCCAACTTCTGCACTTATATCTTTTTCTGGTTTTTGAAGTCATGAACACTGATTTGCATACAAAGTTTTCTTCTGCTTTCTGCTACACTTTTGAATATTCTGTTTTACGTTAGTTATCAGTAGCAATATTTGCATAATTCTGTTAAAATCATGTGCTCCCCCAATTTTTTTGAGCAGTGTAGAAAATATATATCTTTCGTAACTCAATATGGACAATCTTAATTTTTGAAAATCGCCTTTTGTAATACTAACAGCCCAAGCATTTTTTAAAGATACATCTACAACGTACTTCATTATCTCTTAAAGGATAACACCATAGTATCCTATATGGATATCATTATTTTTTCCTTATATGAAACTTGAACAAAATGAAAAATTGAAATGCGTATTACAGACAGCATTGGAATACGAATTAAAGCTAAACAATAAGAAATGTTAATTCTTAAAAGATGAAATCGAATTTCTAGGTCACAAAATTAAAGATGGGAAATACAGTAAAGTATACACAGTAAATCACAAAATTAAAGATGGAAGTTATATCCTTCTTCTAAAACCAAAGCAGTAACTAACCTTCCAGAAGCTAACTGTACAAAGATGTTGAAAGTAGTTTAGGTTTAACGGGTTATTCCAGAAAATTCTTATCTAATTATTCATTACTAGCAGAACCATTTACTGATTTACTGAACAAAGATTCTAAATTAAAATTTGATAGCAAGAACTTTAAGCTTTTAACGAATTTAAATGCATCTTGTCATCTGAATCTACTTTGTATATTAATAATCCAAAAGCAGAAACAAAAATGCATACAGATGCTTATGGTTACTGTATGGTTCTGCTACAGAAATACTTAACTGATGATCACATGCAGTCTGTTTATTATATGCATAGGAAGACAATGGATACTGAACATAAATATTTGAGCTATGAATTAGATGTTAAAGCAGTCATAGAAGCTCTCAAAAAAGTTTAGTTTATATGTATTAGGCATTCCATTTAAAACTGTGACAGATAATAATGAATTCAAACAAACTATGTGCAAGAAAGACATTTGTACTAACATATCTAGATGGGCATTAATGTTGCAAGGTTACACAATCGAACGCAGATCCATTACTCATATGCAACATCTTGATGCTTTGAAAGAAAGAAAGTAAGTAGAAACCTTGTATGTATTTATCTATGTGTAACATTTAAGGTAATTCAAGCTCAAGAAACTAATGAAAATATAAAAGCAGTAAAAGAAGTTTTGATGTCTAAGCTGTATAAAGATTATTGCTTATGAAATGACATGCTTCACAAAATTGTGAAGGAAACGATAAATTACAGCAAGAGGAAACTCAAATTACAACACACTAAGTCATTGATCACAGAGGGAGGTTTTGAAGGAAAGTTTTTGAGTTTTTTCTGAGGAAGAATCAGTTTCTAAAGATGATGAATTGAATACTAACTCCACCAGAAAACCTTCAGTAACATCCTCTGCAAGAGACAAGCAAAAGAAGCTACTGAAAATGAAGAAACTACAGAGACCACCAAAGAAGAAGAGAAGGCTTAACAGCAAAAGTCTGATAAAAAATTTGACGACAGAGACATTGAGACAGAAATTAGAGATGGAACAAAAGAAACTAAAGAAGGTAAGGGGGGAGCAAAAAAGCGAATTCAGAAGATCTAAGAAGAAAATCGGGGGGGGCGGAAAAACCCATCAGAACTGTCCCGATTTAAGACTTTTTCCCAACTTGACAGATTTCTCCTGATTAGATTAAAAGACTTGAAGTATTTTAAGAAGAATGAAGAAGATATAAGTATGAAATGTATAAAAAAAGATGGCTTAAGGAAGACAATATTTACGAAGACATATCCAAATGCAAGATGATTATACCAAAATCTTGCATTATATCCAAATACAAAATGCATTTAGAAGACACATTCAGCAGACATATCCAAACAAAGTTTAAGAAGAAGCATTTGTGAAGATGGGATGTTGAAGAAGAGATTTCATACGATGACATTCACTTTTCACTCAGTGAAATATAAAATTCTCTTTTCCCATTTTACAGAACTCCACATGACAATGATCTCTTTTCCAGCACAAGAAGATGCATACTGTCAGGATGGATAAGCATATGTAGATGTCATATTTCACAACTGAAAGATGGCGTTGCACACCGTTTGACAACACTGTTTTGTGTGGAAGGGGGACACAGACAAGGCTGCCATGACAACACAAGATGTGAATAAATTTGAATTCTCTTAAAGATATTTTTATCGACTGACCAGCTTCCAGCTTCACTGCTTCATTTAATTATTTTATATATATAAAAAAAAAGCATACAAACATTTGCAGTGAAGCAAAATACAATCTAATTGTGAGCTTCGGTTTACAGTAATTGCTCATGTCAGATCACTTAGCTTTCTTTTTTAACTCTATTTGGCCCAATTGTAGGAGTCGATGAATTGGCGAGATTCGTTGACATAAAATGCGCCAACAAGATATATACAACATTATAACAATGAAAGACCTTTTTTTTTCACTTTATTGCGAAAAATTTCCTGTAAATATTCATGCTGCTGTTATCCATTTTTATAGCATGTAAAAATCATTGATGATCTTCATTAAATGTTCCAAGTTAAAATGTCATTTGGACTAATTTGGACCATTTATGAAGTGTGTGTTCTCAGACTGCAAAGTAAGAGTATTCCTATATAAAATGTCTATATATATATATATATATATATATATATATATATCATTATACATATCATTTTAAAATTAAAGTTAAGAATTAATAATATCAGAAGAAAAAGGACAAGAAAGAATACTGCTAGCAGCTATATTCATACAGAAAACTTTTTTGTCTGCAGTGCAGCATAATATCAACCATATTGTCAGACATTTTACCAAATAGAAAAGCTTAGGTTGGATTATTTGAACATGATGAAGCCATGAAGGCTATCTGCCTATGAGGATGGATGCTTTCGTGGAGGACTTTCTGAGGGAAACTTGCTCGAATTCACATTACTCATGGGAAGAACCAGGAATGCAGCCATCCTTCCTGCCTGGAATCAAAGTCAAACCAGGTCAAACTATCACTCAGCTACTGGTGGCAGCTTAAATTATTTGAATGTTACCTTTTGTTGTTATGTCTTTTATTTTCTCCTTCTTGTTTTTATGGAATACACTCTAGTTATTCGAAAATATATTACGTTTAAGTTCTTCTGTAACTATGGAAAGTTGATGTAAACAGTTAAGTGAAATCAATATATCTAATATGTAGTAATAGGAAAGTGTTGCAAGTCTCTTATTATTTCATTATATATAAGACAGACAGACACACATGAAAATGGACTATGATAAATTTCTGCAGCGGTTTATTAATATGAATACACGTAGACTTTCAAATTATACAGTGGTACGAGAAGGCATAAAAAAGTTTGAAGACTAGGTCTGTCTACAAGACAGTACTTTAACTACATTTACACGCTATTACCTTCAAAACAATCACTTTGTACAGCAGTACAGCACTCCCAGCATTTTTGCCACTGCTGGAATGCGTCCTGGAAGTCTTCTTTTCAAAGCATGTCAAGCACATTCTGGGATTCATACTGGATCTCTGCAATAGTGTCATACAGCGACCTTAGAGCTGAATCTTCAGCTTCGAGAGAAGTCTGCTGCAGCCAGATCAGATGAGTAGGGTGGGTATGTAAGTACAAACATCTTTCTGGTGAGAAACTCAAGTATGAGGGCAGCACATGACAGGTTGCAATGTCACTGTAAGTGCAACCAGCTTTTTGTACACCACTGGTTCAGTCGCTTTTGCTGAACATCCTCCCTCAGATGCCTTAAACTCATTATTTGCGGTCTGGACATCGGGCATGAATTCATGAT
The DNA here is from genome assembly GCA_000611955.2 of Stegodyphus mimosarum. Taxonomy (NCBI): domain Eukaryota; kingdom Metazoa; phylum Arthropoda; class Arachnida; order Araneae; family Eresidae; genus Stegodyphus; species Stegodyphus mimosarum. The sequence continues at coordinate 659,705 of KK115167.1, forward strand.
GCACAATGCTGCATACGTGCCTCGCTCTTTCTTGGTTGTGGAGACGATGGGCTCTTCAATTCAGAAAACAGTTGCTTTTTCTCAGGGTCATACCCATAAACCTTTTTCATCACTGGTAATAATCCTCGATGTAAAGGATAGGATATCCAATGCAAATGATGCAGTTCTTGGCAGATTTCAATCTGGTTTTCCTTGTTCTTCTGTCTCTGGATCAGCAGCCTGGGGATAAAGTTGACAGCAGCAGCTTCAAAACACATGTGAGGATTGTCTGCACTGTTCCGTATGACCCATTGACAATGGCAGTAAAGTTACAGATAGTTCTCTGACAATTCTCAGGCATAAGTTGCTGAATGATTTACATAATTTTGAGTGTTCTGCTTGTTAAAGGTAGTCCTGATCTCTCATCATCTTCCAGTGACGTTCTTCTGCTCTAAAAGCATGTGTACCACTCAAAACATGTTGAATGATTCTAACTTGCCAAATCATGCCAAGCATCTCTGTGGCATATTTGCCCATTTTCACATAGAAACTTTTATACACCATCTTATATATATGTGATATTACTGCTACTTAAGTAATACATAGATGACAGTAGAAGCAAACATACATTTGCAAAACATTTGGGTATTAGTAAGATGTTTTGGGGCCCATTTTGCAAAAATTTTGTTGTACTGCAAATTTTCATGCAAAACAGTGTTAACACTTCACTTTTTTCAGAGGCAACCTGTCTGCAATCTCTTGGCTGGTTATTTGACTAATGTATTTCATTAGGAAGTCAACTGTAGCAACTGATGCTTCAGTAACAACTGTGTTTAACATGGTTGTGCCATATCAGCTATACTCACATATTCAAGATTAACACTTTAAAAGCATCATGTAGACATATGCAGGTACGACAGAATGTTTTCTCATTCGCCCTAGCCTGTCACACATTCATGACAGAGTTTTGCAATGTTTTAGAAACTAATATCTTTGGCACAAGATGACATTATATGCCCTTAGGATTTGAGATACATGCAGATTTGACCTTTTATGCTTATCTTCTATTCAAAATGAGACAAATTGCCTCGTATGGCTTAGATTTTGATTATATAAACATAAAGGTATACACTCAAATCTGTTTCCGTGCAGTTTTTTTTTGTGCGATTTTTTATTTGTGTGGTATATGAAAATTTCAATCAAACTGGAACATAATTATATGATAGCAGATAAAATCTATGCAGGACTCCAACTTTGCCATAAATTAGAATGCCATTTTCTTGCAATCAATGTCAATTATGAAATAAATCAAAATTCGAAAAGGAGCTTCAATCTTGTATATCTGGCTATCGAGACATACACAAAGAATCTAGTGAAACAACAGTCGTCACAAAAACTTGCGCGATATCCCGGCGGTGAAAAGGAAGAGAACATGCACGGCGCCGCCCCTTTTAGTCATGGAATCAGACTCTCTCTCCGCAGCCGGGGGAATCTGCAACGTTGTCGTGCGGTGGGGCGTTTTCGCTGCTCATCGCCGTAACGGGGGTCAACTTTTTTATGAAGGAGCGCGCCAAGTGAGACGAGGAAAAAGGAAAAAAAAAAAAGTCATTTCTAAATGAGTGCGAGGTAATATTTTTAAATGACGAAAGCGATTTTGAACCAGTTTACCACAAGAAAGTTTGTGTATTGTCAGACTATGAAGGATAATGGTTATATGTTTCGAAAAGTTTTGTATGTGTAAAATAAGCACATATGTAAATAAAATATTTAAAAATGTTTGCATGTTTATTTTCTAAATCAGATTCTAAAAGGTTTGCCGAGATTCGAAGTAGCTGCCAAGCCTCGTGTCTTCATTTCATTAAAGAAAGCAATTCCTAGTTATTTTGTAAGGTTTTGAGTTATTTTTTATGAGAGACTTTTTTATGCGATCCCTATTCATTACATAAAAAAATACTTTTAAAATTGTGTTGTGAAAACTATATTTTTATAACTGCTCATGAAGTTTTGTGCGATTTTTTTATGCATTTTTCTTTTATGTGGCTTCTATAACTGCACAAAAAAGGGTTTGTGTGTATTCTCAACTAGCAGGCTTTCTGACAGCTCTTTAAATATGCACATAGTATTAATTAATGAAGAGAGTTTATTTATTTTATTTTTACTTCCTTGTACGAAGTAAAGGATGTATTGTAACCACAAAAAGTTCCGGGTACTGTATTTCAACGAAAATATCCAACTTGTGCACCTCCCATTTTAGTTGCAATCAGCCACACCAAAAGTATATAAATATACATACATATTACCACTCTATTACTCGGCTCAGTGAGCTCAGTTTTTTTTACTCTTGTATGTTGGTAAATTGTGCATTTTTTTGCTTTAAAAATGATTGAATTCTATTGTTCTTATCTTCTGGTTAAGGTTTTTATGCCTTTAGTCAATCTGCATGCAATACTTGTAGAATTATCAACAATTTAAAAGTTGTTTAAGTGCGGCTAAGCCTATTCACCCCCAAACCATAGCAAGAATATCTGCTTACATTTAAAGCTTAGCAGAATAGTGAATTAATTCTTTTTGCACCTTCAGTGTCTTTGCTGAGTGGGACCAAAAGGAAACTTTTAGTTTTGTACAGTTGCTTTCTTTTACAAAAGGAAGGAAAAAATGTACATGCTTCTAACTGCAATGCTAAAATCATTGTCATAAACCTAATTTGCAAAGCTACTGATGGATGATAGGAGTGGTTTTGCTTCTCTCTTGGAAAAATATTCAAAAACTTCCTCTGGAAAGAAAGGACCAGCTGTGAAGGTTTGTGAACATCAGTCATAAAACATAATAATGCATCATTCACATTTACTCATTCAGCAAAAACATTTTGCTCAAAACACTTAGAAAATACTAGTTGGGTGATCCGCTTTGCCAATTTTGGTCAATAAGGCTGCTTTAACGAGAAAGTACTAATTTTTAAATTAATCTAAAATAAGTTTAATTCATACTACAGATATAACTGAACTTAATGCAAATAAACAATGAAATAAATAACTCTCAAACTATGACAGATTAAATGCAGCTGTGTCTAATGAGACTCAAGCACTGTTATGTGCAGTCAAAATTTGTCAGAAGTGATTATTATGTGAAACTGATAATACATTTTAAAGTTACAATACTTTTCAGACATCCAGTGTTGAACTAATTATAGTCAAGAGATATAAGAGTCCTCTTTAGATGTTAAGTTCCAAAACACTGTCTCAAACGATAATTTATTAAATCTGATTTTCAGTTTAAAATGACAGTGTAAATGATATTTCTAAAAATTTCAAAAGAAATATTTAAAAATTCAAGTAAAAACATTTCATGATGGACACCAGAAAAATTTTACATAACAAATAAACAGAAATAATCATTTACTAAAAGAAATGAAAACTAATCAATATTCACATTATTATAAACACCATAAATAAGACACTAAATAAGTACATACTATTAACTGCAACCCATTCATTTAGGTCTTCACCTTCTGGAAGCATCACTGCAAGGCGCAAATTTCCACTTCCTAAGGTAGCAGCAGCATGTTTCATGAGATCATATTGATGAGTTCCTTCAGGAATATTCTTTTTCGGCTTAAATGTCTTTGATGAACGTCCTCCACTAGACAACATTGGATTAGTAAAATTTTTGTATATAAAATTAAAATTACAGTATTTTCTGATTATTTGCATTCCCATGGGAAATCACCCATTCATTTTCAATTTTGTGAATAAAGGAAAAACACTTAAGTTATTATTATGGCTCAAAGATACTGTTCTGGCCATAATTAATAGTAAAGAAAAGCATTTTATTAGAAACAAAAAAATTTACGAGATGATAGAAATATTATATGGCTATATTTACATTTTGTGAAATGATGATTAAATACAAAGTGTGCACATTCATGTTCCCCAAAACTATGTGTAATAAGTGCTTGAGTGCACTGGCTACTGTTGCACATATGCTCCAAAATATGCGAAAAAAATGACAATTTTACTGAATGTTAAAAGCAGGGGTGTGGATAAAGAGAAAGCATCAAATCTTCTATTCCATAAGGCACTTAAAGTAATATATCAATACCTTCCAAACTTTCCAGTAAGTTTCTTCAATAGTGTAAAAAACTGTCCAGAAGAAACAGGATTCTTCCACGTACGAAATTAATTTTTTGATTTATTTCAAATTTATATTATTATATCTATACTTTAGTCACATTGTCTTACCTAATTTTCTATACAACTGAACTAGTCTCATGTCTGCCATAATCTTTTTTCGGGGGTATATATATATGTCTGTGTGTGTATATATGATACAAAATATGTAAATTAAAATTCTAATTTAAATATGTAATAGGTCCTTAACTTTTCAATTTAATTTGGGTATTTTCCCATTCTGTTCTAAAAATAGTGATGGCTACATATAATAAACCTCTTTAAACTGTGTCATTTCCAAATTAATCTATGTCATCTGATTTTTACATAATGCTACTAATGCAGGTATGCTTTAGCCAATTATAATGATTTGATATTGAAACTAACCATAAATGTATTACTTTCTCTAAGGCTTTTTTCTGACATGACTGCTGTTTCTTACTGCATTTACATTGACTTCAAGCATTTCTAAGCATGGATCAACATCTACACAATAATTTTTTCCAGTTTATTATATATACAGTACAAAGTTTGAGATCTGAATTCATTGGGACTTTTGACAGTTCCAGATTTCAAGAATTTTCTGGATTTTAGATCATCAGTTTAAATCTAGTAGATGACACGTAAGAATTACAAAATAAAAAAAGTGACTAGTTTCTTATGAAATAATGAAGCACTATGACATTAAGGGAATATCACTTAAGTTCCATTTTTTAAGTCCTTAACTGGAGTGCTGAGAATTAGCTGGAAATTAGCTCCCACTAAGCTGGGAACTGAAATTGCTTCATACTCGGTAGTCTCTCTGTCACTTTCTTCACAACTGGTAGCAATATTTTCTGCATTTATAACTCCACTACAGATTTTACCATCTGTTACTTGATTGATGATTGGGACACGTCATTGCAAAGGAAAACTTTTATTATAACATCTTCATTTATTACCACTTCTTCACAAATACCTCCAATTGCAAAATTTCACTTTGTGTTTGCAATATCTGAACCTTCATGTTCTCGGCTATCATCAAAAAGCTCAGCCAGTGGTAGTTCTTGGTAAAAAATCACCAAACTTCACTAAGGTTGTTGTACTAATATATAAGTACCAAATTTATTTTTTAATCATTTTATATTACTACATTTATATTTTATTCATGTACACCAAAGAGCCATTACATTATCACCACCCTGTTAATAGCATGTACGACCAACCACCTTTAACCCTCAAAACTGCCAGTACCTGGCATAGCATTGACTCCGCAACATACAATATGTAGTCTGAGGTATCTAGTACTAAGTGTTCATCAGCTGGTCCTGCAATTTCCACACATTGTGAGGGAATAGCATGGTAGCACAAATTTGTTTTTCCTGGTGAAGGATTAATGTCATGTGAATTTGGTGGTCAAGACATGACTTGAAAGTCATTGGAATGTTCCTCGAATCAGTCCCTGACTATTTGACCCTTATAACATGTTGCATTATCCTGTTGGTAAACACCATCCCCAGCCAGAAAGATTGTTGTCATGAATGAGTGAACCTGGTCTGCAACGATATTCACATAGCATACACACATCAGGGGTTGTTTTATGGAAATTATGGTCCTAATGTGCTCCATGAAAACACTGACAACACCATAATATCCCCCCATCGGCTTGTCTCCATCCAATTATGCATCCAGGAGCCAGGGATTGGTTTGGAAATCAGCATATTAGTACATGCCTGTCGATGTGATGGACTAGAAAATAAGATTTGTCGGACCATTTGTCTAATGCCCAATTTTGATGCCTTTTTGCCCACTGCAGATGCAGCTGGTGATGACGTGCTGTCAGTTCAGGAACATGCTTCGGCCTCTGACTCCATAGGCCCTTCTGCAGCAATGTACACTGTACACTATGTTGAGAAAGATTGTCTGGGTCACCACTGTTGTAGCTGGTGGTGATTTCAGCTGTTGTAGCTCTTCAGTCATGGTGAACAATGCGAAGCAATCTCCACTCTCCTCTGGAATCAATGCTTCATCGATGACTTGTCGTTTCAGCATCCATACACCACTTTCAATATGTGCTCACAACAACTGCACGTGAACAGCCCACTAAATGTGCTGTTTCTTATATTGATGTTCACAGTCAATGAGCCATAACAATTTTATCTTTATTGAAGTTTGATAAATTATCTGCTTTTCCCATTATGCTGCTAATCGCACTATGTTTGAAAAGACAAAGTATAGTCATTTTATATACTCCAACATCAGCCGTGCACGTGCAATTGTTTTGTTTCTGGGCGAGCCCACTGTTATAGATGAAGGGTGGTCATAATGTAATGGCTCTTTGGTGTATAAACTACTATAATATTAATCAATTTAAATATTTTTGTTAGTAAAAATATACTTCAGGATGTCCCTTGACGAAAATTGGCATTTTTTTGGTGCCATTCCTGTTTACGTCCAAAATATAAAGCAATAAGATACAATTAAAACAAAAAATATATAATCTCAATAAATTGCATTTTAAATCAAACAAGGAAATAACATAAGAATGCAAATACATGTTATGGAATCTATGCAATACAAACTGAAAATACCGACTTACCTTATTTAAACATTTCTGTTTCTTCGGTTTGCAAGACATACAGCATTTCCTAACAGCATCCAAAAACTATGGGAAATTATCTAAACTAGAATTTGTATTTTGCCGTCGTCACATTAATTCTAAAAAGTAAAAATGAAAAATATCCTCTGTACTGCGGGTAGCATTTCTATCGAAAATCACTTTTTATTACACCCCCCATACCTTCCTTAGTGTCGATATAGAACTCCGGTTTCAAAATCCTTAAACCTCATTGTGTAATTTACTCAGAGGTGAACGAAGCCATTTAAATCTTCATTTATACACCAGTTAATCAATGTTTTCTTTCCCAATTGTTTTAAAAGTGCACAGAAACTTCACATTAATCGTACGACCAGCAAGCATTTTACAGTGTAAAGAACAAATAAGCAACATACTTTCTAACTAACATCAAATGCATAACACTAATATTTCCTCATCAGTTAAATTCACCGCAACCAATCATATCATAGGTTTCTATAACATTCAACTCAAGTTACCATAAATGAGACAACTTGGCATTAAACCAAGGGACACCCTAAAATATTGACTAACCGTTTGTTATATGTACATTTAGCCTCCTAATATCTTTAAGGAAGCTTCTTTCCTAATATAAGTGTATATATGTATACAGGTAAGCCTTTTTTTTTTTTTATTCTTGCAATGATATCTGTTTTTACATTTGTAAGTTTCTACAGATTTTGAAATTCACAGCAATGAAATAGAAAATTAACATCCTTATTTGGAAAGAACAGCAAACAAAAATAATTATACGAGAACAGAATTTTTTTTCAGGAGGTGTGCATGCAATAAATAACCATTTCATGATTTTTTAATGGGTAAACCAGAAAAGAAGAGTCACTCCAAAACTCCTGTACTTGAAGGTCAGTTTAAAAAGTACCATCTCAATTGTATTGTTACGTGCGTACGGGTTCGTAATATATTGAATGCACAAGTCGTAAAAGGTTAACAAAAATTTATTTTTTTCACAATAAATAAATTAAAATGCTGAAATATTTCTTCACAAATCTTCGCACAATATCACAATATCTCAAACGTTTAGCAAAAACTCAAGTTCAAAACAGATAAAATAGTTCTATCTCACAGCGAAATCACTACAATCAATACAGCATTAAGTAAACAAACAGCAGTTCGCTTTTTACAGCTACAAGTATAACAGCAACAACAACAACTAACTCGCTAACTAAGATGAGGTGTTTCACCTCGGCTTTTATAAGCTTTTTAATTATCAGTAGAACAATCACGATGTTTCTAGATTTTTCTGGATGGCAACAGTAATTACGAGATATTTATTTATTAAGCATTAAATGCACGCGCTCTTTTATTTTTATTGCTATTTTTTTTTTGGCGTAGCTTTCTCTTCAAAAATCGTCTGCGTTGCTAAGGCAACATGAAGCAAATCTAATTACAATTCTAAATAAATAGCCAAATAAATGTGAAATTCGTAACATTGCCCCCTTCCCAAGGACTGCACGTCCCGGGCAGTACAATCCCTGGACAGGAAGCCAAACTTACAACTAAAGCATCAGTGCTATAATAAACATTACTTTATAATAACAAAATAAACAATAATTCCAATAAGTTACTTTCAGCAAATTAAATTCTATCCAACGCTAAATACAATTCAAATACTATCAAATACTAAGTACAAATACTATCAAATACAAATGCTGTTAAATACAGATACTTATCAAATACTAATACTTAACAAATACAGATACTTATCAAATACTAATACTTAACAAATACAGATACTTATCAAATACTAATACTTAACAAATACAAATCAAATACTAAATACAAATAGGACCATGGTCTTATACTATGTACATTACTATTTACAATTATATACACTACGTACTATGGCCATAGTAATGAACTAACCTGTCATAATGAACGACTTTAGGTTTAGAGTTCGATGACTTACGGATCCGAACCACGACGTCGTTCAGCCTGTTTAGTACTGTGTAAGGACCATCCCAAGGTGATTGTAGTTTCGGAGAAAGTCCTTTTCGACGAGTCGGATTCCATAACCACACCTTGTCTCCTTCGTTGAAACGATGTCCAGTAGCTCTCGTGTCGTAGCGGGTCTTCATCTTCTCCGTCGCCAAGTTGACTCGCTCTCGTGCAAAGTTGTGCATCACTTCAAACCGGGCCTGGAGGTCTTGAATGTATTCCTCAGGCGATGAAGGCGCATCCGGAGGGCGACCAAACAAAAGATCACAGGGCAGACGAAGGTCACGACCGAAGAGCATCTGAGATGGGGAATAGCCGGTAGTCTCGTGGACAGCACTGCGGTAAGCCAGTAAAAATAGTGGCAACTTCTTGTCCCAGTCCTGTTGGTTTCTGGAAACCACTAATGAGAGGTTATTGAGGATGGTTCGATTAAACCTCTCTACCATACCGTCCGACTGGGGATGTAAAGGCGTCGTTTGGGTTTTGTCAATGCCGAGTAGCTTGCAGAGTTCCTTGACTACAGCCGAGGTAAAATTCCTTCCCTGATCGGAATGTAACTGAAGAGGCACTCCGAATCTGGAAATCCAGTGCTGTATCATCATCTCTGCTACTGTGACAGCCTCTTGATCAGGAATAGGATACGCTTCAGGCCACTTGGTGAAGTAATCAATGGCAACGAGGATGTATTTGTTGCCATCAGCAGTTCGTGGCAGAGGTCCTAAGATGTCAAAGGCGATACGTTCAAAAGGTGCTCCTACATTGTAACGTTGCAGCTTCCCCCGGCTGCGTTTCTTCGGTCCTTTCCGACTTGCACAGGCATCGCAAGTTCGGCACCACTTTTGCACGTCATCCTTTGCATTATTCCAGTAGAAACGCTCCCGAACTCTCTGCAAGGTCTTCATTATTCCGAAGTGACCTCCTGCAGGGCTGCTATGTAGTTCTTTAAGGACGTCCGGGATTCGGGATCTTGGGAGTACCAGCTGCCATCGGAATGTTTTTCCATCATCCGATTCGAATTTTCGGTACAAGACGCCGTTTCGAATATGGAGTGAGTCCCAGAGAGCCCAATATTGTTTTGTCGTGGGACTATAGCTCGAAATATCCTGCCAGGTAGGTTTTCTGTTTGAGGTCTCCATTAACTCAATTATGGGTTTAATATCACGGTCTTCCATCTGGTCTTTCCTGATTTCCTTGTCACTCCATGGGTCTGGATCAGCCGATGTTGATGCTGTAATTTGCCGTGCAACTGGATTAACCAGTTGGTATTTAGCTTCGACCCTGGAACAATATCGGCAGTTTTCCGGGCAAGGTCTTCTAGACAAGGCGTCAGCGTTTCCGTGCGACTGTCCTTTGCGATGACGGATGATGATGTCATATTCCTGGAGTCTCTGTATCCACCTAGCTATCTGACCCTCAGGATTCTTGAAATTTAAAAGCCAGGCCAATGATGCATGATCTGTGCGGAGCAGGAATTTTCTGCCGTATAAATAATGATGGAAATGTTCTACGGCTTTGACTATGGCGAGCAACTCTTTCCTGGTGACACAGTAATTCCTCTCCGGTTTAGATAGGCACTTGCTCCAGTAAGCTACTACACGTTCTTGGCCCTCTATTTCTTGGGACAAAACAGCGCCGACACTTTCATTACTCGCATCCGTGTCGAGAATAAATGGTCTGTCGAGCTTAGGATACGTCAGGATTGGAGCAGATGTTAAGGCTTCCTTCAGGTTCTTAAATGCATTCTCACATTCTTTTGTCCACACGAACTTTTGCTTGCTCTCTGTCAGCTTGTGAAGGGGTCTTGCGATGGAAGAAAAATCCTTCACGAATCTCCTATAGTAGGTAGAAAGCCCTAGAAAGCTTCTCAACTGGTGGACATTTTCGGGACGTCTCCAGTGTTTAACTGCTGACACTTTTTCAGGATCCGTGCGCACACCTTCAGCAGAGATGACATGTCCGAGGTAAGTCACTTCCTGTCTGAATAATTTGCATTTAGCGGGACTCAACTTCAGATTGGCTTCTTTCAGTTTCTGAAGCACCTTTCTAAGATTTTCCAAATGTTCTTCGAAACTCTTCCCGACGATGATGATGTCATCCAGGTATATCAGACAGGCTTCGTATGAAAGACCTTTTAAAACAGTCTCCATTAGACGTTCGAATGTAGCCGGCGCATTACATAGTCCAAACGGCATCACCTTGAACTGCCAAAGTCCTTGTCCTGTAGTAAATGCCGTCTTTTCTCGGTCATCAGGATGTATTTCTACCTGCCAATATCCACTCTTTAAATCAAGTGTCGAGAACCACTTGCTTCCAGAAAGAGTATCCAGAATATCGTCAATTCTAGGAAGAGGGTAACTGTCTTTCTTCGTAACCTCGTTCAACCGGCGATAGTCAACGCAAAATCTGGTTGATCCGTCTTTCTTCCTCACCAGGACGATGGGAGATGCCCAGGGACTTGCTGAAGGCTCGATGACATTGCTTTCTTGCATGTCCTTTAAAAGTGCTCGTACCTCTTCCTGTTTCGCAATCGGCAGACGTCTTGGATGTTGCTTGATTGGTGGATGATCACCAGTATCGATTCTATGTTGAGTCAAACTGGTTCGACCAACGTCAGAAGACGAACGGGAGAAAACATCTTGAAGATCTTTAATAACACGCTCGGCAGCATTCTTTTCTTCATCGTTTAATTGCGCATTCTGCAGTAACTCCGATATAATGTTGTCGGAAGACACGGGTTTTGAGATGTTACTTTTTCTTTCAACGCTGGTTACTGGGGTACATTCTGCAACCACTTCACCTTTCTTAATAACCCTCGCCTTATCAGTTACATTGGCAACTCTCACCGGGATAACGGTCCCTGATAGGTCGACGAGTGCTGAGGCTATTAATACTCCTTTAGGGCTATTACATTTCTTGGGATATTCCATGACGCCGTAGCGGAAATTTCTATTTTCGGCTATGGATCCAGGAAGTAAAATTTCTGTTCTTGCCGGTATTGTGATATCGTCTTGAGCTATTATTTTGTGGATAGATTTCACTCCTTCATCATTAATTTCGAATAAAGTTATGTCTTCAGAGGCAGAATGCAGTTCGTTATTTTTAAAGTCCAAGGAAAAATTGTGTTTCCTTAAAAAGTCCAATCCGAGTATGCAAGGGTCTGTAATTTCTGCTACATAGGCCGTGTGATGGTAAGTGGCACTTCCAAACGTGATGTTAACGTTTAATTTCCCCTCTATATCGATCTTCTCCCCGGACACAGTCTGGAGGGTAACGCAGGGCGGCGTCCAGATAAGTTTACCTTCGAGTTGTTGAGCCAAATCTTTTCGAATGATGGTAACATTGGCTCCCGTGTCGATCGTCATGTTACAAGGAATTCCATTGATTTGTCCCATGATGAAAATTCCGTTATTGCCGCCACTCACTGCAGAAATCTGAAGCGCTTTAAACTGGGGCTTTTCATTATCTGGCAACCTCCGCCCCGCGAGATGGCCACGAATTAGTTTCCCTCCTTCTTGAGAGGCGCGGTTTTAACATCCGTGCCCTGGGGTGTTCTGCAGTTTCTTCGAATGTGTCCTTCAGCACCGCAGTTCCAGCACTTTACGAACGATTTCTTGTCACCAGTATTCCGTGTCAAAGCATCCACCTTTCTGGTTAATTCGTCTAGGCGAGCAGTCATTGGATCCACTGGTTCTTGTATGTGAGCAGCTCTGATTGGGTGGCGGTCTCTACGAGTGGCTTGCTGTGCTGCCTCAAATTTCATGGCGTACACCAGAGCACTTTTTAAGTCCTTCACATCAGCCATTCGCAGTGCTTTCTGTATTTCAGGATCCCGGATGCCGTCGATGAAGTATTGCAGGGACAGGATTTCTCTTGTTTCTGTCGGGCACTCCGAAAAGGCGAGGTGGGACAGCCTTTCAACATCCGTGGCGAGCTCCTGGAGTGTTTCCGTAGACTTCTGTTGACGGGATTTTAACTGAAGCCTGCTATAATCTTTTAAACACTTCTCTCCAAAACGCAGCTCCAATGCGCCGGACAGAGCTTCGAAATCTAGCCTTTTGTTTTCGGGAAGAGTCTGAAGGATATCCGCTGCGTCTGCTCTCAGAGAAGCCGCAAGGTGACAGGCCTTAGCTTGGGAATCCCATTCATTTGCTTCCGCAACTATAGAAAATTGTGTCTTATACACTTGCCAGGAGGTCTTCCCATCATATGTCGATAGCTTCAGAGAAGGATGCGCAGGCATGGCTAGGAATTTAAAAGTATCCGAATTGCTTCCTGCCGTCGCTACGAATTTCTTTAAAGTATCAACTTCTTTGGCAACTGCGGAAACTTTGTCATCAATTTGTTGCTCCACTGCAGAAACTCTTTCTTGAATTTGTTCTTTCACAGCAGAAACTCTTTCTTGAATTTGTTCTTTCACAGCAGAAATTCTGTAATCGATTTGTTGTTCTACGGCAGAAACTCTATCTTCTATTTGTTCTTTGACAGAAGAAACTTTATTTTCAACCGCGTCTATTCTGCCTTCCATAGCCTCAAATTTATTTTCTATTATGCAAGTAATTTCCTTTTTCATTTCTACTTGACTTGCTTTAACGGCTCTCATCTCTTCCTTAACAGATTTCTCCAACTTTTCTTGAACAGAATTCATTTCATCTTTAACAGATTCTTGAACAGCCTTCATTTCATCTTTTACAGATTCTTGAACAGCCTTCATTTCATCTTTTACAGATTCTTGAACAGCCTTCATTTCATCTTTTACAGATTCCTTCATCTTTTCTTGAACAGCCTTCATTTCATCTTTTACAGATTCTTCCATCTTTTCTTGAACAGCCTTCATTTCTTCCTTAACAGATTCTTGGCCAGCTTTCATCTCCTCTTTCACGGAATCTTGGCCAGCTTTCATCTCCTCTTTCACGGAATCTTGGCCAGCTTTAATTTCTTCTTTAAATGCAGCAAAGGCTGCCATGAATTGCCTTAATTGTTCTTCCATTGCTCTAGTTAATGGCATTCAAAAATCCCACTTCTGACACCAAAAATTGTTACGTGCGTACGGGTTCGTTATATATTGAATGCACAAGTCGTAAAAAGTTAACAAAAATTTATTCTTTCCACAAGAAATAAATTAAAATGCTGAAATATTTCTTCACAAATCTTCGCACAATATCACAATATCTCAAACGTTTAGCAAAAACTCAGTTCAAAACAGATAAAATAGTTCTATCTCACAGCGAAATCGCTACAATCAATACAGCATTAAGTAAACAAACAGCAGTTCGCTTTTTACAGCTACAAGTATAACAGCAACAACAACAACTAACTCACTAACTGAGATGAGGTGTTTCACCTCGGCTTTTATAAGCTTTTTAATTATCAGTAGAACAATCACGATTTTTCTAGATTTTTCTGGATGGCAACAGTAATTACGAGATATTTATTTATTAAGCATTAAATGCACGCGCTCTTTTATTTTTATTGTTATTTTTTTTTTGGCGTAGCTTTCTCTTCAAAAATCGTCTGCGTTGCTAAGGCAACATGAAGCAAATCTAATTACAATTCTAAATAAATAGCCAAATAAATGTGAAATTCGTAACAGTATCTTATATAGTTCATATGGAATTTTAGAAATTGCATGTATTACTTTCTGCCATCCAATATGATTTGTGGATTGCACACATAAAAACCAACCATGCAGCCAGCTGGTTTGCCTGGGATCGGACTCGCAGCATCCACTGGTATTCATCACTAGGCCATTGGATTTGGGAAGGAAATTATTGAATTTTAAATATTTTTGAAGACATAATAAACATTTACTTTCAAATACTTTAAAATGTTTTTAATACATGCATCTACTTTGGCAGCTACAACACGGTTCATTTCTTTCAATTTCTTCCACTGTTCTGAAAGAAATTCAACCCTGCTTGAATGATAGCTTTTGAACAAACCTATATATTAATTTAGCCATACAAGCACCACTGTGTTGTAGATTCTGAATTAATGGAATAAATCTCTGTTTTGTGAGAACAACTGGGAAAAAAATAGACATTTATAATAGAAGAAACGGTACTTATATATTAACACCACCGCAGCAGAAGTAGCCCTAATGCGTCAATACAGAGCAATCTTGTTTGCACATAGCAACCCTGCTGTTCGCACTCGCATGCAGTTATCTTTTGGATTCCTTGTTTGCTGATTTTTTTGCCATTATTTAGTGCTACGAAAATGCATATTTGGGATTTGCCAAAAACGAAGCAATATGCAATTTTATTTTTTCAGGAGCGAAATATTTTACCAAAAAACGAAAATGTACCAATTCCCATGATATAAAACTTTATTTTGGTAAACGTTAAGTTTTGGAAATGCAATTTAAGACAGTGTGATCAGCAAGTGAGACTGGTTTGAGAGAAGCAGAACTCCAAGCTTTGAGATTCATATACTGCTGGTACGAGTTGACATCAATTCAATTTTGTGAAAAGCAACTTGATTTATCGGATAAAACTTTAACAAATTGGAAAAATTACATGCATTAATTATGTGTCTTGGACATGGAGAATAAATCAAACAAAAAGGTAGGTGGACCAGATTGCATTGTGGATATTGATGAAAGTTTGTCTATTAAACGTAAAAATAATCGTGGTCAAGTATTACCCGAACAGTGGGTGTTTGGTGGTATACGTAGAGAAATGAAAGATTCGTTTGTTGTCACTGTTCCTAATAGAACTGGCTCTATCCTTTTTGATAAAATTATTGAAAACATTGCAGATGGTAGCACAATTAATTCTGAAAGTTGGAAAGGTTACCAAATAAATAGAACAGAAATAGAAGGATCCCTACATGCTAAAGTTAATCATAAATACAATTTTATACACAAACAGTTGAGAGAATGTGAGGCAAAGCTAAATGGAGGAACAAGAGACATAGGGGGACAGCGAGACATCACTTGGAATCTTATTTATCAGAGTACATATGGTGACAGCATCAGGTGAAAGAACAGAGACTGTTTTAAATCTATGTTAAACTCTATATCGGCCCACTTTCCTCTGAAATCTGATTGACTATTTTGTTTTTAAATAAAGTGTTTTTAATTTTGAAAGTGTTCTGATTTTAAATAAAGTGCTTTATTTTATGATTTGTCGCCAAAAATTTTAGATGTAGATTGGTGGCACTTAAGAACTGCCAAATCTGTAGCTGCGCTGACGTTAATACGTAAGTACCGAAGAAGCTAATATCAAACAAAGTATGGCCACAATGTAAAATGCTATGCATATGAAGGGTTAATGAATCATGCAATGGCGAAAAAATTTCACCATTTGGGTAGTCTATATTTTGAGGTTCCAATTGGATTATCAACAATTTGTTGTTTCACTTATCGCCAAGTTATTTCATTTTTGGTAACCTGAGTATGTTCCAGTGTATGTTTTGGAAACCCTATCATGTTAATGCGAGATAGTGATGATTTTAAATTGTTGGGAGAATATTTTTCAGGGCTTATTTCCGTACTAGATGTCAGTTAGGAAATACATTGTTATTTTATGCTTTATACCGTAAAATGGCTGCCAGTGGTAAGACTGACCTGCAGTTTCTTAAAGATTCGGAACAAATGGGAAAGAAAGCATTGATTGACTGGTGTGTTTAATCAGTAATCAACATAAACGTCCTGTTTGTATGAAGGAAATGCATATGGCCGAACATAAAGATCATTCAGATAGCTTTCAATGGGTTTGTCAAAAGAAACGTTCAAATGCTCACTATATGAAGTGTTCCATCAGAAAGGGATCATGGTTTGAGGAGAGTCATTTTGAGTATTGAGAAAGGGATTTTTGAAAGAAGTGCTACTAACAGTCCGGCACCACGGAAGATACTTTTTATTCTTATTTTTGTGAATTTATGTGGCAACAACAGTATGCAGATTCTAGTTCAGATAATTTTAAACAGTTCTGCATGCTGTTAAGGAATTCTGTATGCCACAAACCAAAGACACAGAAATTTTTTTTTTTATAAATAAGACAAGTCGATAATCTTTTTGTATTGTGCAGATAACATAACATGTATTTCCATTTTTATGTTATTTCCTTGCTTTATTTTGATTTAAAATGAAGTTTATTTACTTGGGACGGTGTTGCAAGTTAACAGGAAAGCCGCCAAAAAAAAAAAAAAAAAAAAAA
>KK115169.1:2935-17339 GCA_000611955.2 Stegodyphus mimosarum
ATATTTGGTGATTTTGAAAAAACTAATTACATAATCTTTTTTAATTTTAAATTGCATAATATTCATATGCATGTTTGAGTAATATCCTGTATGCATGGATATTGAAACATCAACATGAATTTTGTATATATACAAGGTTATCAAAAAAAGTTCTTGATGTTTGTAATCATCAGAAATAGATAGCGCATAGTATTCAGCTTTAGGTCTCAAAAGTAATTTCCATTAGCACCATGCACTGTTTGCCAACCTTGCAGCAGCTGTGCAGTGTGTTGGCATCAGAACTCAGAGGTCTTGGATACAAGGAAGTCCACAAATGTGTACGACAAGTCAGCCTCAATGTTGAAAGATTTTCTATGGTGGTGGTTATTCAGGGTATAGAGCAGGTTCAAATAGACTGGATAGCCCAGTGTATCTCAGTCAACTCACTAAATGGTATCCAGATTCGTCTTGCTACGTGTAGCCTTGCATCGCTGTAGAGGACAAAACGTCCTTGTAGTTAACCAGTGATGGCTTCTTCTGCTGCAGTTTGTGTTATACTAATTGCAGTTGCTACCAGTACAGGTCCACATTGATGGAGTGATCTGTTGGTAGTAGCTTGTAATGTGTCATTTATTGAGGAGTCCAGCAGTCAAACAGCATCTTTGTGTGCAGATGTGGTCTTGAAGGCATAGGGTCACATGGTGACAACTTCATTTTTCTTTTCACTCTGGATGAGCTGTGACTGCTGTTTGTGTTCAATATGCCTGTATAAGTGAAAGTCAATGGTTACACTAACTTTCCATTGCTTTTCTGGCATACAAGTTACTTTGTTTTCTCTCTACAAGTGCTTCATCGAAAAGGACTTCAAAAATGGCAAGCAACATATGCTTGACTTTCTGCACGCAAGTTTTTCCTTAGATAAGCATGCATTTGTACATGTAGCATGCATTTGGTCTGGAAGTTCCAGGGCTAGTTTTTTATTTTTAATCTAGAAGTTACCTTTTTAAAAAAAATATTCATATTTTGAAAGTGGGTGAAGAGTTTTTTTATAAGCTGTGCAAAGTTTCAAATCTAACTTGCGAATGTTTTATGTTAGAATATAAATAAGGTCCAGTAAAAGAATACAAGTCTTTTACAAAGTCCTATGAAAGAATATAATATTATGTTTCACAATCAAATTGAGAAAATCAGCTTTTAAAAAGAAATGCTAAAAATATATGTATATAAATTTATAAAATGAGGAAATTTTAAAATGTCATGGCTGATTTCATTGCAAATAATTTTAAATGCTCATCGGTTTTTAAACTCTGTAAATTAATAAAATGAACACTAAATGTAAAATCTGTCTATAAAAAGGGAAGAAGTAATAGCATTCGTAACGCTGCAGAAGATTTTTTTAGTAAAACCTTTTTTAATCAAAAAAAAGAAAAGAAAAATATGTTCTATAATGGTAGCTTTGAGCAATATTTTCAAGTCAATCACATGATGCCTAATGAAGAGCAGATAAATCCTCTTTTGATTAAGGTCATAACACAATGTAGTTTTAAAAAATGTAGAAAATCACTGAATTTTTTTGTCATTCTTGTTTTAAAAGAGGGTGGAAGAATTTGTTTTATAATCTGTGAAAATTTCAAAACTTCATATCTGATATATTTTTAGACATCAAAATATTATAATAAGGAATATCCAATTGTATAAAAAATGTAAGCAATTTTCGAAAATTCCCCAAAAGTAAAAAATTAATTAAAGATCTCAGATTAAGATCATTTAAAAGATTTATTCCTGCTCCATCTGATGGTACAAAAAAATAAAATTACTAGAGTTTTAGTTTCTTCATTAAATTAAGATATGTGCAAAAAATTATTTTAATACTAATTTAAAAAATAACTTCACCACATTGTATTGTCATCCAAAAAAAGTGTGTATGCAAAATTTAATCTTGGTAGCATATCAAGAAATAGTTTAAAATTGATTACAAGCTTTTAACCATAGGATAAACTCAATGTTGAGTGAAATTAAAGCTTAGAGAAAGGTAAATTTTCAAATCCTAAGAGAGCATTTTTTATACCTAACCAAGAGAACCTTAAAATACAATTACACTTTGCACTTCATCATTTTTTTAAATTATATTTATCATTAAGCATCAAAGAAAAACTGTTTGTAATATATGGAGAAAATAAACTAAGCATTCTTATAGGACTTGAACTTTTTTTTATAGGAGTTTTTGTCATCTACTAACCAGCCATTAAAAACACTACTTTAAATCATATATTAAATTGATTCTACATCATATTTTGTTAAAACTGTAGATTAATTTTTCTTTTAATTTTTTAGTTACAATGATGTTAGATCTGAAGCTCATTATCTTTTTGATGTTAAAGTGACATTACCAGAGAAGTAAGTTTTCAAATTTTACTGCTTTCTCTTTATTTCCCTTTTATATATGTTATTGCAGTATTTTAATTTTTCACTCTTTTGTAGTCCAGTAACATATGCATGGGAAGGAGGTGCTCTTCTAGCAAAAGATCCTGAATTTCCAAAACTTATTGTAACAAGAAAGCAATTTGAAGAAAATGGGCTTACTTTTTGTCTTGACAAATTTGATGTTTAAAATTAAAATTATTAAAAATATTTTTTTTCTTATGAGGAATCATTTTTGTAATTAATTCATATGATAGGCATACTGTGCGGAATTACGAAAGCAAGTTGTAAGAGTTCAATCTTGTTAGATGGCAGAGTAAAACATTCATTAACACATTAAATAATTAATTATAGGCTAGATTTTTACCTCAATTGTGTAGATAACTTGTTCTCGATATATGTGGTTCATGTATTTGAGGAAGCATTTTTTCTTGAGAAAGGAACAATATGTTTTTGTGTAAATTAATTGAAGCAGTATTAAATTTTCATGTAGGAAATTGTTTCTAGCTTGACTAATATTTATAAATTATTACATTGAAATCTAAACAACAATAATAAAAATTTTCATGTGTTTTTAGCTGCAGGGACTTGTATATAAAAATGCACTCCAGAAAAGAAAAAATCTGAAAACATTGATTTTAATGTCTCACCAAAGAGTTTGTTGAGGTTTTTTATGCCCTTGCTGAGCTCTCAGTTTACTACTCTGCTCTTAGACTCACTTCTGCTAGCATAACTTTTTACTTCATCTTACTAAAGGAACTATTGTAATCGCGAAAAATTTTGCGTATCGTATTTCGAGGAAAATATTGATTTTGACCACTCTCGATTCCATTTGAATGATGTTTTTGCATTATATCTGCACATACGGACAGAAGAAAGGACTCTTTTTCCCAAAATGGATTCAGAAGAGATATTTTCATGGCGTCTGTATGTACATATCTTGCATAAAAATGAGTAGCCTCGGAACGTTGAAATTTTGTATATGGCACTGCTATAATATGTAGATGTGCACATCCCTTTTTAGTTGCAGTCAACCGCACCAAAAGTATACAAATATATGTATATATATACTCATTCTGCTACTCGGCTCAGTGAGCTAAGATTTTTTATTCTTATATGTTAGTAAATTGTGCATTTTTTGCTTTAAAAGGGATTGAATTGTATTGTTCCTATGTTCCAGTTAAGGTTTTTATGCCTTTATTTAATCTGCATGCAATAGAGTTAAAATTATCAACAATTTAAAAGTTGTTTAAGTTCCACTAAACCTAACGACCCCGCCGTTTGTTTACATATGGAATTTAGTAGCATAGTGAATTAAGTTAATTTGAGCACCAACTTCAATGTCTTTTTGCTGAGTGGGGCCAGAAGTTTTGTGCAGCAAAAAATCTTTCTGCCTAATTGGAAGTAATCTGGTGTTCACATCAGATTTTTAAAATTTTTTTATTAAATGTTGTTTTCTTCACACTTGTACCACATAAAATTCAACAGTAGTATTATAAATTTTTAAAAGCAGCACACTTTTACATTTCTTGATGACGTGTTAAGTGTTGCAATACATTTTTCTACTTTTTCAGTCTTTTCTCAGTTTATCATATCAGTATTTGTTTTTTTCTTAACAAGATGACCTACACAACTTGTTCTGTCTTTTTAACTTTATTATTAAGCATTACTTTCTTCACACTTGCGTCAGGTAAAAATCAATACCAAATCACCAAGTTTTTAAAAGCAGCATGTATTTAGAATTTTCAATATAGTTTTAATGTTAAGGCCTTGCCATTAATTGTTTTTTAATAATTCCTTAGTTCGTCATATCAGTGCTCAGTTTTCTTAATCAGTTGTCTTGCACAATTTTCTCTTTTTATTGATAACTTTTTGTCTTTTTAACTTTATGTATTAAACACTTTTTTGTATTTATGCCACATAAAATTCGACAGCAAAATCACAATATATTTAAAATCAGCACATTTTTAGAATTCTAGATAGAGTATTAAGTGTTTATGTTATAATATTGCTGTAAAAATTATACACTGCAATAAAATTTAAAAGCAACGTGATTTTATTTGTGTTGCTTTACATTATTTTTTTTTATAATTGCTATATTATTTCTTTAAAAATAGTGGCCCACCAGCGGCCAAGCGGTAAAGACGCTGAACACTGGTAGTTCGGTCCGAGGTTTGAATCCCACGAACGGGCTGGCTGCATGGGCGTTTTCGTGGTTTTCCCCATGTGTAACGTGTATACGAGCCAGTTTCCCTTAGAAAGTCCTCCACGAAGGCATTCCTCCCTTTAGGCAGATAGCCCTCGTGTGCTTTGCCGTGATTGAATAACCTGACCTATCTTTAAAAATAATACATGACAATAACATTTGGTGGCAACATCCTTTCATATCAACAAAGCCAGTATCGAAATTAATTTTTGGTGCTAAAAATAATAATGATTACCATAGCTGTGAGCTTGAAATATGAAAAACCTGGAATTTCTTGCATGAAAACAGTGAGTTTTTTTGATTTTCAGGTTTATGTAGTGAAGCCACTTTTAAAAGAACTCTAAATTGAACTTTATTTCACTTTATGATCCATGATTCAAGGTACTGAATAGTTTATAATATGATTCTAATGTAAAATGTATTAATATTTAGTTAGATATTCTAAATTTTGTGTTTTTGGCTAGATTTCATTTTATAATTTTCTTAAATTTTTATATTGACAAAATCCTAAGTAGGGAAGAAAAGCTTTTGTTTACCAAAGTATCTTTAAATATGATGAAAATGAAATTAATAATCAATGTGCATACTATCGTGGGATAATCATTGTTATGCACCATATATTCATGTAAAACAAAATTAAATACAAACATTAACTTATTAAACATGGATTGAAGCTTTATAAAAGTCCTACAAAAGACTTTATTAGATTTGGGCAACTCAGATTGAATAAAATTTAATAAGAAAAATTATGCTGAAAGTCGCTAGGAGTGGAACATAGAATTTGCCTGGTTTAAGTTTCATTATTTCAATAAATAACTGAATATTTCATTTCTTACTCGGAAACTTTTATCTTGGTAAAGGCTAAAAATTAAAAACTGGGAGATTCTTTGTTCTACCACGAGATGCGATGAAAAATCCTGAGAGTTGGCATCAATGAATTATTTTATAAAAATACAAATAAGAATTAATGATTGTTGATGGGAGAATTGCAGAATTATGCAATTTTTAAAGGTTTTTTCATATCGTCATTTGAGAATTATTTTTAATAAATGTTTGTAATGTTGGCATCAGTGAAGGGAATTTTAAGGTTCAGATAGTTCACATTACATTTGAACACACATCACATTACATTATAAAGAATATCTGCATAATGCAACCTTTAAAAGGTTTGTTTTGATTTTTCAAAACTAAGTTCCATTCCAACGCTAAAACCATTATGTGTGTAAAATTATTAATTTGTTAATTAACTTCATATTTTACTGTTGTCCACTTTGTCTCTCTGCCCCCGCCCCCCCCCAAAAAAAAAGATGGCATTGCCTTATTAATTTGGACAGAAGTTAATAAAGTGTAAATTAATTATAGAAATTTTATTTCTTGAGAAAACAAATGATTCAAGTCTTTTAAGTGCTGTAAGGTATGAAGGGAATGGAATGAAAAATGAAATCTAAGAAATAATATATAGCCTGTTGTTTTACATTTCAGTTCTTGTAATTAAAAAGTACACGAGAGGATTTGTTTGGTGTCATAGTTTGTTAAAGTGTAATAATTTTATATTCATGGAATCTTTCTGAATTCAAATTACATAATTATTTATTCAAAACATGTAAGCTGCAAAGTGATTAATGCTAGTAGTTATTTTGCATTGGATTTTAAAGTAATTGTATGAATACGTAGTAAAGAAATCAGATATTCTTTCATCTTTTTTTTAACTAAAATTCAGTAAGAAAATTTTGTTATGATTAAAACCATGTGTTTTGTTCCTACATTATTGTGGTGGTTTGACTTATGAAAATAAAGTATTTGTTTGAATGTGTCATCATTGATTTATGATATTTTTTTTAAACACCAAAGGTGAAAATTTAATAATTAAACTTTTTGAAGGTATTCTATGATAAATTAATATCATAATTGCTTCAATGAAATATTTTTGGCTAATATTTAAGTAGGCTATGTATTCCATTTAGCTTTTTGTAATCAACACGTAATAACCAAACGGTTTCTTAAAGATATCCAAAGGATCTTTAAAATAAATGTGTTTACATTTTATTTAACTTGTTTTTTCAGTACTGTATGTTTATTCCATTCAGCCATTTAAAAAAAGAGTATGCACAGACTTCTGAAATTATACTTTAGTAACAGAAACGTGATAAAAAAATATTTTATTAAAATATTTTGCATATGTACAATATTTACAGTGATAATATAAATATTTCAGAAAGACATAGTATGTGAGTAATACATCATTTATTCAACAAAAGACAGTTTCTGAATTTGTAAACTAATGTGCAGTTTACAAAGTGCTTTAAAAATAACATTAAAAATTATAATAATACCAAATATAGTGTAATATTTTTATCTTAAAATTACTGGATTGTTTTTCTTTTCCTCTCTAAATATAATAAATATAAAAATGTGCATTTTGTAGCCAATAAGTACATGGTACTAAGCAAAATCTCTTTATATAACTTTTTTAAAGCTTAGGGATTTTTTATTGTTTGTTTATTTTATTTTCAGCTGTTTGAGTTTATCAGAACTTAAAACATACTAAACACATATTTTCAAATACAAAACAAGATGAAACTGTTCATTAATATAATAAATAAATGAAATGATGATAAAAATGAAACAAAAGACTAGAAGCATTTGTAATAAAATATAAAGATAAAATTGTCTTGCAACACAAATATTTAATGACTGTGACTATACTCTGCAAATCTCAAATAAATAAACATTTTCAATTACTTATTTCCATAATACTGACCAACAACAAAAATTAGAGATCAACTTGTGTGAAATGCAGAATAAAATTTCATTTATTATACACAAATATATTTCATAACATTCTAACAACATTTTTAACAAGTATATCTTTGATATACTTTATAATAAATATTTTATTTTTCAGAACTCGAGCAAAAGATAGATACTTGCATAAAAGTTTGCATTCAACTAACAGTCGAACTTGATTATAGTATCTTGGAGAGGAAAAAGTTTTTAATTATGGTAATCAAGTACTAATATTTTAACCTATTAATATTAAATTCTACTGAGAAAATTTATGTAGTTTTTATTATTATTTTATGTATGATATGTGCTCACTTCATACATATATTTCTTGCTATAAATATAAGACATTGAAAATAGTTTAAAGCTTATCCAAGTTATACAATCTAGACTAAGGATATGGGAAAATTGTTTTTAAAATGACCCAAGTGAAAAAAAAAGGGGGGAATGGAGTTGATAGAGTTATGTCACATGATTAAGTAAAATTTATTTTTAACAGGTGCAAGTGGTAAATTTTATATCTATATTCTGCTAATTAATCAGTTAAAATAGACTTGTTTCATATTTTATTGTGAAAAAAGTATTAGTTAAGTAATATATCACATTTTAGCATTAAGAAAGCTCGTAATAATCAAGTTCGACTGTATACAATAGCAGTTATTTGTTCATAAAATCTCTTTAAGATTTTCATGTTCTTTGATATTAAAATATGAAATCAATAAACAGTTTTAAACCGGAAAATTAGAATTTTACATCTTGTATATCTGGCGAAGTTTCTGCTTGGATCTGGCTACCATTTACAGTAAGTGAGCAACTCAGTTTATTGCTGAGTGAAGCTGTAGTTGATGCTGTAGTCATTACCTGATGCAACTGTGCAATGTTCAAAGCAATCAGATCTTCAACATCAGACATACATATCTGAAGGTATTTCTGTAATGAAAATAAAATTTAATAATAGTGTTATTTATTTTTTTCATACATTATTTTAGCGTGGAATTATACTAAATTTAGAATAAATTTTTAAATTTACTGTGTAAAACTTAATATTTAAGAATGTTAAAGACAAGACTGTGTGAAAAATGGAAATTTGCAAATTTCCATTTTTCACACAGTCTTGCGTACTAATTCTTTCTAAAATTCTAATACATTATTATTATGTAACTGTGTATTTTAGGGATGAGTCTCTTGAATTTTTCCACCTTTTTTAATCATTATTTCAAATCTAATTTTACTTGAACAGCTTAAAAAATTTTAGGTGTTATTCAGATAGTTTTTTTATGAAATTTTATTGAAAAAAGTAACCTCAAATTTCAAGAGTTTTAATTATGTACTTCATTTTCTAAATTTCATTTGTATCATCTTGATAAATAGTTTTTTCACCCCTTAAATGTATACTATTTTATCAAATAAAGATTTCAAATTTTGCTTTAAATAAAATTTTAATATTAAGTGCTCCTTGTTCTTATTTTTGTATGAAAGATTTTGATAAAATGTACCTACATAAATACGATTGAAACACTCAGAATGAAGCTTTATTCGTAAGGAGTGTTTCATCTTCTATTTTGGAAGTTCATATATTTTCAAATTGTCCATTAATTGAGATGAAATTGATATATATATGCAGAAATTTTAATTCTGACATTTTTAATTTTCAGAAAATTAAAGTTATGTTGCTGGATGCAATTCTCTGATAGAATAAAAAATATATAGGTGTTATACAGATAATCCAGTTTTTTAATAATAATTTTTTAAAGAAATTATTTGGCCGTTTGAATGGCTATCTGCTTTTTAAGTTAATATTACGACATCATTTAGAAATAAATTACTAACCTATTTATATATACTAAAATGTAATAATTTCAATACCCAATAATGGTATTTTATGTTCTGTAAAAATAGCTAAATTTTAGCTTTCTAATTAAAGACTAATTAATTAATTAATTTTAATGACTTCCAAAGCAGACTGTTGTTGATACTTTTTTTTTTCCCTGTGTGTGCGTGTGTAGAAGCATTCTACTCTTTTTTGAGATACTAAAACAGAAAAAAATTTTCTAAAATACTTACAAGATTTATATCTGTAAGTTGTGTTAAGTGCTCCTGTAATCCGAGCAGTGAGCCCCAAGGTTTCTGTAACCAAGTGATGCCATTTATAGCAACTGCAATACATGCTGTGGCTAGTAGTGATGCAGAATATGATGTAAACTTGTACTCTGGAAAATAAAAGTAATCACATTACATTTCATTCAGAGTATTATAGTAGTAAGTTATTCTAAGAAAAAAATTTTTTCTCCGATTTGCAATTAAGTATAATGTATATACCAATACTTTGAAAAATACGTTCTCTTTTATTAATCTGTACAATCGAAATTAAGAAAGAAGCAACTTATTCGACACGGTGTTTTTCTTAAATCATGTGATGATGTAATACATGGAAAGGAGATTTTTTAAATTGCCGATTTAATTAAGATTTTGTCAGCTAGTAGAAAGAAAAATTTAAATACTGCGTGTCAAAACATCTTTAAGTAATTTCCTGGTTTACTATTCTGATGATCTTAGAGCTAGCCATCTATTATGTTATTATTGATATTTATTTTTCACGTGCATCGTGCCTTACTTGCAGAAAATATAGCTGACGGTAAGTGTGGTGCAGCTTCTATAATAAACTGAATTACTAAAATATAGTTAAATTTATTTACGTGCATTTAATAAACTAAAATAAAACTTTAAAAAAAATTTTAAGCTTTAGAATATTATGATGAAATCAAGATTTATAGTAATACTAGGTAAAAAAAAATGTTTACAAAAAACCAGGAAGCCCTGTCCCTTTAAACTTTCGCTATGTAATTCGTGCACATGAGCGCCATCTAGGAGCATATATCGCAA
Organism: Stegodyphus mimosarum; assembly: GCA_000611955.2. NCBI lineage: Eukaryota > Metazoa > Arthropoda > Arachnida > Araneae > Eresidae > Stegodyphus > Stegodyphus mimosarum. The sequence goes on from KK115169.1 coordinate 13,209, forward strand.
AATCGAAAATGACAATAGTGTTAGACCTCACAAAAGCTCTGATGTCATCTGTACTTCCTTTGAAAACATATGGCAGCTAAAAGAGTAGGGCTAGGTGAAGGAGGGGCCCTCTCAGCCAATCCCAAGCAGAGACACTTTCAAAAAGCCTCCGTCAACTTCCTGTGGACCCGCCAAAAGTAACAAAGACCTTCGAGCCCGCCAACACCTGCTCCCGCGCATGGTTGCTACATCGAAATGAATTTTTTTTTAATATCCTTTTGCCCACATCGCCATCTCTTTATCGCCAAATATGTTTTACAAAAAATTAAGTTAAATGAGTAACTATGTTAAAAATTTATAGTTTTGAAATCGAAAGCTGAATTATGAAAGAATGCATATAGAATTTTTTTAGGGAGTAGATGATTTTCTTCTTAAATTCTTACTCTAAAATTCAGCCTGTTTAGTATTCCGTTCAAATTTGGGGAGGATGCATTTTCTTGTATTTCAAAATAGAGAAATTTTTTATATATATATTTTCTGTTTTAACCAGCAAAACTGACCGTTATTTTACTTTTCAGGAACTAATAAACACGATTTTTTGCACAAGATATGCTCTAGAAATAGTCTTAATTTGTAGAACCCGTAGTAACAGTTGTTACGCAGCCCGAAGTAATCGCCAAAAGTGAGCTAAATTCTTACATAGAAACGTCCCTTTAAATCGTCTGCTCACGTGCAGAACTGGAAGTCGATTTAAAGGGACGCGAAGTTTCCTGTTTTACGATGACGCAAACTATCCAATCCAGTGGCTGCATTTTCAGATTCAAAAGCAGCTGGTTGCCTTGCAAGTTGCGGCATGTGTTTCTGATTTTATGACATAACTACACACTAGAGAAATTTAAACCTGTATTCATTTATGAGAGAATTGCTTATTTTGTTGTTTTGATTGCACGTTTATCATTTCTTTCTTCCAATGTTTATGTTAAAGAATACTTTTAATATAAAACTTTGCAAAAAGTATATTTTTTGTTAAAAAAAATATTGTTAACAGGTAGTTTTGTCTCCCCCCCCCCTTTCTTTTTTCTTTAACTTCCTATCTAGATTTAAATATTACTTTATGCTTAATTGCAAATTAATTTCTTGAAAGATTAGTTAATTGAAAACTTGGGAAATAGTTAAACATTGAACTGTTTCTAAATAGTAGCACGGAAATTATAGTTTTATATAGACAAATCCCGTTTTAAAGTGTTTTTTTTTTTTTTTTACCATCGTTGGTGTTTGTGTATAATAAAATTGTGCATACAGAAGTCTATATAAAAGCACTAGACTGTGAAGTTTTGTAATTGACACATTGTATAGTGTTAGAAATGTATTTTATTTATCACACTATATTGTGAAATGTTATTAAGAAATACCAATAAAATTATTAGCCAAAAGAGCTTTAGCTAAGAAGGACTATTAATTTCGTTTTAACATTTTGCATCGATTCATTTTCTGCGTTGATTCACTTTTCAAACTGTTGCCATCAGATATTATCGCCATATAGTATATCTAAAGAATCTGCATGAATGTATGTATGTTTCTCGTACTGTGATAAAACAACAGTACCTAGAGCCATTAAATTTTGAATAACGTACGTTTCCACCCGAATGGCCATCTGGAAGCCCAAATCTGGAATTTGTTTTATTATGTATTTCATATTTCGTAAAACTTTAACGAATTTTCGATAAGCAAACTCAACGATTTCAAAGCGAGCAATGGCAACACTGTACGGAAGCAAAAAAACATTTTTATCTCCAGCGCGCGAGACTATGTATCGTAAATTCTTAAAGATATGCTCATTTTAATATTATTTTGCTATATGCTGTTGAACTGAATTTTATGGTTTAAGTGCGAAGAACATGATATTTAATAAATAAAGGCAACTCACGAAATGTTAAAAAAACGCCCCTTTGGGCGTAATTAAAATCTGAAAGCTTTCAGACTTTTTTATTAGTCCAAAGAGGCTTTGTCCCTAAAGGACTATTGTTTTCGTTTTGGGATTTTGCGTTGAATCACTATAAACGGGTGTATAACTTTTCAAATTGTTGCCACCAAAAGTTATCGCCTTGTATTATATTTAAAGAAAGTAAATAATGAAGAATCTGCATAAATGTATATATATTTCTCCAAATGTGATAAAACAACGGTACCTAGAGCCATCCAGTTTTGAATAATGTACGTTTTCACCCGAATATGCGCATCAGGAAGCCCAAATTTGGAATTTGTTATATTATCTAGTTCATATTTTATACAACTTAAAAACGAATTTTTGATGAACGAACTCAACGATTTAAAAGCCAGCAATTACAACACCTTACGGGAAAAACAAAACTTTTTATCTCCAGATCGCGGAACTGTGTATCGGTAATTCTAAAGATATGTTCATTTTAAATTATTTTGCGATATTACTGTTGAGCTGAATTTTATGGTTTAAGTGCGAAGAACATGATATTTAATAAATGAAGGTAACACACAAAACGTTAAAAACGCCCCTTTGGACATAATTTAAAATCTGAAACCTTTCAGATTTTTCATTGATTTTTTATTTATTTATCTTATCTTTAAGAGCTTGGGCCCTCTCACAGCATTGGTAACAACTTGTGATTTTTATTTATATCAAACAAAAGTCCCTGAATAAATAAGTTACAGTCTCTGAATAAATACAAAAGTCCCTGAATAAAACATTTAATAAATTATTAAACTAATAAAATAAAATACTAGACATTGTCTGATTTGGGGCTCCGGTTGGAAATACAGTCTTAAGTCTCGTTTCCATTAGTCCGTTGCGGACGCATCGCGTCATTGGGAGAAACGCAGACTATTGCGTTGGATTTTGCGCGTACGGAAGTTCGGTAGTCGACTGCATTCATTGCCACTAGATGTCTCTGTATTTAACTTGCGGGATCCAAACTCTTTAAGATACTTAAATTCGATGTTATTGGAAATTTTTATTTCTGCTTATGAACTGTGAAAGTAAAGCACATTAGCAATTTTTCTATAAGCAAGGTTATAATGCATATTAGGAACGTCTCTAATTGCATAGAAGTTGAAGTAATTTTTAATAATTTCTTTGCGTTTCTAGAAGCCTTAAATATAATGAAAACTAAAATGTATTGTTACTGTAAAATAAATAGAAATGTTAAAAACATTAAAAATACAAAGCAACTGTAAAGAAAGGTTCACAATATTTGCTATGCTTGTATACCGCTGACTGCCATGTAAGATTGCATATTTTTAAAATATGCCCAAATCTGGGAAGAAAACAGATAATATATAAAATTTTAACATAAATTTCTTCAGTGTCGTAGCTATTAATTTATTAGAAATCCCGTTTGTATTAAAATGCACTGCACGCAGTTATATTTTATGCAAATCCATAAAATATTATTTTTAAATTCACATCTCATTTTATAGAAGTTATAAAGGTAAGCTTTTTTCTTCTTTCTTTTCTGAATGCGCTCGCTGATTGGAAAAATGCATACGGAACGCGTTAACAACGCAGTAGTGGAAACGGGCCTTTACTCAAAAAACTGGAAAAAAGCTCCGATTGAATTTAAATTCTGAAGCTGATGATAGAAACAAAAGACCATTCTTTTTCCACCATACCAATGAAAAAAGGCAAAATGATTAAAGGGTCACTTTTAACAGAGAATATGTAGGTATGAAAACAAACAGAAAAGAGTCCAACACATTCTGACCACAATTCTCTGCCAATGTAATTCAAGTACGGCTGAACAAGCTGAGATCAAATGTAAGGTGTTATTTTCGTCCTCTCTACTTAGTTGCATCGTGCCAAAATATCTGGATACCTTTTTCATGGTTACTCACTCACTACCTTTGGATGTTTGCGATTAATCTAGAGTTTTTGGGTGCGAAAAATTAACTACTGTCATAATTTCATATCATTCCTGGAGATTGAGTCTTTGGCATGTGGATGGGATTGTACATTCGTCGAAGGGTTAGTTTTCCAGGTAAAGACAGGCATGCATTCAGAACATAAAATAATTTTTAAGATTTACTTACAATCAAAATAAATTTTTGAGATAGAAGGAATTTTCTACTGAAACTATGATTAACTTACATTAAAAAAAAAAAAAAAAAAAAAAAAAAAAA
>KK115169.1:17351-44601 GCA_000611955.2 Stegodyphus mimosarum
AAAAAAAAAAAAAAAAAAAAAAAAAAACCGGAGCCGTCTTAGTTAGGGCTTTGTTTACACCACCTAAACTTATGATTTATCACAAAAATTAAGAAGTACCGGAGCTAAGCACCGACGTAATTTAAGCTCTGGTTATGAGGTATTTTCTCATCCTTTTTAGCATGCCTACGTGGTGTAACTGGAAGCAGACTTCACGCGTATCTGGGAGGTCCGAAGTTCGAATCTCATCGAAGGCACTGCTTATTTTTCACGTCTCCAGCAACGAAAAAACCTAATGACTCTACAAAGTTAATATCTTTTAACAAAGTAATTTTAAAAATTTGTCCTTTTTTTCAGAACATAGTGCAGTGTACTTAACATAAGAAGTGTGCTATCGAATTATTGTTTGTAAAAGTGTGCTGTGACTCATATAAGTTGGAAAACTATAGGTTACATTTTATTCATGTAAAAAACAGGAGTCTTTTTAGCCCAAAGGACCGTTAGCTCAGAAGGGCTGTTAATTTCGTTTTGGCATTTTGCGTCGATTCACTGTAAATATCCATATCCCTTTTCAAACTGTTGCCACCAAATATTATCATCCTGTATTAAAGAAATTAAATAGTGAAGAATCTGCATAAATGTATGTAGGTTTCTCGCATTGTGATAAAACAACAGTACCTAGAACCATCAAATTTTGAATAACTTAATCCTCCTACGGATATTTGCATCTGGAAGACCAAATTTAAAATTTGAAATGTGTTTTATTATCGATTTCATATTTTGTAACACTTTAACGAATTTTTGATTAAGAAACTCAACGATTTCAAAGCGAGCAATGGCAACACTGTGCGGGGGAAAAAAAATATGTCTAGCATTCGAGACTGTGTATCGGAAATTCTAAAGATAAGCTCATTTTAAAATTATTTTGTGATACTGCTGTTGAATTGAATTTTATGGTTTAAGTTCGAAGAACACGATAATTAATAAATAACGTAACACAGAAAACGTTAAAAAAACGCCCCTTTGGGCGTAATATAAAATCTGATGGCTTTCAGATTTTCTTTTTTTATAAAGAGGGTGGAGGGATTATTTTTTTTTTCTATCTCCGAAAATGGGATGGTAGGCTAGGAAGTTAGGGAATCTATGATATATCTAGTTGTAAATAAAAATAAAATGTTAGAGAATAGTAAAAGTAAATCGTTTTGTGATACTTTTATTCACTACAAACTTTTATAAAATACTTGTTACAAGTTTTATTATTATTATTATTATTATTATTATATCAGTTCTTCGTTTATACTATAACATTTCACCACACTTTAGCATCAAAACATCGTTAAGGTAGAGTAGTATCATTATGCAAAAGTGCTTCTGCGATCGCATGCATATCGTCTAAAATATGAGAAATTTCAGGTAGATTTTCTCTGTTCTTGGCATAGTGTTCACAGAAAATCTTCCATAATAAAAAAAGAACTTATTAGAATTACAAGTTAGCTTTAGATAATGTTGAACCTCAGTTATTTTGCCCAGATTGGACTGTATATAACCTCCCTCCCGCGCTTTTACCAAAAATGTCTGCATTTATTAACCGAAGGAATTTCCAATGACAATTTTAACAGAATTTCTCATTTCAAACGATAATTGAAGCGTCGAAACTTTGAAACACGTTGAAAACTTTCATTAGTATATGTAATATAAAAGAACGTGGTTTAAATATTCGATATTCTAAATCCATGGTTAAGACTGATTTGTTAAGAACAGTTTTCACTTAGGATGAATTTTATATTGAATGGCATAATATAATTTTTGTCAAGTTAAATAAAACCTTTATTACGTTTTAAGAATATTGTTAAAAGTTCTTCCTGTTGTTACTCCGGTTAAAAAAGAAATTATATAGACATTAAAAAATTGCTCTTAATCTATCTGGACATATAAACTCTTTCTTAAGTAAAATGTCTATAAAAAAAAATGTTTCGTCTTGAATTTTCAATCTCTTCGCGAAGACAACTTCTTCCTGTTGCGTGCATCTGTAAACAACTTTGCTGATTTAATTTCAGCTGCTATTTGTGTGTAATAACAGGAGCATCACTGTCGTCTTCCTGCATTGGAGTGGTCATTAAGAACCCAGCTGCTTCAAACTCGGTCGAGTTCTTTTCATCCCGTTATGGCAGGGAAGCGCAAAATTTTACAAAATTCTCTGGGTTATGTCACAGGGAGCATCACCATCGTTATTTCCGGTTGGCATCACGCAACACTTCCTGTCACGACACAGTTAATGATGATTAGCGCTGACCGTCACTGAAGCATCCGTTATATTTATCCTATGGGAAAGATGCGTTTGCCCTCCTCCAGAACGCTAGTTTTTCACTGTATTCCCACAGTTTGTTATCCGTCAAAACCGTAAAGCGTATCTTCAAGCATCATTGAATTACAGAACACTGTGCATCAATACCGATGTTAACTACGCGAATAATCACGATAAAAGGAGAAACTGCTTTTTTTTTTTTTTCAAATGCTATTTATATGTTCTCTGATCTTATAAATTATTTTCAATATGATAAATATGAGCAGTACTTCAATAATAGCCTTAAATTTTTCTCTTAAAATATTTATTGTTAGTACAGTAATAATTTTAGATGTGATTTTTATTATTAAATACAATACTATATATTAATACTTTTTATTTATGATTTAAAATTATGCGTTAATATCGGTATGAATTGCTATGCGATTGTCATAAATCTTCTAATATTATAAATATAATCTTATTTGCAAATAAAAAAATATGTCGATACAGACTAGAATATTTTGTAGAATCATAATAATCTTGCTCTTGTTTATAACTTATAATCAAAATCGTAATGTAATATACATATGCATAGTGAAAGAGGACATAAAATTTAACCTAATCAATTACAAATACTTTTATTTCCTTGTACGAAGTGAAAAGGAAGTATAGTAATCACAAAAAAAATTCGGGTATCATAGTTCAACGAAAATATCCATTCTGACTGCTATCGAATGCAATTTAACGATGTTTTTGAGTGACATGTGTACGTAAGGACAGAATAAAGGACTCTTTTACCCCAAATGAATTATAAAACTGATTTTAAATGGATTCAGAAGAGGTTTTTTTCGTGGCGTCTGTACGTACGTATGTATGTATCTCTCATAACTCAAAAACGAGTAGCCTCAGAACGTTAAAATTTTGTATATAGGACTGCTATAATATGTAGATGTGCACCTTCTATTTTGGTTGCAATCGGTCGCACCGTTTAAAAGATTCGGTTTTAACAATTTTTAAAAATTCTTTTTTGCATTTATAGGACGTTTTGAAATTTATTAATTATGAATTTCAATTTTCGTCTTTGTGAAAAAGTAGTTCTAAATTTCTTACTTTATGTGTTTACTGATATGTATCTTATATGTTTGCATTTTTTGCTTTAAAAATGATTGAATTATGTTGTTCTCATCTTCCGGTTAAGGTTTTTATACCTTTAGTTCATCTGCATGTTATAGTTGTAGAATTATGAACAATTTAAAAGTTGCTTAAGTGCGGCTAAGCCTAATTTTTTTTTACCATAGCAGTCATATTTGTTTACATTTAAAACTTAGCAGAATAGTAGATTTGTTGCCAATCTACAGAAACTAAGCTTCTCAACTTTCTTTTTTTTATTGCGAATTAATTATGCTTAATCCATTCCGGAATTATCATTTAAGTTATTAAACTATCCCATATATTGACTCAGCATATCGTCCACAACAAATTAAGTCAGTTTCTACGCCTTCAGTGTCTTTTTGCCGAGTGATACCAAAAGTAGACTTTCAGTTTTGTGCACCGAAAATCTGCCTTCTTGCCAGCTGCCCGAATTGCTTGTTTTTGCATAGAAACTGTAATTTTAATTGCAAAAAAAATTTTTTTTGATTGTTTTAACTGCATTTGGTGTGTTATGTTTTTCTATATCTTCTAATTTTTAATATAGATATTTTGAGTTTTTATGTACTTTTTCCTTAATTGCGAAGTGAAAATCGAATTAACTGGATGAGAAATATATCTCTAATGAAACTCAAGGAAATAAGTTTAAATGAAAGGCAGGAGAAAATACGTATAATTTAATATTCCGTACAAGGAAGTCATATGGTGTACACATCAAATTTTTTTAAAGTTGTAATTGTAATAACTACTGTTTTTACTTCCGCTTTCGCATTTGCATATCAATAATGCACAAAATATTCGCTTGGTGGTTTTAACCATGTCAGTATTTAGTTCTATATTATTAAAAATTTTTAAGAATCACATTTAATTAAGAATTGTATGACCATACAAGTAAAGAACCCGACCAGATTCTGCTAGGTAATGTAATGCATTGCATTTATCTTAGTAGAAGTTGTCAAACGGCATATTGCCTTACGCAATTCGACAGCTTCTGTTCGATTGGAACAGGCAATATGGCAGCTGGTTTAATATTCCAGCAGAAGTTATGGATGAAACTGTATACATGGCATGTTGCCATCAAAAGAAAGAAGAAAAATAAGAAGGCAATGAAATTGTTTGTTTAATACAAAGCTTTCAGCTCCGCCAGCTAAAAACATATTTCCAAAAAACAGAGAGGCCAAAATCTGGTTTCGGAAGAGGGCACGAGCAGAATTTAAACAAAACTTAGGGTGCAGCTACTCACATCTGCACACGAGCCCAGGTAGAATTCTGCGGTAAAAACTTGGCCCGTTTTTTTTCCTTAAAAAAAAAAAAAAAAAAAAAAAAAAAAAAAAAAAAAAACTACTGACACCTGGATAATATGATGACCCCACGCGAATGGCACGTGTTACTTCTTCTTTCCCCCTCTCCGCCCCACCGTACTTCTTTTAAAAGTCGTCGCTGATCAATTGAAGTTACAGGGAACAGCAGAGCAGTATAGGGGGGGAGGAAGGAGAGGAAAATGAAAGGATGTGGAACTCCCATTCACTTAACAGTAAATTCAATAGAAATCCAACTTTCAATACATGACCTCCCTTCGAAGGTTCTGCCAAAATAATATCGATATCCTGTTCGGAAGCAAATCGGTATTTATACAGAAGAAAAGCGTCATCTGAATGAGATAACACTTAAATATTTTATGCAGAGTGATAAGCCAGAAAATCTCTTAAGTCAAAATAAGCATAGAAAATTAATTACCATGAATGGTAATACATTAACATGAAATGCAGGTTGCATCATTTAAGTTTTTGTTACAGATCGAATGAATGGAGAGAAAGTGCAAAGACATCTGAAAACTTAACTGGATATGGGATACGTTTGCATCACATTATGCCTTGAAAATAATCTTCAGCTACATGTTGACGAGGTGCTCCTTGTTTTTGATAATTCGACACACTGTTAAATTGTATTTAATATCAGATGCAATATTTTGCTTTAAGACTCTCAGTGTCTGGGGTTATTTAGTGAAAACTGTTTCCTCAAGAAATCCCTGTAAAAGGAAGTGTAATATGAAGCGACCATGAAAACCACATATGTTTGGCAATTAACGATTCTATTAAAATACCTCTGTTCTTCACTTCGACTCTCGAGATGTATGCATCATCATGCCATCTTTCTGGAAGTATCTGTGTGTCATTTAATTTCATCTAGGTTTACCACACACCTTTAGAGTCACGAAGCAGATTTAACGAAAACCTGCAGGATTTATGATTTGGCGTTTAAAAGATATGTTTTCGCTGCCCTCAAGATCTGTTTCCTGGTGAACACTCTTCACTTCCAGCACGTGGTGATGAGAAGCATTTGTATTCAATCTGAGACAAAATAAGAATTTACAAGTTCTCAACAGTATCTGTCCAATCAGTTCTGATCTACATTACAAACATGGGTTCGGTACTACGGGAATCACCTTGTATTACAATGTAACGTAATTTTTTATATTTGGTTGCTCTATTTTTCTCTATTTCATCAATAATTAATTTTTAATACATAATATTACCCTAAAATATTCATTATTGAAAGTTTAATAGTATTAGAAACAATTCGAAAATCCATTTCCTAGATTTATACTTTCTGTTAAAAATTTTCTTCATTTCAATGAATTAGATTTGCTTCCGAATTTCAACATTTTAAGCTGCACTTGAAGGAAACTAGTGCTGTTATATAGGAAGATCCAAAAATAGTGCACATTAAATTTTCAAAACGTATTAAAACTCCAAAATGGATATTAATGGCAAATTTGTTCAACGGTTGACACCCCTGCACTATTACAAATAATATAGCACATTACTTGAAATTTCATTTACAGCTTATGCTGATAGCTTTAAAAATTGTTTGTTTGGTGCAAGATGGAGATGAGATTTTCCGAAATTTTATGACTGAGCATTACTTCGCCCCTTAATTTAAGTATAATACAAACTAAATATTGATGTACCGTATTTGCTCGCATAGTTTCCTTCTTTTCCTACCAATTTCACCGCTTGAAACCCGACAGGGGAAAAATTTGTGGTTATACTACTATTGAAGAGACGGCTTAAGTGATAAAATGCATATTAAAACAAACTAACTTTGTTACCTTTTGTGTTTCAAAATTTGCATTATGTGTTAAGTTATCAGTTTTTATTCTTCTTACGTACACAAAATGCTTTTTTATTATTTGCGGACACATTTTGCATTGTTATTATAAATCAAAAATTTCTAAAATATATGCTGAAAACACTAAGATGAGTGCGCGACGAAAAGAAATATGAGAATAAATACGGTATTTATTTCCTATTCATTACTTAAATCATTTAGCGTTATTTGTTAACATAAAAGTACATTAAAACGAAATCATTCCAATGAAGATGTGCATTATGAGATGAGGATTATAAAAATCCATTTAGTATAAAATTTTCATTTTTACGCTTAGTTTATTATGAACTACCCCACAATAATTTATTTTCACAAGCTTGTCCGCCCATGACCCTTTCGTCCAAGTTCGCAAGAAACAACAAGGCCGTGACAGCAATTAAAAATGGCGATGCGTCAATGCCTCGAATATCAATGCAATTTCAAACTCCACTCTCACACCAGTCCTCTCTCACCTGGTTAGTGAGAGGGGCTTGTGGACGGGGGAACTACAGATCTATATAATGACCCCAAAGTTTCCCGGGGACAATACAAATGACGATACGTCTCTCTCTATCCCTACCTCATTGACTCGCGGTTCGTCAACCGAGACATTTATATACATTCTGGGGTCCAGGTGCGGAACCTTGGAAAATTTCTCCGTCCCCGGGAACATCTGCCGCCGGGGGGCCTATTCTGGTCAATGATGGAAACAAAGGACCACGAGAGTGGCACGCGACTTCTGTCGGGAGGGGGAAAATTCTCAATAAAGACATTCGGAAAAGCATTGAAATGATGTCAGCAATAAAAAGGCAAACTTTTATCAAGTTATGTTTTAAAGAAGGCAGTTGTGGATGATAAAGTTATCAAAAAGAACAGCTTATCTGCTTATCTATCTAGATCTACAATAAATATGTGGAAACTGAAAGTGAATTTTTATTTATATGGCGACTACTATTATTTCCCTGCTTCGAAACTTCCATGAAATAATACCCAATTTAATCTTATTTTTAACAGTCAAAATCATTAGCAGTTTAAGAAGATTGGTGTTTTGGTTGCTATTTAATTTAGCTATTTATTGATTCGATATTTAATTCAACTATTTATGGATTCGAATAACAACGAAATATGTTGGAAAGCTGTTCCAAAACTAGAATTATATGGTCGAAAATATGATGATAGGCGTATTTTTGCTGTTCAGGTTAATAAAATTTCCTGAATTAATGAAAACGGTTATGAAAGGAAATCTGGATAATTAATAATTATTTAGGCGAAAATTAGTAGGCAATTGTTCGAGATATCTGTAATCTGTCCCCTGGGGGGGGGGAAATTGTCTGTTTCCAACTCTGAAATAAATAGTAATATTTAGACCAAAAATTATAAAGTATTCTTTAACAGCATTCCCCTAAAATATAATTCCAGACTAACCGATGTCTGCTAGGAGTTTCAAATATTAATTTTTGTTCAGTGCTAAATTTTTTTGTTATGAAATATATATATAAATAATTTTATAGAGAATTTAAAGACATTCTTCCAGAGCATCGTTATGATGTAGTGGCCAGCACATTCAGTTGGTAACTAAAAGGTCTCTAGTTCAACTTCCGGCAAAGGCACAGTTAATTTTACATGATTTTTCAACCCCCATCCAAAAAAAAAACTGTTGATTTTAGTCTCACATAGTAAAATGTGTTAGACGATAACTCCCGTTACCTTTATCTGGTCAAGTGATTTTACCTGCTTTTCCCTGTCGTTTCTTAAATAGGAAAAATGTTAAGGAATTAAAGGCAATCCTCTAAAGCCCCTTCGACTTCTGCTCGCGTGCCTCAGTGGGGGTTTAATCGCCTCTTTCATGAGGTAAACCGCAGACTGGCATTGCTCTTGTCCTGGAGACCTCTCTACTAGCTCCTTTGTTAAGCTGTAATGGTTTCCTTTCCCTTTAGCGAATACTCACTCTTATTTAATTCATTTCCTTAACGATGGCGTTGAGGTAATTGCAATTAATTTGCAAAGGTTCTTAATCAAAACGCCTTGGTCTAAAACTTGTATCACTACTACTACCTACCATCAACACTGCGTCGAAAGAAACATTTCCGAGAATTTTCGCTTTTGGATATCTGATCGTACTTTCACGAAAACCAATTCCCTGAGAAAAACCTAAGAGGGGCAGAGATTTAAGTGGAAAGCTTTTCATCTCATTTGCAATATGCCCCGCTTAGCTAGATGGAACATCCGTTCCAGCGAAACTGTTTCGGCTAAGAACTCTCCAATGGCAGGAGAATGAGAAGCTCGTTTCTCTGAAAAGTTTCTTCTAGCATCATGCATCATTAGATGCGATAACTCCATTACGCGTCCTTGTAGTGTAGTTGTAAATACATCCTAGTAGGAGCTGGAAGTTCTCGGGTTTGATTCGCGGCAAAGGCACAAGGGATTTTTCAACATTTCTTGCTTTAAGCAAAATGCTAACTGTACAGTTTTATTATCGAATTATGTTATTTAGCGATACCATATTTTGACTGAGTAGCACATAATTATATTTGACAGTAAATTAATCAGGGATAAAAATAAGTGTTCAGAAAATATTACTACAATGTTAGAGTTCATTAAATTTAGCTCTGCTTTTTCTGACTGAAGGAAAACTTGTTAACTGTAGCAATATAACTTCTCATTGTAATTAAATTACTCCTTAAAATTACTATAAGTTAATTATGGAATTCATGCATTAGAAGAAATTATTCCAATTTATTTGATTTCTCCCTTCTTTAGTATACATATTACAAAAAAGTACTTTTTTGCTTTAAAAATTAAAATAAAACCTTGAAAGTACTATTATTTCTGTAAATATAAATGTATTCCTGTCTAGTAAACTCTTTTAAAATAAATTTTTATATTCCAAATCGTCTCCAATCTGTCCTCCTTTCCTCGAAAATTTTCTGCGAATGTCCATGTCTAGGACACTTTATAAAAAATTAATTTTAGTGATTAGAAAGCTTACTGCATATACGTTATCAATGACAGATAAAAGTTGACATGGAGGAATAAAGGGAATCATACAGAAAATATAGTTAAATATCCAAGTTATTGAAACTTTTTGCAAAAGCATGTCTGCTCTGAAGATAATGTGAATGTCTGGGATTCTTGTTTCTTTCGTATTTGTCATTAAATAATATTTTTCTGAGAAACTCCTTGATGGCTTTCATCTGTTCATAGAAATCACTAAATGAATTTTTAGAATTCACTTTTATGTTTGAAAGTTCCTTACGTTCAACATCTGCAATGACATTCTTCCGATAATGAAAACAAATGTTTCGATAATGAAAGCAAAGTTGTTCATTATCAAAAAATATTCTTTCTACCGTAATTAATTTATTAAGAAGTGAAACTTTAATTAGACAAACAATCACTCTCATTTGGAAAGACACAATCGTTTCTGGACATTTTTAAATCCCAGATAAGCTTCGGATGCAATTCCAGGTCTTGAGCATTCAAGGCTTACGCTGGATTGATGGCCCTACTAACGAAGTAAATGTAGCAAATTATTGGAAAATTATAAAAACCGCATGCGTTATAAATTCAGTTTTCAGACTAGAATTTTGTAAAGATTTTTTTAAAAAAAGGAAAATTTCATATCTTTATTTTAAAAAAAAATTTCTTTTTCCCTAATTTGTAGAGACATTAGAATATTTTAAAGCAGGAGATGTGAAAAAGGAGCAATGCGCTCGCCGGGACTCGAACCTCTTGAATGAGCTCCCAGTGTGCTACTGCTACATCACGAAGGCATGCAGAAAGGAGCGAGAAAATACCTTGTAAGTTAAACGGAAGAAATAATTGGTATTAAACAAGATGGTTTTCAAAAGGTAATGACATTTATGCGTTATGAAAAAAGCTAAATTCGTATTCTCCCCGTGTCCGTACTCTTTCAAATCGCCCATAAGTGGAGCATATATGTTCAAGCATTGCTGAGGATAAACAACCTATGCTGTTTGCAATAAGATTTTAGCACAGAAGCTCCATAGAAATGCGCAAAATTCTTGACCAAATAGGTCTCTCACGTTCTTGTACTACTTTCTAAATATATATATATATATATATTGTATACTATAACCAGAACTGGATTAAGACGTTTAAAGGCCTAAGCACTTAAAATATTTTTGTGCCCCCCACATATATTTACTCCTCTTTCTTCTCGATCTTGGTTTAGTTGCATCATTCCGTGGTAAAATCAATGGAAATATTTTGTAGCGCACACTTTCCTTGAGATCCTAAGACCTTTCCTTGATGCCCTAAGCAGGTGCTTGTTTTGCTTAACGATTAAGCTAGGTCTGATGCTAGCAAGACTTTTTAATTCCATTGCAGTGTTAGTAGGTAATTAGCAAGAAAGATAACGCTTCAGCGATTAAATGGCGTATTTTATAGACGACATCGCTTGAAATTGAAAGATTACTTGATTAACAGTCTACGTTTACGCAATAAACTAGCCATGGACGCATCCGATTCGTTTCTAGGTAAAGAGCTCAAGACAAATTCACCATTCAGCCAACCCGCTGACATACTAAGCGTATCTATTAGGCTTAATTATTTAAATGCAGGTGCGTGTTTTGATTTCTGATTTCTCTCAGCTTCCCATCTTAGCGGCTTCAACACGTAATCTTATGGCGTGTAGCGGAAATTCAGCAAGCGAGAGCAGGTGATGAAAAAAACTAAAAGAAGCTACACCAGACGAGGGAGTCCCCAAACAGGTGAGATTGCACGCTTGGTCTCATCTTCTTTGGGAAATTGGTAGATTCTGCCTAACGAAGATGCAGCTAGAGTGGAGGACAAAGAACAATTTAATTGGAACGGAAGGCGATGGCTTCTTCGTTCTACCACCCCTTGTGGGAGAACTTTTAATTTTGACAAACAGATGCCCTTGGTGGCACCGTCCGCCGGGTTCATGGTCACTTTTCAGTTTCATTAGACTGCTGCCTTAACGGTTTTAATGTTGATAACGGTGCATTCAGCCGAGAAGGGGAAGGGATCAGTTTTGCACAATAAAAAGAAAATAATGAGAGGCGGGACGACTGTGGAGCAGTCTTGCTTACTAAATTGGACATTTGCAAGAAATAAATTACTGTATTGTTTTCTATTGACTTAGTTACTCTTCTTACTCTTTTCAATAATTTTGGGTACATTTATTTCTGTTTTGATTTCCCTCATTTTAATGATCACGCAACGAGTCGCACATTTACTGTAGGTTACACATGTGATGTCATAAAACTGGTATCGTAAACTGGTGAAAACAGTTATTTAATTTTTTTAGCCCGCGTTTAATATCTTGGTAGACATTTTATACTTGGCTTGTACTAAAATACCCAACATTTTTAATTTGTTAAGGCTAAAATTGCTTAAAAAATTCTGATCTACTTCTATTTTCTCTATACTCTCACCTGCATATGTTGACACCCTTAAAAAAATTGGTTTATTAATTAATCATTACGTAACTTATCATTATACATTGATCATATTAAGTAATCCTACTGACGCATTAATTGCTAGTGATTTATGTTTCGAACGCTATTATTAATACAGGGTAAAAAAAATTGCCCGTAGCCTATAATGAACAATTACGTATACCAAACATCGTATTAAATTTAATAAAACTGTTGTATTTTTTCAACAGCATTTTTAAAAAAACGCATGGAAATTGCTGTATTAACCTTTCAAAGTAACAAGATGACACCGAACTGGATTGTTAAGTCATTGCTACTCATGATCATTTGATGAAGTTTTAATGCATCTACAGATAGGTAATAACTGCAACCGTAAAAAAAAAGGGGATGGGAAGGAAATTCAAACAAAATCAGAAAATCATTGTACAAAAATGATTCTAAAAGCTAAAGGCATATATCGCCCTGGTATTTTAATTGCAATTTTGAAATCAACAGAGATGACGACGCAATGGCAATATCTGTTTAATACTAATTAACCATAGTTTTTATATAAAACCACTAATGCTATTATTAGTTCATTTAAAGGCTGAATAGTCCTTGAATATGTATATATATAAGGGGAACTGTTTTGGCATAAATTATGCGTTATAATACATCGGCAAAACCGACAGGGTTATAGCTTTTGCACTGCTTGAGCTAAGTAACTGCTTATTTTCATTCATCATTTTTGGCGCGCTGGATTAGTTTAACCCGCGAAACTCGATATACCAAAAGCTTCTGCACGGCTGTATTGTGTTTATCTTTCAGTGTGGCCCCAGCGCCGCGCGTGCCTTATTGTTCAATCCACAACAGGGTGCATAAAACCCCCCTGAAGGACAGACCAGGTGATAGTCACAGTGAAAAAAATGACATCACATTTTATCAAGCAGATGCATTTAGTCACAATACTGCACACGGTGTCGGGAACGCCGAGATTGGAGTTTTAAACACTGCACGCAGCTGTGGGTCCACTTGAAACATTCCGGGTGCACACGCTCTTAATGGTCGTGAAGAGTTGTTTAGCATGCTCATAGAGGTAAAAGCTAGCCAGGTATATTCAAACGCGAGGCATCTGTGAAGAGATAATACAGGCTGCTTATGGCATCATTCAAAATATCTGCTACGGTTCGTATTTATCCAAAATAAAACTACATTCCAGTACTCTAGGAAACTTAAATCTACTAACATTCGAATTCTAGCAAAACTATAGAAATATCCAACATTGTTTTTGAATACAGATTATTTTTATTAGTCCAAAGAGATTTAGTCCCGAAGGACTATTACTTTCGTTTTGCGATTTTGCGTCGATTCACTCTGAATGCCCGTTTCACTTTTCAAATTGTTGCCACTAAATGTTATCGCTCTGCATTAAATTTTAAAAAATGAAAAATCTGCATAAATGTATGCATGTTTCTCGCATTGTGATAAAACCTAGAGCCATCGAATTTTGAATGACGTAATCCTACTGCGAATATGGGCATCTGGAAGCCCTAATTTTGAATTTGAAATTTGCTTTATTATCGATTTTATGTTTTGTAACATTTCAACGAATTTCTGATTAACAAACTAAATGATTTCAAAGCGAGCAATGGCAACACTGTACGGAAAAAAAAAAAACATTTTTATCTCCAGCGCACGAGACTTACGGAAATTCTAAAGATATGTTCATTTTAAAATGATTTTGCGATATTGATTTTGAACTGAATTTTATGGTTTGAGTACGTAGTACATGATATTTAATAAAAAAAGGTAGCACACGAAACGTTAAAAAAACGCGCCTTTGGACGTAATTTAAAATCTGAAATCTTTCAGATTTTTTTTCTTTATTTATTAATTTCGAAAAAAATACAGATCTGTGGATATTTGTCTGCTTATCGGAATCCGTCAAATTTAAGAAAATTTCATTTTAAGGAAACAAATGTGCCATTTCCATGCAAAATGGTGGAAAGTTCATTTGCAATATAAGAAAAAAATCATTTTACATGCATTCATTGTATTAATTGATTTTTTTTAATCAGCTTCATCAAAAATTAGATTATATACCCTTTTTTTTTTCAAAACATTAGAAATTTTGTAATTTGCCTGGATTTTATAATATTACTATTACGTGCTTGTGCAAATATTTTACAGCATGCTAAAACTAAAATTTCATTAAATAAATTTTTTGGGAATTTCCTTTTTTTTCATTAGTTAAAGCTTTTATTGTAATATATGTGCACAATACTTTCATGTGCTCTGATGATTTTTTAAATTTGTTTTAAAACTTAATGCAACAAACCAGAAGAAAGCGCTAATCTGGCTGTATATGATTTACTAGTGCAGAAATATTTTTAATAAAACTAGAAAAGAAACTGACCTGTTGCACAAAGTGCGATAAATGTATGGGAATGCCTCCTGACCAGATCTTCTCTCTCGACATCTAACCTAGACAGTAATGGATCAACAAAATCACTGGCAGTCACAGAAGCCATGTCCCATTTCAAGCTGTTCAGCACCAATAATTCCCACGTCTAAATTTGAAAAAGAAAACAAAATAAAAGAGGAAAATCTATTAGAGAATTTTCTTTAAAAAATAAAAAGCTAGAGACAAATTCTTATTGTTATTTAGCATCGAGAAACCCACAATTTTTGCAAAACCAGAGCTTACCTGAACAGAGCCATTTTAGAATATTTCTATTGAACTTCATCAATATGAACTGATGTAAGTATTTAAACTAAAACAACCAAATATAAGGCCAGGAAAGGTTTATTTTGTTTGAATATGGCAAAGTATATGAGGGCTATCTGTCCGAGAAGACAGAAACGAAACACATTGGAGATGTTCTGAATTTTACTATAATTTGGGCACCTGTAATGCTCATGCTGTATCATGATTTTTTCGCTCTTTGTTTATAATTAATAACAATAGATGAAGTAATAATGGCCGATATTTCTGGTGAGATATTCTGGCTACAAAGGAATTTTGAAAGCTTTTTGAGTGAGTAATATTAATATGAATCAATGTAGAAAATAATTTATAAGGAACATTTCTAATATTTCTTGCCATGAGCAATTAACTGTACTTCCTTACAGCGGCCCCCAAAATTTAATAGCTCATCAGCGATTCAGTGTTGGGGGCCGCTATAATAAGGAAGTACCCAGTTAACTAATGCAGGAAAATAAGGACAATCAAGGCTCTACATAAACTTTTTACTTCATTAGTATGATTAATCATACATATTGTTCGTAAATTGCCAAAACCGCCCAAACTTACGAGATAATTTAAAATTTAAAAAATAAATGGAATTAAACATAATGCTACTTAGAAATTACGGAGCAATATAAACTAAAAGCAAACAATGCTCACTGTATAGTATATAAAATATTTATCATTTTATGCGATAGATTTTGCTTAATTCTTCCTATCAAAGAAAAATTGAGCATAGATATAAACTGTAAATTCAGTTCTGATTTAGGTAACTGAAAACGCTTTTACTATATTTACAGTTAGTTTAAATAATTAAACTGTCTGTGATATGGCATTCTTTGAATGATTAGAATCATATAAAGATTCTGGGTACTTACGTATTATCGTAACCACCTTAGCAGAAATCGGCAAAGCTTAAGAACACAACAAATTCTGGTAACCACGCGCGTAACAATTATTCAGGCGACTATAACAAATTTTCAATTTCCAACATCGTATTTTCACATGCGGGTTTTTTTTTTTTTTTTCGTTGTTGTTGTATTCCAACGATTTTTGTAGAAAAATATGATTAATTTTCTTCTTAAACACGATTTTAAAATTTTGCTTAAGGGATTTTTCGTATAAGAGAAGAAACAGAGGTGAAATTTCTGCAGGAATATATTATTTTGCCGCAAAATCGGCAAAGGAACCAATGCTTCGAATTTTTTCTCTAAGCGATCGCTACGAAATTTCCACTTCAACAAAAACAAAAACCATTCACAACTTAGGCTTCTTGATTGTCTTTTGAAATAAATATGCAGTTGAAAAATAGAATATGTATGTAATAATATTATTGTATGTATATAAAATATAATTTTTCACGATAAATGTAACTTTTTTTCCCCCGTAAAATTCGCCAAACTGCGCCAAAGTGGTTGCGATAATACGTAAATATCAATTTTTTTTTTTTTTAAACCTTTAACTGAGGTTGAGCTACGAAGGGACCTACCGAAAGAACCACATAACTGTAGAGAAAACGTTCTGAATAATTTAATATGTATGTTTCTTTGCAAACAAAATTCATACAGTCATGTAGAAGAAAAAAAAAATCGAAAGCAGCTTTACAAAAATTGGGTCTTAAATTTAGAGCAATTTGAAAAAAAAAAATCAAATTGCTCTAAATTTAAGACCTCGAACCCTTCTGATGAGTTTATTAATTTGAGTGCATTAAATTTAACTATGGAACTTATAAATACATAATTCATTGACATACATAATTCATTGACATGCATAATTCATTGACATGTATAATTCATTGATATGCATAATTCATTGACATGCATAATTCATTGACATAAATTTTAAGTTCGTAAGCATACTAACCGTGATGTCCCTTGTTGTTACTGAATAGTCTGTGTAATATATAAGAGCATCCACTGTTAAAGACCTGCATTGCCGTAACTTGGACGCCAACAATAAGCAAACAGCTCCCAACAGTTGTAACTGAGATTTCTTGATTCTGACACAAGAAAGAAATCTGTCCACATACGATGCAGCCAGGGGAAAAACGATGTCATCTGCTCCTTGCTCTTCACACACCTGCGTCAAAGGAAATGTGACTAAATATGCTATAGCTTTAAAAATTTCGAAATACTACATGTCCTAACTTAAAATGTTAAACAAGAAATGTTAAAAATAAATGATTGACTAAAAATAATTTATAAAAAATGAGTATTTTAGCCCTACCTTAAACCAGGCCTCGGCAACCTATGATCTGTGGGTCATCGAGTGACCCACGTTATAATTTCAAGTGACTTTAGTTCCAACAGTGATGTATGTTATCACTGTCATGTTATATGATAATAAATTATGAAGCCTAAATATTAAACGAGCTCTTGAAGAATATATATATATAAAATAAAATAAATCTGTAGGTTTCAGGTTTTAATTACGTCCAAAGGGGCGTTTATTTAACATTTTGTGTGTTACCTTTATTTATTAAATACCATGTTCTTCGCACTTAAATCATAAAATTCAGTTCAACAGCAATATCGCAAAATAATTTTAAATTCAGCCTAGCTTTTGAAATTTCGGTACACACTCTTACGCGCTGGAGATAAAAATGTTTTTCTGTACAACGTTGGTATTGCTGGCTTTGAAATCTTTGAGTTTGTTAATGAAAAATTCGTTAAAGTTTTAAAGAATATTGTTACGGATTTCAGATTTATTTGGCTATTTATTTAGAACTGTAATTAAAATTCCTGTTTATTTTCCCGTGCAACGCAGACGATTTTTGAAGAGAAAGCTATGTCAAAAAAAAAAAAAAAGCAGTAAATTGAAAAGTGAAACAACGCAAAATGCCAAAACGAAAGTAATAGATAGTCCTTCGAGATTCAAATCCCTTTGGACTAATAAACCGAAGTGAGACTTGACTAAACTGACGTCACAAGTTCAGCATCAGGGGAGCCACTGATATCGAAGAGCAAAATAAACTTCATTCAGTTAATGTTTTAAGTTTAAAGCATTATTGTAATTGTTTTCTCAATAAAATTTATCTTATGTATTCACTAAGAAAGACTGTTCTGAAATGAAAATACCACTGACCCGAATCTTTTTCTTAATATGCACATTTTGGTTGATTTTAACCAGCAGCCCCCCCTTTAAAAAAAAATTTGCCAGCGCTTGCCTTAAACCTTAGTTAAGTTTTCCAATTAGCGTTATCACCCACCGGTGAGTTCCAAGATAATTTAGGTAGGTATTGCTGGTAATAGGTAACAACAAAGAGGCTTCGATGATGACTCATTTCAAACTGCGGAAATTAAGGAACGTTTATTAAATATTTTCACCCTTGTAAATCTAATTTCCATTCTTAATGTTCTCAATTTAGAATGTCCAACTTTGTTGGTAACTGATGTAAGACAATCGCGAATACTTTAACTAATTTCGATCTGTTATTAGAAACTTCAGTTTCGAATTTTGATTTTGATGGTGAATCAGGAAGCCCGGAAAAAAATAATTAAAGAAAATAAAATGCAGTCTCAAGACATTGCGCAGTTAATAACTTGTTCGAATTTCGCAGCTGGCCTGAAGTCGCAAACCTCCAGGGCTTGTCTACATGAACATCAAATAAGTAATACAAATGGAATGTCAGTACGAACATAGTTTGAAAAATCGAGTAATTTAAACGCATTGAAAAAAAAATTTAAAACACTCAATTGATTACAAAATATTTCAGTACACATCTTTAGAAAAGTCTTGACAAATCACGTCAATTGACCCTTTAGACAAGTTGCATACTGTTTCACTTTTCTATTTCAAAAGATCGGAATTCATAAACTATCAAGTCTGTATTTTAAAAACATGATTACAGATTCGTATTTTCAACAATATTATTCATGCCCAAGTAGCATATTCTTTGAAAATATATAAATGCGCGTGCTGTGGCAGGAATCTATGCATGTTTTGCTTTTTTTATTAATAAATAAATGTTTCGAGAAATTTTCATTCGTTACTATAGTTATTATCTTGTGTTTTCGTCCAGCGTGATGAATTTTAATTTATAATTTAATATAGTTCAAAAGCAACAAATACCTCAAATATTTTACGTATTTTTATTGCCATAACTAGGACTTTCGCCGTTCGGAGCGGTCCCCTTACCACCCCTCTTGATATACAAAAAATATCAAAATAACAAGCAACGAAATAAATTAGAACTCTAAGCTCATTTTTCAACAAAAACTTTAATTAAAACATTTTAAAATTAAGTTATTAATATTAAAATTATTTGCTCGTTTTTTTGTTCGCAAAACCATCAGTGATAGTGTAGAGATCTATTTGATTGCTGTTGCTATATATAGACAATAGAGAAAGATTTCTTAAATGCAAACTATATATTTGTAGTTCTTAAACACTTTTTAAGTAATTTTTATTTAAAAACGCTTCTTACTAGTAGCAACACTTACAGAAATTGAGAGGAAAGTTCGCACTAATATTACAATATTTGTAACTTTATTCTGGAAATTGTATTTTAGAATAAACTGCAAAAATTCAAAAGGACTGCCTTTCCACCTTCTTGTTTCGATTTCTCTAGCAATAACGCAACTAAAACTCCGCAATACTTTTTCTTAACGAGGAATTCTTCCTTGTCAGTGTCACCGTGATCATAATTTAGTCGATATTCGTTTTTTTTTTTTTGCATTCCAAATTTTCGACGGAATAAAAAAGTATAACAAAAGTATGTAACTGTTGAAATCACGTGGTGATTTCTTTAAATACATTATCTAGAGCAGGAACTCTTTTTCTTCTCAATTTAATCTCGTTTGACAATTTAGAATCTAATTATTATTCATCTGTCTCTACAAACCACTTGACCAACCACTATAAAATAATGTTGCACTAAAAAAAATGCCTTCCCAAATATGTGCCACCCGGAGCGGACCGCCCTCCTCTAGCTATGCAGCTTTATATTTTCGATCAGACTGTATTAAAAAAATTATCTAATATAGCATTACTGCTACAGTCGCTGAACAACTTCGAAAAGAGCCCTAAACAGTAATAAAAATAAAATACACATCGAAAAAGGGGTAGTGAGCAAAGAAAGGCTAGGAAGTTGCCCGAGACCAATAAAACTAAAGGTGTGTAACACGTGGTCCCCGTCATATAATCAAGTAAGAGCGAAAGTAAAGCATGACAGATGTGTGATGGTAAAACTGCTGTAATCTTACATTAAGAGCACAACTATTAACTGTCAAGCGTCTTTCGAAGTGCAAATAATTCGTCCCAGGTTAGTCTCTTGGCCAACCGGCAGACTACCCCCCCGCGCGTGTTAATTTTTATTGCCTTTTCCCAAGTAAAATGTTAATACCAGCCAACGTTCTTACGAGAGTTCTTTACAAAGGCATCCTTTCCTTTAGGCAGATAACTCTCGTGAGTTTGACCTTAGTGAATTACCACACTGTTTTAAACAACTGCAGAGTCATTAAATTCTTTTGAAGCAGAAGTCAGGAAAAATGCACAATGCAATTCTAGCATTGAGCATCCCAATTGCTAGCCGGAAGTGTTTTCCAGTTACACCACAAAAGCACGCGAGGAAAAATATACCTAATACAACTAATCACCAAATCGTAAATTAAGAGAAATTTAATTCACTCGAATTACATTTAGACAAAACATCGTGTAAATAGCAAACACATCTAATTTCAAAAAGAGGTTAAATGAATGCTATTTTATCACAAAATATATACAATATATGTCATAACTTCAAAAAACGCCACTTGCATTTCTCTACATTTACTACTCCATCCTCGACTGTCTTCGAACTTACTTGACAATTTGTAAAGCAATTTGAAATGGAATTCTAAAATTTGAAACTTTGGAAAACAAGCATTCTTTTTTGATAAACAAAATATCTGTACGTAAAGTAAATAGCTGTAATGGTTTTCTCTGTATTAAAAACAAATAAATTAGATCAGTACCATAATCATTATTAGATTGAACTTTTTTTTTTTTTTTTTACGAAGAACGGATATAGCAAAGAAGTCAAGCGTACCGATATGGTGGCACAGTATTGCCATTAAAGTATTTTACGCATGCTCTAGTGATCTAGAGCAGTTTGTCTGCAGAGGCAATTATCACAAGCCAACAGGTGTTCGAATACCGCTTGTGATCGATAGTTTATTGTAATTCAGATTTCTCCCTCAACCCCTGGCCTCCCTGGGGCGATTAGGCTGAAATGCTAAAACACGAAACGCGAAAGTATGGAAAGTATTCTTGAAAAATGAAGAATTACACGAGAATGAATTTAGGACTGCGAAAAAGATTTACGACGGAAGAATTGCCAAGCTTTTAAACATAATTTTCAGTTAAGTGGTGTATCCTACACAATGCATTTTTTGTAAGAACAGAATAGAAATAACAATAGTTTTCATTGTAATTAAAAATGTCTATATGCAATAGTGATTCCAATTCTCAGCAATAGTGATCTATAGTAACAATGATTCTTCTAATATAGTTTTATTGCTATTGCGATGGCAAAAAAAAATCTAAGGAAGTTACGAAAACATAATATCAGGAAATTATATTACCTTTAGAATCAAATAATAAAAGTTAATATACAAAATTATTCATACTACAAATACATATACAAAGATGTCTAATTAAAAGTTAAATTATTTATTTATGATAAATTCTTGTTAGTCTCTATATGAACCTCCAAAGTAACAAGTAAAATGTTCTCCGCTTTTATTAAAATTATTAGCCCAAAGGGGCGATTTGCCCAGAATGCCCAAAAAAGTTGGCATTTTGCGTCGAAAACTTTAAAAGTTTAAATCACTTTTCAAATTGTTACCACCAAATATTAGCGCCCTGTATTATAATTAAAGAAATTAAACAATGAGCAATCTGCATAAATGTATGTATGTTTCTCGCACTGTGATAAAACAACGGTACCTAGAGACATTAAATTTGAATAACGTAGTCCTCACTCTAATATGGGCATCTAGAAGCCCAAATTGGGAATTTGTTTTATTATCTATTTCATATTTTATAAAACTTTAACGAATTTTTCATTAAGAAACTCAACAATTTCAAAGCGAGCAATGGGAACACAGTAAGGGGATATATATATATCCATCGCACGAGACTGTGTATCGAAAATTCTAAAGATATGCTCTTTTTAAATTATTTCGTGCTATTGCTGTTAAATTGAATTTTATGGTTAAGTCCGAAGAACATGAAATTAATAAATAAAGGTAACACGCGAAAAGTTTAAAAAAAAAAACGCCTCTTTTGGCGTAATATAAAATCTGAAAGCTTTCAGAATTCTTTTTTCTCCTATATTTCCCTTTTTACCTAATCAAAACATTTGTGATTAGAAAATTAACTTAAAACACCGTTTATAATGAATTTAAACTTTAGCCAATTAATTTAACCACTAACAACTGCACAAACAAGTTTGAATTATCAGAAAAAAATTCACATAGGTTGCGCACTTGGGCTAACTATTTATTCTCACAAATAAAAACTAGCGGAAAAGTGTTACAAGTTATTCATCCATTAAAGTACTTAAAAAATTACTGGGGGATATTAAAAGACGACTTTCGTGGAAAAGACGTGCAATGGAAGCATCATCAAATTTCTTTAGAAGTCTTAATTGCAAAGTTGATCCCCAAGATATGTCTATAAAAATGTACTGTATTTTTTCCAATCAGCTTTTAGTTTTAAGTTCACTTCTGATGTCATGCCTCGATTTAAATCCGAAACCTTCAGAAGAAGTCTTGCATCTTAGAGGATAATGAAAATGTGTAAATGAGATTCTAAATTAAAGTGCTTAGAGAAGGAGTATCAGGATGAGGGTTTGCTTTGAAATATAGCGAAATCCTCTAATAATCAGCCTTTCTCCCTTTCCCAGCCATCACGTGATCCATTAAACGTAAATGGGAATTGAAACTGCATATAAAGGCCGTATCATATCTGGAATAATCCTGGTTGTGTTATTCATTTATATAGTGTGAGTGCTAAAGGCATATCATTGTACATATTTTGATGAATACTTAAGCTGGATTTTGTAGAGCGTCTACAAGGTACCTTACTTCTATTTTCTGTTCAATTTTTAAATGAAGAGAGTTAAAAAGAATTCTGAAGGGTTTTAAATTTGAACGGTTGCCCAAAAGGGTTTGTTAAGTTTCGTTATGCTCTCGCTGAGCTCTCACTCTAACAGTTTGTTTTTACACTCACTCCCGCAAACTTTTTTTCTTTTTAAGCTTTATTATTAAGCATCGTTTTCTTCGCACTTATGTCACAACTTAAGTCTTTTTAATAGCATAACTAACAAAAAAACAATTCTTTTTGTCTTTTTATTATTAATTTCTATCTGTTAACTTTATTTATTAAATATTATGTTCTTCGCACTGACGCCACATAAAATTCAGTTTAAAAGCAAAATCACAAAAGTTTACAGCATATCTTTAGAATTCTCGATAGAATGTCAGATGTTGCCATGCATATTTTTATATTTACTATATTATTTTTTTAAAAACCAGCCTCTCATGCGCCCGGCCGCTTTAACTAGTTATCGCAAAAGAGAAAAAGTCTGTAATGATTTTAAAGAATCCAGCTTGTGCAATTTCATAAAAATATTGAATATTTCTAATCAGACATCTCATGATTTTAATACATGTTTATTTAAACCAATTATATTTAAGAGTATAAACAATACTCTGAAGAACACGTTGCTTTCATAGAGCCGAGTTTGGTTATTAAAATTGAAAGACATATATCTTACGTTTTTCCGAATGGCAACAGTCTGGCGTGCTGGAGTTAAAAATGTTTCATTTCGAACAGTGTTGCCACTGCTTACTTTCAAATAGTCGAGTTTCTTAATAAAAAATTCATTGAAGTTTTACAAAATATTAAATAAATAGTAAAATTAATTAGAAATTCAAAATTCGGGCTTCCAGATAGTGAACTAGGTTATGCAAAATTTGATGGCTGTAGAAACTGTCATTTTTTCACAATGCGAGGAACATATATACACGCATGCAGATTCCTCGTTAATACAGGTCGATAATATTTGGTGGCGACAATCTGAAAAGTGAAACACTGTTTATAGTAAACGAACGCATAATTCCGTTTCGCGACTAATGGACCCTATTGGGCTAATACATTAAGTTTGATTTGTTTATAATTTGTTAATTTAAAGGCTGATTTGGACCGACAGCTAGCCGAAGGTGAGGTTAAAGACATGATAGTAGATTTTAACACTTGAGACAGAACTCAAAACTGCACGCACCCCTATATACTTTTTCTCAATTACGCTTTATTTTTTTTTAATTTTAATTTTGCACTGTTTTTATTTTTCTGTCGCCTCAACTTCGGAGCGACTTTGTGAGGTACTGAAGTCGAGTAGAATATTATTTCATCTTTTAAAGGCGTATGAAAGTGATAGGATGCATGTCGTTTCTGATTATGTTGAAAGCCAAAGAGGATAAAGATTCAAGTCCATGGACTAAGAGCTGTGCACGAAATAGAAATCCATAAGTAAAAGTGTAATACCTAGTATATTTAAAATTTTCATGATTGTTATTTATAGCATATGAAATTGTATTACCTAATGCATTCATACTTAATCTATTTATTTTGTAGAAGACGTGAAAAATGTGCAATGTCCTCGCTGAGACTCGAACCCTGGACCTCTCGAATACGAGTTGAGTATGCTTTCAATTACACCACGAAAGCGTGCGGACAGAAGGGAGAATTACCTTACAATTCTATTGTGAAAGACTTTATATTACTAACACACATATATATGATGTGTATACTACACTGTTATAATTCTAATCTGTAATGATATTTTAGATTTTTGAAAGTATGAAACATCTTCAGATAGTAACAAAAACGGCCACATCATTTTTTCCATTTCATCAGAAGATTAGTAAAGCATTATTGTACACTCTGTTCATCACAAGCGTGATTGAATACACGCAGTAAGAAATAATTGAATCTGAATTCGGAAACTTCAAATTTAACTAAATTATCAAATTAATTATGTAAAATAATGCTGTATTTTGTCATCGTGTTTAATAAAATAAATACTCATCAGCTATCATTGGTAAATGCATTTTCTACGCAAATGCTGAAAGCTGAAATAAGGTAAATGACAGACTGAAAGATCAAGCGTAAAAATTAAAATGTGATGGAGATACCGAACGATGGAGGATGAACTGATTGAATGAGTAAAAGAACTCATAAAAGAATGAGAAAGGTAGTTCCTCTTCGTCATTCACAATATAATTCTTTACCAATTCAATAAAGTCATTTTAATTTTTACATTGAAATCTTTACGTATGTACACACCGGAAATACTAAATTCATAAAACATAGCTTTAAAAAGTTATGTATTTTTTCACCCTTATTAACTCAAACCTATAAAGAATTCGAAATAAACTTGAAAGCGACATTTTATTAATTTAACCTAATATAGGTAATATCACCTTTGAAGTAAATTTGTTAAAATCTTATGAGATTACTAACGAAGTATCCACATTCATAAGATGCTTTCCAAATACTTCAAGTAATAATAATTTATGTATTAGTTACTAAATATTATTAATAATAATGATAATAATTATTCAAAAACTAATTTAATTTTAACGCCACGATTTCTTTATCAATATATAAGGATATCAGTACAAATTTTCCTAAAGTATAAATTCCTAGTTCAATATTATCAGAAGATGAGTTTCAAAAATCGTCAGAAATAAAATAACAGCAAAAGTACAACTTACCTCCATCATCCATTTCGTGAGTATCCTCCTCATGTGCGGCTGAACTTCATCTTGGACTTCTTTGAAGTAACACCGGCTACTGATGAACCTGAAACGTTTACCGTCCATCCTTTCTACTTTTATTAGCTGCTGAAGAACCCGTGGATCCCCGTTCAGAACAGGATCCCCTTGGGCCACCGGGCATACCATCTCACCACACCACAACAGCGAAGAGTCCATAACACTTTTATAAATTCCGGGAGAAATTTAATTTTCCTCCGCGGATCACCTTTCACCCTGTTGCTGCAGTCGTGACTGACTGGTGGAACTCAGGTTGTTGCTTCCGTTTTGTTCGGGACAGGGAGGGCTGTTCGCAAGTTTCCCCCTTTGAGATGGGAGGGGGGATTTATTTGGTTTAGTTGATATTACGGAGCAAGATTTACGGATTTGGCGATAAAAGACTCTGTCCGTCGCCAAATATGATTGTATGCGGAAACTGTTCAGTGTATTATGTAGATTAGTGCTTCCTAAACGTTTACCCTCGCGACTCATATACATACAGCTGCAATTATCGCGACCCACCTGTATATAGTTGCTTTGAAGCAAGGGAAAGAAACAGCGAAGAAAAAAGGAAGTCTTAGTAAAGTAATATAATAATAGTGTAAAATAATATAATAATGAAGTAATAACTCTCTCTTTCTCACACTATGTATATAATTATTAAAATACCACGTATATGCATATATAATTATTAAAAATAGCCAATCAGTGTATTAATAACACATATGATTATTCGTATTCATGTAAAATCTTTTCTTAACCCATTAAAAATAGTCTCGAAACTCTCTTATGGGCTGAGACCGACATTTCGAAAACCACTGTTATAGATTCTTTCGTCCATATATTCAATTGATACCTCCTCCTTTTTTTGGTTGTTGTTGTTGTTTTGTTTAATTACAATTTCAGATCACAAAATAAAATTAGAAAGAGCACAGGTAGTTATCATTTTGTTGCTTAACGCATTTAGGCTATAACAAAAAATTTGTTTTTAGTTCAAAGATGCAATTTGCCCTGAAGGACTATTAATTTCGTTTTGGCATTTTGCGTTGGTTCACTATAAACGTCGGTTCGCTTTTCAAATTGCCGCCACCAAATATTAGAGCCCTGTATTAAAGAAATGAAATAATGAAGAATCTGAATAAATGTATGTATGTTTCTCGCATTGTGATAAAACAACGGTACCTAGAGCCATCAAATTTAAAACAGCGCGCTTTTCCACCCGAATATGGGCATATGAACGCCCGAATTTGGAATTTGTTTTATTATCTATTTCATATTTTGTAAAACTTTAACGAATTTTTGATTAACGAACTCAACGATTTCAAAGGGAGCAATGGCAACACTGTACGAAAAAAAAAAGCATTTTTGTCTGCAGCGCACCAGACTGTGTATAGGAAATTCTAAAGGTATGCTCATTTTAAAATTATTTTGCGATATTGCTGAACTGAATTTTAGGGTTTAAGTTCGAAGAACGTGATAATTAATAAATAAAGGTAACACACAAAGTGTTAAAAAACGCCCCTTTGGGAATAATATAAAATCTGAAAGCTTTCAGATTTTATTTATTTATTTTGCTAATTTCTTTTAGTTCTTTTTCATTTAAAGGAAAGAAATTAGGTTATGAAGTTTAAATATGTGCATATAAACAAAATGCAAAAATAATCCTTCGTTTTTACTTAAAAGTGTAAGATAATTTTGATTGCCTAGAGAAAATTAGACTATAAGGACAAAGTCA
>KK115169.1:48361-82596 GCA_000611955.2 Stegodyphus mimosarum
CAGATAATTTATAATATATAGAGATATTTAATGATTGAACAAATTTAGTTTTAAACTATATTTTAAATTATTTCCAAAGTTCATTCAATAGACACTATTCTTCACAGACACTTTTCTTTAGGAGCATCTCCCTACATATTCATAAAATTTTATTAAAAATCTATTCCAGACTGAGGGTGCTTTGTTGTCTTATTTTAAATTTCACATTGGTGTGTTACGCTTCCAATTAGAAATATGGAAGTTGATTTCTGTTCTTTTCTTTTCAGTTATTTATTTATTTATTTATTTTTCCTTGACAATATTGATATTTCGTTGTTTCATTTTTCTAAAATACCACTCGGAGAAAAGGTTGGATTTATTTTCTGCTTCTTTGGGAAACAGTATTACTTTCTAATATATCCACTATTCTCAGGTCAGATTGAACACAAACAGAGAATTTAGAAGTCTTTTCCATAATAAGATTTTACGACGTATTTACTTTTAACTATTACTTTACGAATAGAATTTTATTATTATTATTATTATTATTATTATTTAGAACATTATTGCAATATTTGAAATGGATTCCAGATGGGATAAACAACAGATCATTATCTACGTGGGCACATAAACATATTTATCGATCAATATCAAAAGCGATTTACAGCTAGGCAAAATTAACAAGTCTTGATAACTAATCACAGCTGTAAATTTAATCATAATTTTGACTTTGGGTCTGCAAAAATCGTTCAAAAAGCTTCTTCAATTGTTTAATTGGATTTTCTCACCTTGTTTAGTTAATGGTTTCTTTAGATGTTAAATAAATGATGAATTTAAATCCAATCCAATCCTTCCTAACGCTTTTAAAATTCTGCAAACAATTTCGTTACTATTTTTGCCGACAGATGGCGTTACCTTCTCCTTTGCTTTACTGCCGTAGGGTATAAATACGATCGTTACGTCATGGGTATCCCGATTTCGACCGCGTCTGGCATGAGGGGCTCATCTACAAGCTTATCTCCTTAAACATTGAACCGGAAATGATCAAGTTACTTTACTCCTTTCTTACAAATAGAAAATTTTTTGTTTCCATAGAAAATGAACACTCAAGTCTCAGGAATATTAAAGCTTCTGTTCCACAAGGTTCTATTTTAGGACCCCTTCTTTATCTCTTTTATGTGTCAGATTTTCCGCCCCTGGATCTGATTAGCGGCTGCTTTATCGGCTGCTATGCGGACGATACTGCAGTGGCTGTCAGATCCATTAGGGCTGAACATGCAGTATTAAAACTTCAAAAATTTATGCCTTCCATTGAATCGTGGTGCACCAAGTGGCGTATTGCTATTAATGCATCAAAGTCTCAACTTTTACTCATCCGGAGAAGATATGCACGCAAAGGATTCTATGGTGAATTGAAATTATTTAATGAAAAAATACCACTTGTCACCAAAGCCAAGTACCTTGGTATCGTGCTGAACACCTCCTTTAAGTGGAATGATCATATTGCAAAAATTAAACAGAAGACCATAGGAGTAATTAACAGCCTCACTCCCTTACTTGGAAAATATTCAAGACTAGACCTTTATAAAAAACGTCACATATACACTGCTATTATTCGTCCAATTATGACATACGCTTCACCCGCATGGGCAGCCTATAAGGCAAAGGATATTAAAATTCTTCAAATTATTCAAAATAGATTCTTAAGATTAATTACCGGAGTTCACTTTTATGTTTCTAACGATATGCTACATAAGGATCTACAAATTGAAACTATGGAAAAATATCTGCACAAATTGAACAAAAATTTCTTCGATAAAGCCATAAATTGTGACCGACTGAAGCACTTCAACACGTTTGATTACATCATCCTTGAAGAGGACGTTGACCTTCGTGCACTTGCAGCATTCCTCACGCGGAGTGCTAACTTCCCCACGTAATAAAAATTCATGACTGGTTTCCGTTCACACAATGTTTAATATCCTGTACATGTTTGGTGCCTACCTTACTTATACTTTTCAATTTACATTAACTGTTTTGTAACTCATGATACTGTATCGTATTTAAACTTGTATATTTTATATTTATTATGCATTGTATATCTTTTCAGTCGTCTTGTATTTGCCACTTGTGGCTTCCCTTTTGACCTTTGCTCTTTTATTTTTTATTTGTCTGGACTTTCAACGTTTTGTGGCCTTTTTAGGCAAATTTTGTCATTGAGCCGGTAAAGTTGCATTATTTGCAATAATTCGGCTATAAAATCACTGACTGACTGACTGGGTATCCCGAGTTTTTATTATTCGCGACATAAAATTGTTGATGAATTCTATAAATAGAATTATTTAATCTATTAATCCCATTAGAGTACACATTAAAATAATTTTTCTACTTTTAGTGCATTAATTATCATATCTAATTTAAGTAAAAGCTTTTTGTATGAAAACTTTTTTAATTGTATTTTATTTTCTACTTTTTAGTCTCAATTACACATTATCAATAAAAAGAAGCTTATAAAAACGAATATCGCCAATTCGTCATTAAATGCGCCAAGATGGCAAACAGTAATTTTTTTTCACCAAAAACCCTTTTTTCTTTTTTCCATCTGTTCCGACTGCAAAACATAAAAATAAATAAATAAATAAATAAAAGAAAGAAAGAAAGGGAAAAAAAGTGTAGAAAATCGCTCAATAAATTTTTTTCCCCTTTTCTTTCATTATCGTTGTTTTAAAAGACTGCTAAAAGTTTGTTTCATAATCTGTGAAAATTTCAAAACTTCGCATCCGATACATTGTTCGACATCGAAATTTTAAAATCAAAAGCCTTAATAGTCTAAAAAATCGAGGGATTTTTCAAAAGTTACAAATTTCATACAAGTTTCCCTGTAAAGATTTCTTTCCATCTATTTGATAGTGAAAACAATAAAATTCTAGTATTTTCAGTTTGTTTGTTGAACGAAGACATGTGCAAAAAAGTTCGCTTAAACATTAAATAAATAAATAAAAAAAATCTAAATCGAATTTTGAAAATATTCACTTCACCACATTACACTATCATCGACCAATGGTGTGCGTACAAAATTTGAACGCGATAGCTTATGAGGGAGTAGATTAAAAGTGGATGACAAAATTTCACTCACAGTGAAACAAGTGTGAACTAAAGAAAAGCTTGCAAAAAATACTGACATTTAAATAGTACAGCATAATATATGAAAAATTTAAGTTGTTAATACACGTGCACCTAAAAAACTTCAAATAAATACCAAAAAAATACTATGAGAAGTAAAAAAAAAGAAAAAATTGATGTGGACACCATATGACTTCCTTATATGGTCTATTAAGCTATACACATTTTTTGCTGCATTTCGTTTAAACTTATTTCCTCGAATTTCATTAGAGATACTAGATTTCTTATTCAATTTCGGGGCAAAGCAAAAATATATAAAAACTCAATACATCTACATTAAAAATTGTAAAGTACAGAAAAGCATAAAACTCTAAGTACAGTTAAAACAGTTAAAAAAAAGCAATTTTTCAATTAAAATTAGAGTTTCTACGCAAAAACAAGGAATTCGGCCAGCGGGCAAGAAGGCAGATTTTTCGGTGCACAGAACTGAAAGTTTACTTCTGGTCCCAATCGGCAAAAAGACATTAAAGGTGCAGGAACTGATTTAATTCAGTATTCTACTGAGTTTCAAATGTAAACAAATGGCGGTTCGTTAGACTTAACTCGCCAGCTAAACTTTTAAATTGTCGATAATTCTACAAATATTGCATGCATATTATTAACCGGGACATAAAAACCACGTAATTCAATCACTTTTAAAGCAAAAAATGCACACTTTACCAAGGTATAAGAATAAAAAACTAAGCTCACCGAGCCATGATGAGTTGGAATGTATATATACATGTAAGAAAGATATAACAAAATATGATAGCTGCTTTAAAAAATAATTGGCGATCTCAAAATTAACATTCTAAATTTGGTACTCTTCCCCTAAATACATCCTTTCTCCCGAATTCGAGATCGTTCTAAATTACGTAACGCTGTTTGAAAAATGGAACTAAAACCCAAAATTAACCAGTGACAGATTAGCTATACTTTGTGCACCTATCTTGTATAAATAGCTAATAACTGCGTAGTCTTTCTATCTTTCGCCTACGTGCTAACAGTTTATCGCTCAGCCTCTGCTAGATATTCGTTATTAATTAAAATGTAATTGCATATTTTAAATTATGGAGAGCGCTTAGCACCCCTAGTCTTCTACAGTTATGTGTTAAGAAATTCGTCATTCAAGAATAAATGATGTTTAATTATCAAACAAAGAAAAAAATACTGAATTTGATAAAATCAGGTAAAGAACTTGAAGGTTTTACTTAGGGAAGGTTCCTAATACGAGTATTTTTGTACTATTGCTTAAATTTCTTTGAATTTATATTTTTGATGTTGAAATTATTGTTCGAAGATTTTAAATTGTAGGTATTTTTTTAATGTTTTCAAGATAAACGTTGAAGGCGCTCACCTTATGAAAGAATATTTTTTTAATCTAAGCATTTTTATTTTTTTCATAAAATTCAGTGTATTTTTAATTTTTATAATGGAAGGATACAGCAGCTCGAAAAGGCCAGTTGCCTTTATCCAAGGAACGAAGGCCTTTTCTACAGTAACAGCTATTTTGGCAAATCGTTTGGCCACTGGCGAAGAACAAACACCAATTTGCACAAATGATAAACCAGTATGATGGATATGCTAGTATTTAGGGAAAGTTGTGGCGTCTTCAGGTTTAGTAAAGAATAAGTAAATTTTAACTGTCTTAATAATAGTGAAAAGTTTGAAATTTGTTACGTTTAGGAATGATGTATACAAAATTTTTATATTTTAATATGCCTTCCCTAAAAATATAATTATGGAGATTCTAAAAGATAAGTTATAGTAATTTTAAAAAATTCCCTTTCTTTCTTCTTATTGTAGGGTAAAATTTGATTATATTTTTACAAAATTGAAAAGACTTAGCTTGATTATACAAGTTAGTTGTCCTCAATTTCAATTTTAATTTTGTATAATGTTGTATTTTTATTGAATAATAGGAAACATTCTGAAGAAAAAAAAAACTTTTACAGTTGTACAATGCTAAAAACCAGTTACCTTGTTTTAGGAACGGAGGTTTTTTTTTTTTTTTTGGCCTACTGTACTTAAGTATCTCCAAACCACCAGCAAATTGGTACGCTGATTTTTTGGAGAGGACATGCCAAATTAATCTTCAAAGTGTTATTATATTATGCAGTATTGCATCATATTATTATATTTTCATATTGAATTTTTGTTATATTAAGTATGTGTACCTCTAGTAAGAAGAATTTATTTAATTATTTGCAAAACTGAATATTATATTTCATTGAGTATAAAAGCTCATTTCATTGAGTTTAACTAAATATGAAAATTATATTTTACTACATATGAAATTTATATTTTTACTGAATAAGAAAGTTACGTTTTACTGAATATGAAAATAACTTGAAAATTATATTTTACTACATATGAAAGTTATATTTTTACTGAATAAGAAAGTTACGTTTTACTGAATATGAAAATAACTTGAAAATTATATTTTACTGAATATGAAAATAACTTGAAAATTATATTTCACTGAATATGAAAGGCTATTAAAGTTCATAATTCAGTACATACTATAATGGAAGTGC
This sequence comes from Stegodyphus mimosarum, assembly GCA_000611955.2. NCBI lineage: Eukaryota > Metazoa > Arthropoda > Arachnida > Araneae > Eresidae > Stegodyphus > Stegodyphus mimosarum. Next base: position 54,040 of record KK115169.1, read on the forward strand.
GTTCATATACAAAAATTGGAAATACTTTTAGCGAACATTTATTTTATGAAAAACATGTGAATATTTTTTTTCAAAGACTTTTAGCTAACTTTGAACATTAACTTGATGGAATTATTGTAGTTATCAGATTTTACAAACGTTTCATCCAACATGCAAAAAGACACTGGACATTTTTCAAAAAGGACTTTAAAAATTATATTTGTCTTAATTTATTAGTTTATTTAGAAATTATATTGTTATTGCAATAATTGTAAATTAGTTGTTTAAGTTTTACATAATCTATGTATGAGAAAGGTCATGAATAATGACGAGGCGTAAACAAACCTAACGACTATATCCTTGATGCTTCTTCATGTCTTTCTTCATATACTTTGCTGCTTTGCTAATCCTTTTCTGCCACACTGTTCTAGAGACCTTTCGTTTGAAGGGAAAACAAAATATGATAGCTGCTTTAAAAAATAATTGGCGAATAATTGTCATTTTAAAAAAATAATTAACATTCTAAATTTGATGCTCTCCCCCTAAATTCATCCTTTCCCCCAAATTCAAGATTTTTTCAAATTACGTAATGCTGCTCGAAAAATGGAACTAAAACCCACAATTAACCAATCACAGCTTAGCTGTACTTTGTGCACCTATCTTGTATAAATAGCTAATAACTGCGTAGTCTCTCTCCCTTTAGCCTCTTCGCTTGCCTGCTGAAAGCTTGTCGCTCAGCCTCAACAGCTTTTCGCCTGCGTGCTGACAGCTTTTAGTAATCGCTATTAACTAAAATGTAATTGCATATTTTAAATTATGGGGAGTGTTTAGCACCCGTACTCTTCTGCAGCTATGTGTTAAGATATCCGTCATTCAAGAATAAATCATGTTTAATTATCAAGTTGGTCTTGCTTCTAAAATTCCATCCGATCATCCATAACGCCATAATGTCCAGTCATCTACGCAGCAGTTTTTTTCGGCCATGGCAAAACGTAAATTGTTTTCATCTTCCGCCAAAAGTACAATTATTACCCACATACATACACACACACACATATATATACACTCTTATACTCTCTTACAAATATCGAAGCACCATGAAGTAAGTGGTTGTGTTTGATGAAATTGAATATGTTTATAGCTCACACACCGATAATAAAATGATTAAAAAATCAAGGTCATAGTACCTGTTCACGGCTCACAATCACCCACTGAGTGTTCAAATTAGTAGTTGGTCGAACCGCCCCTGGTGGCAATGCATGCTTGAATTCGTCGAGGCAAGGAGTGGTAGAGGTTCCTAATGTCATCCTGCCAGATATTCATCAATTGTGGCTCCAGATCAGCGATATTTTGTGGTGCCCGAACCTGGCGACCCACCATGTCCCAGACATTCTCAATTGTTGAAAGTTCTGGTGACCTTGTTGGCCAAGGAAGAGTATTAACCGCACGGAGACAGTCCAGAGATATGCGAACGGTATGTGGCCTGGCATTATGTTGTTGGAAACTGGCCCCAGGATGACGTGCTATGAAGGGTAATGCAATCAGCCGCAGGATGGTATCAACATATCGTTGAGCTGTTAAAGATGTAAGGAGGATGACTAAAGATGGCCTGCTGTCATAAAATATAGCGTCCCACACCATCACACCAGAAGTTATGGCTGTATGCCTTTGTAAAACAAAGGCTGATTGGGACCGCTAGCCCCGTCCTCTCCAGACACGAACACGGTGGTCATCTGCTTCAAGAGTGAAGCGGGATTCATCGTTGCAGTCTGATGGCAGCCATGATGATCGGCTGCGACACCACTGCAGACGACTCCGCCGATGTTGTGGGGTCAAAGGCAAACGTCTTAAAGGCCTCTGTGAGCGTAACCCCGCCTCAGACAAGCCCCGTGAGATGGTGGACGGGAGGTATAGACGTGGCTGTAATGCGTTGAATAGTCGGCAATGATACCTTTGGGACGGTTCGGACCTGGCAAACAATCATCCTATCTTGCCTCGCATTTGTGCTCCTTGGCGTTCCACAGCCTTCATTTCGTCGGCAGTTTCCTTGTAGCAACCATTGCTGCCAACATCTTTGCACAGCAGTGTCTGTACGCTGCAGGTGGCGGCTATTGCTCGGTATGGTCACCCAGCCTCACGCAACCCTACTATGCGACCACGTTCGAAGTCGTTTAGTTGTATGTAAGGTCTTCGATATCGTCGTAATGACATCTTTAATTGCTTCTTTACAGAATTACAACGGCAGCAACAAAAAAAGATAAATTTTCCGCTTCTGTTACTGGTTTTATACTTCCCGAATTGCGCTCTAGAAATGCGTGCTATGATCGCAGTTCCTCTTTATTTACCCTGAAACTTTGAATATTTGCATTTTCGATCAAGATATTTTTGCATACCAAATTTCGTCACGATCCCAAAAGTCCTTTTTGTTGCTTCGAGTTTTCTGCAAAAGAGTGTATACATATATAGAGAGAGATCTTTCGTACAGCCGATTGTAACGAAAAAGACGTACGTCACGTAAGCACGTACAGACGTCAAGATAAAATCTCTTCTGAATCCATTTTAAATCCATTTTAAAATCCTTTTTGACAAAAACATCATTCAAATGGTTTGGAGAACGGTTGAAATGGACATTTTCGCTGAAATATGATACCCGAAAATTTTTGCTATTACTATACTTCCTTTACTTCGTACAAGGAAGTAAAACGATGCTTTTGCGGCTATGGACCTTTAAATTTTTGTTCGGTACTTGTTCTTTAAGGGGCGACCATAAAGGAAACTTAGAAATCCAGGTAATCGGAACTCTTTAGGACAAGTTGAAGTAATGGCCAAATACGATGCTTAGTAGGTGAACATGTTCAATGAGTAACGAAACGAATTAGTCTGGTTATATACTTTAGCAATTCCATTAAGAAATATAATATTATGAAATTAGTGTTAAAAACAAATATTATTCATTTGTTCTAGATTGAATACGAAACGTATAAATCACAAAGAAAAGTCGACTGTGACTTTAAGAATGGCAGATGTATGTTCTGGGTCAGTTGTTATTTAGGAATATTTGTTTCGGCATTACAAAGCTGGAGATACCGCATATATTCGAAAATGTTTCACTGACATATTGTCTTTTACATCACCTGACTGGGATATCTTGAAGATTGCCGTGGACAGTCCTTCATGAAATGTTAAAAAATAAGACACAGGCACGTATTTTTCAAGGAAATCCCAGAGCTTGTTGCATACCTTGTTCTGTTCATGTCATGAATTTAGTTGCTAATGATACAATTTAATCTTGAAAAATTATATTTATTTGCTTTGGTAGTGGTGGTAGGGAGGGGGCAAAGACTGCTTGTTTTAATTTCTGCATCTGTCAAACAAAAACAAATTTTGATTAGCCATGTGCAAGTGACACAGAAACTACTCTGCGAAATTATATGATAAACGAGAACTGAAAATATTAAATCAGTTAAATATGAACTTAAGAATATGTCTTAAAAGAGCTTCAACAAATTTAACAGAGATCTCTCTACTTTAGTGAGAGGTCCAGTTTTTAAAAGAAATCATATCATTTAAATTTTCTTTATGTCTTGTAATCGGATGCAATGTGTTTAGTCATGTAAACAAATTGATTTAAATGCTATTATGTAATGATATGTAATTAGATACTATTCATAAATAAAATATTAAGTGTTATTAAAGATTTCAGATAAATGGAGTTGGAGAAAAAGGCTGTAAAAAAGCAACCGAATTGGTTACATGTTTCATATTCAATTGACTGACACTAAATGCAGAAATTTTTTAAAGTGGTTTCTTCTGAGGCAAGAAAGAACGCAATTTAGGAAAGCCAGTGCCGTGTTAAAGTTTCCTTACAATGCTTGTTTTTTTACGCTATTTGGCTATGAAAAATTACATAATTTTGAAAATTGTTGATATACAAAATATATGACATAAATACCTGCATTTTTTAATTTGAAAATAAAATGATAAGTAGTAATAACTTACGAAATAGCAATGTTATGTAAATGTAATTTTAAGTGGGACCACTTTAGGAGACCCACATGTTCCAGCTTGTAGAAGGCTCCAAAATGATTTAAACCAGGCTCCGTATTGTAGCCTACTGCCATCTAGAATTAGTATAAATGAAGTTTCTTCTAGAGCATAAAGAATACGATCATAACCTTCAAAAACAAGTAAAATATTTAAGTTCCTAAATAAAAAATCAAAATTAAAGTATTACGGGGACAAAGTTGATGTCCCTGTAATCCTCTGTCACCGTAGCATGAAGGTCAATGTTATCAGCTGATGGCTTAAGAGGAGGTATTAAAATCAAATGTAATTTCTCCTCAACTACATTTACTACTTACTACATTACCGTTTAAAACCGAGAGCTCTAAAACAGCTTTATTATCTTTACCATATCAATTATTTTAACATTAAATAATTTTCAGCAAAGGAAAAAGATTTTGCTACCAAATTATGCAAACTAACACCGGTTTCGATATTTATTAGAATAAAAGGAATCCGTAAATCATTGCCTGTATTTCGCATGAAGACTATTTACAATTATATAGGAAATCATTAAATTGTTTTATGTATGCCTTGCTCAAGTTATGAGAGCATCATTTCAAAATTTTCTTCGATTTTTTATGAAATTTGTGAAGATTTTAAATCCTTTCATATAATCATACTGAAAGAATCTTAAGTCAGTAATTAGTAATAAACATTCATTTAACCAATTATTAGTCACAGGACAAGTGGCCGTAGAAATAAGAAACTACTAATATTAAGATGTCATATGGAGACATAACTTCCTATTCGAAAATGCTTAAGTTTTACGTACCCAAGCTTAGCAATGAGCTTTTCTAAGGAGAAAATAAACAGGCAAAGAGTGAAATTTAATGATACCTTTCAGCACGTATGTAGATAATTTAACCTTCTTAGAGTTCGGAGAAATCCACATGATGTCAAGGTAACTCACGAAATGATGGCTTCGGTGCTGGAACATTTCCGGAAACACTCGCTGATTTTATCGAAACCGGAAATTAAAATCCACTAAATGTACAAAAGAAAACCGGTTTCTTAAAGCAGAATCTTTTTGTTAAAAAAATATTAGACTATTTTTTGCTTGCAAAGAAGTAACTCAGTTGATAATCATAGTTTGTAAGCTCCTCTTATTTTAACCAAAGGAGTAATTTACGAACGATGAAAAGCACCGACTGTGAACTTAAGAAGAACTACCATTCCTAATTACGTTTCAGATTGTCGTATGAATAAATAGCCGCGGCGAATGTTTCTTAATTACATGAATTTCATATCATAGTGACTAAAAGATTTTCCAGAAAAATTTCTTCCGTGATTAATAAGGTTCTTGGGTTCCATCCTTTTATTTAACAGTTAAATGTGGGGAACCTCTTACACCGATAAGCGAATAATCGCTTGAGTGTGTGAACAGAGAAGTAAGACTCAAGAAGTGTTAATTACCCTTTATTTCTCAAAATAAGGATTAACGCAATCGGCTTCTATCTCAAAGCATACAACAAAGCCTTCACTTGGGCTTGAATTTAAAGTAATAAGAATTAAAGTCAACTAATGCTTAGCTAAAAAGATATAGCCGAAGCTATCAGGATTCTAAGTAGTTGGCCCTAAATCTCAATTAAGTAGGCGAAGCTCTCAAGGGCCTGAAGTACGGCCGAGCGTAGTAATAGCTTAGAGAGAGACGTAGCCGAAAGGTAAACGCGTGCTAGTCCAGAAACTGGTTCTCTAAAGAAGTCAGTGAAACATCATCCTGAATACTAGTCTTACTCATTTACATTAAACGCGTTTCTGAAAATACATTCTGGTAGGAAATTGTATTATATTTAAAGAAATTAAATAATGAAAAATCTGCATAAACGTAAATATGTTTCTCCCATTATGGTAAAACAACGGTTCCTAGAGCCACCAAAATGTGAATAATGTAATCTTCCAGAGAATATGGGCACCTGCAAGCCCCAATTTCAATTTGAAATTTGTTTTATCATCGATTTCATATTTTGTAACACTTCAACGAATTTTTGATTAAAAAACTAAACGATTTCAAAGCGAACAATGGCAACACTGTACGAAAAAAAAACACATTTTTATCTGCAGCCGCGAGTTTCTGTATCGGAAATTCTAAAGATATGTTCATTTTAAAATTATTTTGCGATATTGCTGTTGAAATTAGGAGAGACAGGAAAGTGTGACAAATTTAAAGTAACTGTTATAAACTTAGGATAAACTTTACAAGGTATTAAGGAAAAAGAAAGAAAATCTGAAAAGTTTCAGATTTTAAATTACGTCCAAAGCGGCGTTCCTTTTAAGTTTTGTGGGTTACCTTCACTTATTAAATATCATGTTCTACGTTCTCAAATTCAGTTCAAGAGCAATATCGCAAAATAATTTTAAAATGAACATATCTTTAGAATTTCCGATACAGAAACTCGCGGCTGGAGATAAAAATGTGTTTTTTTTTCGTACAGTGTTGCCATTGTTCGCTTTGAAATTGTTTAGTTTTTTTAATCAAAAATTCGTTGAAGTGTTACAAAATATGAAATCGATAATAAAACAAATTTCAAATTGAAATTAGGGCTTCCACATGCTCATATTCTATGGAAGATTACATTATTCACATTTTGGTGGCTCTAGGAACCGTTGTTTTATCACAATGCGAGAAATTTATATACGTTAATGCAGATTTCATTATTTAATTTCTTTAAATATAATACAGGGCGATAATATTTGGAGGCAACAGTTTGAAAGTGATTCGCCGTTTATAGTTTTCAACGCCAAAACGAAGTTAACAGTCCTCCAGGGCAAATTTCCCCCTTTGGACTAAAAAAGAAAGAAAAGAAATAAACTGGAAGCCTCCTAAATTATGTTTACTGTTATTTTTATAGCACTTGATCTAAAACGAGTTCATTCACTATTCTATCATTCTGTCAATATGCTTTTAATTACTATCCATGGCACTTTTTAAAATTAATTACGTAGTCCATCAGATCTTTGGATTTTGTACATAACTTCTTTGATTTATGAGTCATTTTAATTACTGTAATAAAATACTTAATATTAACTGTTATATGACATAGTGTCCCCTTATCTGTGGGTAATATGCTCTAGAACCTACCGTGATTGCGTAAAATCACGGATAATATCGAACAGTATCGTATATTTCGTCGTATAACGCGCCCTTTTAATACCAAAAATAAGTTCGAAATTTACGGGTGAGTGTTGTTCGTCGGATATAAAAATGATAGATTTAAAGATAAGGGGAAGATAAGCATACAAAAATTAGAATTTTACATTTATCTAAATGCTGTTTTTTTTAAATAAACCACATACCTTATGTGTTTGAAAATTTCCGTTATCGGATAATTTGAAATGTTCGTCATATTTGTTTTCCGTTATATCTCGAGGCACACATGAATTTTGTTTCATCTTGGCCATCACTGTTACTTTGATTTATAAATAAATAATCATCTTCCTTTCCATCTAGATTGTTAGATATACTACATTTTTTAAAAGGCTTTTGAATTATAGGCTTTTGATATTTATGTCGGGGTTAATTTCACACTCACATACTTTTCATACTCTCACACTGTCATGACGCATTTGGCCTCCTTTTATAAATGTTTTTTTTTTCACCTTCTAACATCCAAGTATTCCACTATGGTTTTAAATTTTCTTTGGGTGGTTTATTGATACACACAGCTAAAGGCTGAACTAAAGGCGTTTATTCGCCTGGAATATCAGCTGTGTCTGTATTACACTCTTAAAACGATTTCTTTCTTTTATACGTTAAATGGGATCTGAACGTGTCCCAAACTAGAAGACTTTCTGGATTCTTCAAGGCAACAGGACCGTTTTGCGAACATTTTTTATCCACAATTTAACACCCCTTTCGTCTATCTCTCTTTTCCCGTGAACATGAATGAAAAAAACCATTTGGGAAATTCCATTTTGGCATCATCTTTCTTTTAAAAATAACTATGGGTTTTAATTTTGTACCAAAGCAACAGAGCTAAGCAGGAAAGCAATACGGTAAGGTGAGATTTTCGTCACCTGTTGTTTTTATGTGAACCGTTTTTGTTGCTTTCACATCAATTTCTTTATTTCCTATCGTATCAAACATTACTGGATTTCATCCATACTTCCAATGGGCTGTGCTACAGTAAATAAATTTTTCTTTGCCTTGGTAGATCAATAATAACATACTTCCGTAAACTTATCAATTCGTTATCCAAATCTTTCGGAAGTCTTTGCGAAACTTTTGTTTTTTCTCGTATAACTAAATTCTTCCGCTCCATAAATCGGCTATACCAGCTCAAAATTGATTTAAAATTTTCACTTTCTTTTGCATTCTTTTTTGCCCACTTTAAGGTAGATAAATAAACGTACGCTGTTTCTTGTTACAATCAATCCAGTCTGACGATTTTCTAAAACCCAGTTCGCAGCACTCGCTTCTGGTATAGGTCATTTCGTTACTCCTTTACGCAAAGTACACTTATTCTTTGACGTATTAACTACTGTGATTTAAATTTTCTTCCAATTACGTATGAAGCTTTCACCAACACCAAACATCCTTGCTGATACATGATTTCCATTTTCTTTCGCGAATTGAATGACTTGTATTTGACACCAGCACTGTGGTTTCATTTGCCAGGAGCCATATTTGTTGCTAAAAGAAACATTGGATGTACTGTATTTCAAGTAAAGAAAATGCGATGTACTAAAGCCTTCGATATTCACTTCAAAAGCATGGCTTCATATGACTACAGAAAGAGAAAACATCTGATTCCTAAATCCGCAAAATTCGGAGCATTCTTACCTCTAATTATAGTCCTCTTTTCTCAAAACTCACAACTCACATTGTTTATAGAATTATTTATTGCCTCAAGCAATCCCCACCACCACCACACACAAACATCGCTTTCCTTCTATCGCTTGCCAGTTTAGAATACTGTTGTTCGAAAGGCCTAAGAAAATCTTTGAATGGCTTACTTCAAACGAAAAGGGCATCGCACATGTATCTTTCAGGTTTCTTCATAAATAAAGAGGTGCGTGTTATACGGCGATTATACCTAAAAATTAAAAAAATATAGTTTTAAGTTATAGATGCGCGTTATACGCGGGTTATACGCCATAACGCAATATGCATTTAACATCTGTTAATATATTAAAATTAGACTGAAAAATTATTTAATGGTTTTACCAACGTTAAGTGCAGTAATATAATCAGTGTTCGTTATAAAAAATCCTCACGTCTTAAAGCGAAAGAACGTTATAAAGTATGTCTTTACTTAACAGATACAGAGGTATGGCTATATACAAGGGCGAGTCAAATGAAAGTGAGCCAACCCCTCCTCAGCAAGAATGGTTCGGTCCATCATCTGAGGCGCATGCGCGTAGCACAGAGACAGCCTTCATTTACGAAAGTGGCGCAAAAGTGTGAGGTTAAAGTTCTTTAAGGCGCTCTTACACTGGGTTGAAGACGGTAGCGTGACATAATGGACGCTCCAAAAGAGGAACAGCGTGGTGTGGTCAGGTTTTTGACAGCTGAAGGTGTTTCCCAACATGAAATTAGTCGCCGTATGACTGCTGTATACGGTGAACATTGCATCGCATTGGCCACTGTGAAGCGTTGGAGCAAACGGTTCAGAGAAGGACGTGAAAGTTGCAAAGACGATCCAAGACCGGGCCAAAGCCACCTTGCAATCACCCCCGATACAATTGCACAGGTTGATGAGCTGATTAGACAAGAACGGAGGATAAGCATCGATGAACTGGCAGAGCGTGTGAACATCAATCACGGTTCGGTTCACACCATATATCATGATCATCTCGGTTATCGGCTTTTGTGTGCTCAATGGATGCCCAAGATTTTGAACGACCGCCAGAAGACGGAGAGGTTCCGCGCTGCTTTGACTCATCTCATCCGGTATCACAATGAGGGTGACGACTTCTTGTCTGCAACTGTAACCGGAGACGAATCATGGTGCCACCACTACGAACCTGAAACACGCCGGCAAAGCTTACAGTGGAAACATTTGAATTCACCACCCCCGAAGAAAGCAAAGGCTGTCATTTCCTCGGGAAAGGTGCTATTGACTTTTTTTTTCGATCGTCAGGGGCCATTACTGATTGAATTTGCTAAACGTGGAGAGACTATCAATAGTTCGCGATATTGTGCAACGCTGGATCGGCTGCGTGTCGCAATCAAGAACAAACGACCTGGAAGATTGACGAATGGTGTGATCTTGCTACACGACAATGCTCGTCCCCACGTCGCTGATGTGGTTAAGACACAACTGGCAAAGTTCAAGTGGGACACCCTGCAACATCCTCCCTACAGCCCAGATTTGTCGCCATGCGACTTTCACATTTTCGGGAAACTGAAAAAACATCTCAAGGGTACCAGATTCGTGTCGGACGACGCCGTGAAGGAGTCGGTTACAGACTTTTTTAATCGACAGCCCAAGGAGTTTTATGAGACGGGGATAACGCGGCTCATTTGTCAATGGGATAAATGTCTCAATGTTCATGGAGACTACCTTTAAATAAAGCACTCTGTTTGTCATATATTCGCATTGGCTCACTTTCATGTGACTCGCCCTTGTATTATATTTCAAATAGATTTACTATACTCTCATCAGTGAGGACCTTTTGCAGTAACTACGGTAAGGTAAAGTTCACTATAAAAGCAGTCGTTAAAACGAACATGGACAGTAAAAGAGGGTGATGTAACGCAACGTAATATATATACAATGTACTTTTGCTATAACATATGTAAAGTATAAATGAATTTTTTTTAGTCCAAAGGGGCTTTGTCCTTGAAGGACTATTGTTTTTGCTTTGCGATTTTGCGCCGGAAACATTAAAAGTCTGAATTACTTTTCAAACTGTTGCCACAAAATATTGCAGCCCTGTATTATATTTCAAGAAATTAAAGAATGAAGAATCTGCATAAATGTATGTGTATTTCTCCAAATGTGATAAAACAACGGTTACCTAGAGCCATCCAATTTTGAATAACGTACGTTTCCACCCGAATATGCGCATCTGGAAGCCCGAATTTGGAATTTGTTTTATTATCTATTTCACATTCTGTAAAACTTTATAACGAATTTTTGATGAACAAACTCAAACGATTTAAAAGCGAGTAATGGCAACACTCTACGGGGGAAAAAAAAAACTGTGTATCAAAAATTCTAAAGATATGCTCATTTTAAAATTATTTTGTGATATTGCTGTTGAACTGAATTTTATGGTTTAAGTGTAAAGAACGTGATATTTAATAAATAAAGGTAACACACAAAACGTTAAAAAACGCCCCTTTGGACATAATTTAAAATCTGAAACCTTTCAGACTTTTCTTTTAATATATTTGAGTCTAACTTTTAGGAAAAGGATAAAAAAGAATAACTGTATCTGTACGTACCAGTATTATATACAGTTTCAAAGGAACACAAAACTACAAAAGCCCTGCTTTCCATCAGAGCATTTCCTTAAGGAACAATATATCGATCCGAAATGCGTATGCATATTAATGTTCAGAATAGGAATTGTTGGGGGATGACTACTCTGGGAGCGTTTGTGCTTCGAAAAATAATCATGCTTCTTAATTGAAGCACGTTTTACAATTTGTAAATTGAATACTTTCTTAATTTTAAATAAATAATTGAATAGACCATCTGCGGTAAACAACGTTACTACCTGAATGGATACAGAGGCATGGCCATATATTATATTTTAAATTAATTATCATCATAACTATACACTGACTACCAATAAGTATTTGGACACCTGTGATAGAAAAGAAAAACTAACTTTATTCAAAATCAAAAGTTGGTAGAGCCTCCACGAGAGGTAATTACAGCGTGGACCCTCCGGGTCATACTTTCCACAAGTCTTTGTATGACAGCTAGTGGTATTTTCTTCCACTCGGCTTGGAGAAGACATAGAAGTTCCTTCACCGATTTTGCACGGGTAGTGCACCCCTGAATTCGGCGATGCAACTCGTCCCAGAGGCTCTCGATAGGGTTCAGGTCTGGACTCTGGGCAGGCCAGTCCATTCGATGAACTCCATTGGCACTATACCAAGCCTTGGTTAACGTCGAAACATGACAACTGGCATTATCCTCCTGAAAGTAACAGGGGTCCAACCCGTAAAACTGCCACAACGTAGGAAGCCCATTGTCATCCAAAATAGTGCAATAGGCATCGGAGTTGAGCTTACCATGAATGGGGACCAAGGGTCCCAGCCCATACCAGGAGAAACACCCCCAGACCATAATTCCACCTCCGCCGAACTTGACTGTTGGCACAATGCATTCTGGCAGGAGACGTTCTCCAGGTAGACGCCAGACCCAGACCCTGCCATCCGAACGGTAAAGGGTGAACCTTGATTCGTCACTCCAAAGAACCCGTTTCCACTGATCTACGGTCCAATTTCGATGTGCTTTGCACCACATTAACCGAGCAGCGCGGTTGGACTTTGTGATCAAAGGCTTATGGGCAGCAGCACGACCATGAAAACCAAGCAGATGTGCTTCCTTACGGATGGTATTCATTGAAACAATACTCCCGGATGCCTGTTGAAACTCCTCGCGGATGAGGGCCATCGGTTGGGTGCGGTTCTTCCGAATTTCTCTGGACAGCACTCGTCGGTCTCTATCTCCCAGTTTCGTTGGTCTGCCGACTCGGGGCACATTCCGACAATCACCGCTCACCTTCCACTTCTTAATCACATAGGCCACTGTCGATTTTGGGTACTTCAGATCGCTAGATACATCCCTTAAGGATCGGCCACATTTGTGGTACCCGATAATTATACCTTTCTCGAAATCAGAGAGCTCCGAAGTGCGAGACATCTTGCATGCGACTAAAGCCGATGCTGTTTCCTACACGATATATACCGGCGGAGTCCGTGACGTACCTTAGGACCGCAGATATCGTCATTTGCATAGGTGTCCAAATACTTATTGGTAGTCAGTGTATAATGGAACAAATTCAGTTGAGTTACATAGGTAATGAACTATCATCAATCAAGTTGCATCTTCGCAACTCCGCTTGCTGCTTCGGTAGCTCAAAATATTGACAGCATTAAGATTTGGAAGCAAAAAATATAACAATTCTCTACATTCTGCTCCCACCGCTCACATAAGCGGCGATTGAGAAGAAATTCTAGATCCCTTCACCAGTTCGATTCGAATTCAAATTACACGGGCTGGATGCTAGAGTTTTTTCGTGGCCTTCCTCATATGTAACGTGAATATGAGCTTAAAAAGTCCTAACGGAGACAGGTAATACTCGCGTACTCTGCCTTAACTTAAATAACCCACTCCAGTCCAGTCCCAATAGAACAAATACAGATGGTGAGGACTTGTCACTCACAACATTTTAGTTCATGCTCCACTGCAGAGGCTTTAGGGGCTATTTAAGTTTTCAAATACACTCAAATACCAAAAATCCGCCGACCTGAAATCCACACTGCCTCTCAAAATGTAAACGTTGAATTTATAGGTATTTATAGGAATTTATAGAGAAAACATCGCAGTTCTGAAACAGCGTGTTACAAAATATCGTCGTCGAAAATAAAGGGGTTCAAAAACTTCTCAGTTTAAAAACATCGTCGTCGAAAATATCGTGGTAAAATGTAAAGCACCTACAAATCATCGCATGAAGATAACATGGCACACATGCGTTTTTCAGGTTTAAAAAGCTGTAAAAGCATGTTCGCATAAAGGTTTGGAAGCGCAAGAAATGTTAACGACACTTTAAACGGAAACAAAACAAGATATAATTTTCACCAAAATAATATCAGATTAACAATCGTCAAAGAAAATAATTTCATAATTAACTAAACAATCAAATTCGCTGAAACAACCTTGTATTTGGCGTACATTTACAAAAAACACTCAATCGATTTCGAGGGCAGCTACAGGTCCCTCCTCATCAGGAGAACAAAATATCTCTTTGTTCTCCTGATGAGGAGGGACCTGTAGCTGCCCTCGAAATCGATTGAGTGTTTTTGGTATCTGTACGCCAAATACAAGGTTGTTTCAGCGAATATGATTGTCATATTGACGTGTTTCTCTTCTATTCTAACTAAGCAATGTTTAGAGATGTAAGCTCATGCAGTTATTTATCTTCCTTTTCGTAAACATTGGCTGTATTTTTCATGAAACATTAAAAGTAAACCTTTATATAAAAAAGCTTAATTTATTAATTATAACTAATTATGTAAATTTTAAATTATATTAAGGGCTATAAGCTGCATTAATTTTCTGATTATTTTCAATTTTTAAATGCTTGAGTTTCTGTATTACTTTTGCAGCAAAAACTTATTAGTTCATTCAAAAATACGAAATATAAAAATAAAAATATCGTTCTTTCCTTCTTGCCCTCCCAAATCATTATGCGAAAATGCATTTACAGCTTTTAAAACCTGAAAAACGCATGTGTGCGATGTTATCGTCATGCGATGATTTGTAGGTACTTTATTTTTTACCACGATATTTCCAACGATGATGTTTTTAAACTGCTAAGTTTTTGAACCACTTTATTTTCGTGACGATATTTTGTACCACGATGTTTTAGAACTTCGGTGTTTTTTCTTTGCTTTCTTTTCTCCCACGATGTTTTAGAACTGCGATGTTTTCTCTTTGATTTCTTTTCTCCCACGATATTTTAGAACTGACATGTTTTCTCTTTACTTTCTTTTCTCCCACGATGTTTTGTACCACGACGTTTTCGCCTTGCGTTGTTTATCTCCACGATATTTACGTCTGCGAGGTTTTCGGCGGACACGGGTAGTTCAGTCCGAGGTTCGAATCTGGCGGATGGGGTGGCTGCATGGGCGTTTTCGGGGTTTTTCCCATGTGTAACACGTATAGAAACCAGTTTCCCTTAGAAAGTCCTGCACGACAGCATCCGTCCCCTCAGGCAGATCGCCTTCGAATCCTTTGCAGTAATCGAATAAACCAAAGAAAACCCACCTACAATTCCCTCACAGAATGAGTTTTCAGGATCGCGTTTTATATAAATGAGGTAGTTTCGGTCACTTCCGTAGAAGAGCTTAGAAGTTCTTAGTAAAGCTTGCTCTGCCTTCTGGCCACGTCGTTGCTTTAAGCTAAATCTTACTACACTCGGCCGTATTGTTACGAGCCTGCTAGTATTCGCCGGTAAGCTTTAAATAAGAGCCAGTTTTGCTAGTTGTTTCTGTGAAGCTTCAGCTGGTTTTTGGTTAGGTAGCATTAGGTTAGTTTCTTATTTTCTATCTTAAGTTAAAGCCCAAGTGAAGGCTTAGTGTAAGCCGAGAAGGGCCAACTGTAACGATTCCAAAAGGGTAATTTAACCCTTCTTTAGACTTGTTTTTACGCCTTAGAGGTATGCAATTAGTCGTTACACACTTCTCAAGTATTCTACTTCCCAACGACAACCAATTTAGCTAGAATGTTATAAGGATATTTGGTTTTTACTTCCTTGTACGAAGTAAAAAGGAAGTATTGTAATCGCGAAAAAATTCGGGTACCGTAGTTCAAGGAAAACATCTGTTTTGATAGCTATCGAATGCAATTTAACGATGTTTTTGAGTGACATCCGTACGTAAAGACAGAATAAAGGATTCTTTTCCCTTCAAATAATTCTAAAACTGATTTAAAATGGATTCTGAAGATATTTTTTCGTGACGTCTGTGCGTACGTGTGTATGTATGTATGTATCTCGCATAACTCAAAAACGAGTAGCCTCAGAACGTTGAAATTTTGCATATAGGGCTGCTATAACATGTAGATGTGCACTTCGCATTTTGGTTGCAATCGACCGCACCAAAAGTATATAAATGTATGTATATATAGATCCATTCTGTTACTCGGCTCAGTAAGCTCAGTTTCCTTATTCTTATAATTTTGTAAATTGTGTATTTTTTGCTTTAAAAATAATCGAATTATATTGTTCTTGTGTTTCGGTTAAGATTTTTATGCCGTTAGTTAACCTGCATGCAATAATTGTGGAATTAGCAACAATTTAAAAGTTTTTTCAGTGCGGCTAAGCCTAATTTTTGGTTATGATAGCGACCATATTTGTTTACAGTTGAAGCTTAGCAGAATAGCTGATTTGTTGCCAATCTAGAGAAACTAAGCTTCGCAACAACAAAGTAACGTCTTCTTTTATTATTGCGAATTAAATTATGCTTGATTCATTCTGGAATTATCATTTAAGTTATTAGCCGGTTTTTTCGCCCAAACTGCAAATTTTATTGTAAAAATTACTTTTTTTAATTGTTTTACCTGAACTTGGTGTTTTATGTTTTTCTATATCTTTCAATTTTTAATGAAAATATTTTGAATTTTATGTATTTTTGGCTTACCGCGAAGTTAGAATTGAATTAATTAGTAGCGCATGCGCATTAGGTAAGTGTCGCTGAATCGTCTGTGAAAAACAGCTACTTTTTTATTTGTTTAATTTCATTTATATGTCGTTTTAGATTTATCATAGAATTTGAATAGAACTTGTGGTAATTCTTCAAGATGCTATAATTTTTGCTCACTCTGACTTATAAAATGAATGAGATATAACGCTGTTAAGTGAACCTAGCGCCGAAGTGTACTATGGTAAATAAATATAGTGAACTTTAAAGAGTGTATTTATTCTATTACGGTTTATGCACTATCGACGAAGTAGATTTAATTCAAAATTCGTTAGCTGTTAATTCAATATGTTTAAACGAAATGCAGGAAAATTGCGTATAATTTAATATTCTGTACAAGGAAGTTATGTGGTGTACACATCAGATTTTTGAAAGCTGAAAAATCAGTTGTACTCTCCCTAGAATTCGAGCCATGGATATTCCAGTTTCCTAATTGGACGTGCTAACCATTTACATTTTGAGAAAACGAGGGATTGTGATAATTCGTTACAAAATGAATAAAAACTGTAGATACGGTTTGAGTTTTAAGAGCTAGTTTAAGAGCTTGAAAAACTGTGTTTCTTCGCCCCGATTCGTGTCAGTGATCTTCCAGTTTAGCTAAACGTGTGTCACTGCTAATCTTAAATTGAATCCATAGCAATAAATGTATTTTTCTGGAAAGCCCTATTTTAGTTGAATGATATTAATTTATTCAAAAAATTGAAAAAGAAAAGTCATGAATACACTTTAATAGTGTAAAAGATATGACATACTATCACATGCATTTTAGAGGTTCCATTTTAACTTAATAATGCAGGAAATAAAATTGACATTTCTGGAAAATCGTAAATTTCATGCAAAATCCTTGAAATATTTATGCAATGGTCATAGAAATCGTGGAGTAGAGTTCATATATGAGCTACAAGCATATAGAGACATTAAGTTATTTCGAAGCAACTGACATGAAAAATGAGCAATGCTTTCACCGGGACTCGAACCACGGACCCCTCGAATACGCGCTGAGTGTGCTTGCCCATTACACCATGAAGGCAAGCTAAGAAGGCGGGAGAAATACCTTATAAGCAGATAGTAAATTACAATCTGGTATGAGTACAGCTTATGAATTACAATCAGATTGAATAAAAACAGACAATATACAGAATAGGCATGGAGTTTGTTTCTTTTTTGTGAATCAAATGATTAATCTAAGAAAAGATGAGATATAAAAGAAAACAAAATCACTTAATAAAATAAAAAAAAAGAATCGAAATGTTAAATTTTAAATAAGTAAATTATGTTCATGAAGGTTAGTGAAAAGATTCCGTTCCTTAATGTGCTTGAAAAACAAGATGAAAATACTCAAATCTGAGTGTCCTCAGATTCATCACAGCATCTTGCCTGCAGTCACAGTTATAGAGGACTTTTAATATGAAAATAAGCAAAAATCAGTAAAATCTGTTTGGAAGAATACGTATTCACAAAAATCACGAACTTCGGAAGTAACACAAAAGTCATTCCCGTTTTCCTTTTCATAAATAAGTCGTAACTATGGGAAAAGCGTTAAGTCTGGAAGGTGATGTTGAGCATGTTAATCAGGAACTTGATTATTTTATGGAATTTTATACCAGCTCGTTCCTAAAGAAACTGAGGAATCTAAGCCTCACGCAGAAATTATAACTGTTTAAAAATTAAACGAGGGTTTAAATTCAAACATAATGTTATTCATAATTTTAAGAAACATTTTTAAAATTCTGAACAAATAAAATGCGCAACTGATACCAGTTTTGTTACATTGAAATACAAGCAAACTCAGAAGATTTTTTTCCCACATATTTCACAAATCCTCAGTGTGTGGCATATATCTCTACCGTATCAGCAAATATATCTATATTAATAACCGCAATAATGCGTTTCCTCCCACGGATGCGCAACCTCACCAGTGGTCATGTGGCTGCAACTGAATACTGGGAGTTTGACCCGGGTTCCATCCCAGGCGAACGGGCAGGTTACATGGTGTGCTTTCGAGGTTTTTCCATATATAACGATAATACTGTATCTAACTTTCCCTCGTCCTTCATGAAGGCAGGGACAGGCCTTAGGCAGGGAGATTCAGATAACTTAATGTAACTCACACGAGTGACAATATATCGCGGTCGACCAGAAACATAACATGAAAGGTACGATTGCGAGGATTTTAGACATTTAACGGGGGGACTGGAGGCAGAGTATACTGGACATCATCTCCACAAGAAGTAGTCACGTGGTACTAATCAGATGCCTGGACTGGCTACCACATTAACATGTCATCATTTTGCTCTCCGTATGCCCTATCCACTTTTGGCCCACCAGTGACCAAGCGGTAAAGCCACTGAACACTGGTAGTTCGACATGGATTCGAATCTCGGCAAACGGGCTGGCTCCATGGGCGTTTTCATGATTTTCTCCATACGTAACGTGGATACGAACTACACTGGTGTGCAAAAATTAAGGACGAGACGGTTTCTTCAATATAACTTTGTACAAAAGCTTTCCAAATCAACACATTTAATACCGTAAGATCCCCAATACGTAAGGACATGAGTAATGTAAGCAACACTTACTAAAAGAGAAATCAGAGGGATAAAAAGAAGCTTTATTGAAAAAGTAGCATGGAGCGCAATGCAACTGAAGGCCGAAACATCCCTGTGATGGGTGTCCAGCAAGAAACATCCGGTCTTTAATAGGGGATATGATCTCCCCTGACTGCTAGGCAGGTTTCACTTTATTTGTGCATGCTGGATATGTAGTTGTTAATGAGCTGTTGAGACACTGCTGCTCGTTCCTCTTGTAGCACCAATCGCAGTTTCGGAATCGTTACTGGCGATAAGTTACGTGCTGCCACGGGTCTCCCTAGTAAGTTCCGTACATGCTTGACGGGATTTAGATCCAGAGACCTTGCCGACCAATCCATGTGTTCAATATCTTCACTCTCCAACAGCTCTTCGACAGTAACTGTGCGATGAGGTGGAGCGTTGTCGTCCATGAAGAGGAACTGAGGACCCATAGCCCTTGTGAAAAGACGCATGTAAGGAAGAAGAACCTCGTTACAATAGCAGTCCCAGGTGACGAACCTCCTTGGGAGATATGAAGGTCGGTCCGGCTACCAAGCATTATGTCTGCTCGAACGAGAACTCCGCGACCTCCAAAACAGTCCCTTTTGATGATGTTGAAGGGGTTATTGCGTGTTCCCCGCTCTGTCCAGATGTGTATGTGTCTAGAATCGCAACTCAGACTAAATCTGCTCTCATCTGTAAAGAGTACTCGTCCCCATTCATTGTCTCTCCAATTCCGGTGTTCCCGGCACCACAGAGAACGCCTTCTCCGATGGGCAGGCGTTAGAGGTACACACCGTACAGGGCGTCGTGCAAACAGACCACCACCGTGCAGTCTTCTGGCCACGGTAAAACGCGATATCGGTCGTCCAGTCGCCTGTGTCGTGTGTCTAGCGATTTCTCCCGCTGTCTGCCGTCTGTTTCTTCTGGCCTGTAAGGCAATATACCGGCCATCTGCGGGTGTGGTTCCTCGTGGGCGACGACTACTAAACCCCCGGATAGCTGTTCCTGTAGTTTGAAATTGTCTCCAAAGTCGTGAAACGATGCTGTGAGCAATTCCGAACTCTGCAGCCACACTTGTCACACTGCGGCCGCCCTCTAACTTCCCAATGATTTGACCTCGGGTAAAAGCATCCAGATGTCGTCTAACAGGTTGATTATTCGCCATTTCTCGCTGAGGCAGCAACTCGGTGTGATTTTAACTGCTATACGGCGTGCAATCTCTTTGCCAGAAATACTGATCTTACACCGACAACATGCTTTATACTACTCAGACACTCCCCCATTACGTCTACCTGCATATCTGCGCATGTGCTACCGTACATCACCTTACTTAATCTCCTGATTGGTCTTTCTGTCCGCTCTGCCTCTTCGTTCAGCTGATATGCTAATTTTTCGACTTCGTCCTTAATTTTTACACACCAGTGTAGGTTTCCCTTAGAAAGCCCTCCATGAAGGTATCCCACTCCTTGGGCAGAGAGCCCTTGCATGCTGTGTCATAATCAAATAAACCAAGCCTATCCACTTTTGCTGCAATTTTGATTGAGATATTCTTACAAATGGCCTTTATTATGGTTTGGAATAGTGAGCCCGAGTGCTGTTTTCTGGTACGATTTAATCATCAGCTTTCAAACAATTGTGCTAACAGCTAACCTCTCGTAAGTCCAAGGGAATCTTTCTAGTAAGGTATATATATCTGCTGTACTAATAAAAGTGGGCATATTGAGGGTTTATAAAATATGTAAAATAATTCAGTATAAGAAAATGTTTGTAGGGTTATTATTATTTTAATTAATCAGTTATTTATAATTTCAGCTTTACTATCACTTCTTCTCCTCACCAGAACTCACATTAGTTTGAAAATATTTAAATCGAGAATACTGGATTGTAAGACAGAACATATTTCTGCTCCTCGAGACCACGTTGCTAGGTTTCACCAACTCTGATAAGACTGTAATTCTTCGGCTTTGCGTTCTTGCTGCCGACATTTTAATTTTACACTGATGGAGGAGTTTTGAGTCAACTTCGCTTTAAGTCATTTGCGTAGCCTAAGACTACTAGGCTTAGTTTACCTTATGAAACTGTCTGTTACTTTAAGTTATATCAATGCAAGTGATGGCTGAATTGTAAGCACGAGACATGCATTTATATTCCAGCTCTGTTTTAACAAAAAAGTTTTGTTTTAAACCTTTTTAAGATTCTTTTCAAGTCGTTTTCAGACGAAGAGATAATTCGCTCCAGGTCTCTTAGAGTGTGATACTAGTGTATGCTACCAAAGCAAGTCAGACTCCATATGGTCTATTGGTTTCATTGCGTACTTTATCTGTTATGAATTCTTAATGTTTTCCGCTTTTAATGGTTTATTAATTGTGAATTCATAGTGAAATGAGTTTACGGAATTATAAATAACTCTACTCTATCCAAAGCTGGGATGAAGATGCTTAAGAACATTAATTCGAAGGAGCAGAAAATAAATTAGAAAAGAATAAAATGTATTTGCATCTGCTATATGAAACTTCTAAGTTGGAAAAAAAATGCAGTTTCCATGGAATGCGATTTTTTCCATCGTTTAAAAGTTCTCGTCGGAACATGATTCCCCGATTTTATATCTGTGGCATAATTTAAATGCATTTGTGAATATTATCGTACGCCGTTATTATGCTTTTTAATTCTATTTGCCTTGAAAGTTTCGTTAAGTACAAATTACTATGTTCCCCCCCCCGAGTCCTTTTCTCTTTTTTTTTTTTTGTGTGTATGGGTGCATTTACGGTTGTGTGTATGAAAATTAACTGCTCAGTATGATTGATTTTCCTTAATTTCCGATACGATTCTATAAAAAAATTGCTCTCAAGATCGGTTAATTTCTTTCATTGGTTTAGAAATTATTATTTAGTTTTCGTGCATTACTGTATTTGATGAACAAAAAATAAAGAACTGCAAAATAAACAAGGAACATATTATTATCAGATGAGATTTATATATGAAATTACTAATTCTGAAGGAAAAGTAAGAGTTTTATTTCAGATATTATTTTTCTTTTTGATAGTTAATTGTCGACCCATTCCTTTTTACAATAAAATCTTACATTTATTAAGTCAAAGCGCTATTAATTTCGTTTTGGCATTGAATCACTATAAACGCGTATGACTTTTCAAATTGTTGCCACCAAATATTACCGCCCTGTGTTATATTTAAAGAAATTAAATAATGAAGAATCTGCATAAATGTATATATGTTTCTCGCATTGTGATAAAACAACGGTACCTAGAGCCATCCAATTTTGAATAACGTAATTCTCAAACGAATATAGGCATCTGGAAACCCTAATTTGGAATTTGCTTTATTAGCGATTTCATATTTTGTAACACATTAACGAATTTTTGATTAACAAAATGATTTCAAAGCGAGCAATGGCAACACTGTACGAAAAAAAAATTTTTTTATCTCCAGCGGGCGAGACCATGTATCCGAAATTCTAAAGATATGCTCATTTTAAAATTATTTTGCGATATTGCTGTTGAATTGAATTTTATGGTTTAAGTGCGAAGAACGGGATATTTAATAAATAAAGGTAACCCACAAAACGTTAAAAAAAGTCCCTTTGGGAATAATGTAAAATCTGAAGGCTTTCAGATTAAAAAAAAATTTTTTTAATTTATTAAATCAATCTGTAGATAGAATCCTGTTCGAAAATCACATTCTGAATTCGGTACTTAACGAATAGATAACGGCATTTTCGCTGATAGTAGAGCACACCAAAAATTTACAAAAACAGATTGTTAAACACTTATTGGTTGCTAAATGAGGACATCTCCTATGAATGGAAGGTTCCTGCCGAAACATTATTTAACAATGAAGAATTCCACAACATTCAAAGGGAATAGAAGAAGCTCTTTGAAAAGAGCTGTGCTTTCTCATCTTCCCATTTAGATAAAATTATTTCGCTGCACCAGACTTTTAAATTGGAAAATTACCCAAATAAAAGTTAACAGCACCCTGAAATAAAATTTTGAAGGGCAGTAGTCTATAACAAGCACTCAAGAATGTGGCTTCCTACTTTAAAAAGGTTTTATCAACTGAGTTCTCTCTAGGAGTTCCTACCGCCCACGTTGGTGTTCTCCACAATAAGAGGGGTTGTGTGAAAATATCTTGTGTAATATTTATAGAGCGTTGAGGGTACTTTCCCCCAACATTTCTTAATATAATCGTTTTAGCCGCTTTCTGATGGGGATGCGTAATACCTCTTCTTTTTAAATGAATCGGAAGATGTAAAAAGGGGCTCTGTGGAAAAAGTCAAATTTTACAGGAGCAACAAAAACCTATCCCATTCCTCACAAGTATGTCAGAAGATACTTAAAAAACGCTGAATTACATGGATCTAGTTACATCGATCCTTATAATTTTTTGTTGTTGGCTTTCTGACATTCTTGTCAGGAATGGGAAATTTTTGTGTTGTTCATGTAAAATTTGACTTTTGTCACATAGCCCCTGTTTGTATCTTCAGATTCAAGTTTAGAATGAATTAATTTTCTGAACAGATATGTTATCTCTCTGAAATCAGTTACTGAAGATTGAAACTGTAAAGTCTCAGTTAACCAATATACGTATTTTGATTAGTATCAAGTCTTTTAAATTTATATTTTTATTTACTTTAATTGGAAAGAAAAATGAAAATTTGATACTACAGATTCCAGACTTCTGCGTTTTAAATTACCTTTCATAATACTTTATTTCACTTTTGATCATTTCAATTGTTACCGTTGTAAGATATTTTCTTCATTCTTACCCCTTGCTTTCGGGGTGCAAGTGAAAGCACGTCCGGCTATGAAACCTTGAGAAATTTATTTATTTTTATTTCAAACGGAATAATGCCCGATCAGCGGAAGGAAAAATCTATATTGTTCGCTAGCAGAAAGAAATAATAATTGTAACAAGGTTTGTTACTATTATTATTATTATTATTATTCACAACTTTGCACTTAGTGCTACAAATAATACATATATACATAATATCATAATCTAGTAAGAATGACACAGTATCAAGCACCTTGGGATATCCGCTGTTCGAATCCCAGTGAGAGCATCGCTGATTTTTTTTCTAATTTCCTGGCTTCTAAAAACAACTACAATTACTCTACAAGGTGGCACTCGAACAGGAACCACCTGTAGAATAGCTATAATTTTTTAGGAAATTAGAGAAATCAGCGATGCCCTCGCCGGGATTCGAACTGCACACCAGCTGATTCTAACCAGATATGCTTCCAATTACACTACGATGGCGCATAGTAAAGAGACAGAAAATACTGTTGCGTTTGAACGCGTGTGATTAACGACAACACTTGACGAAGAATAAAAACACAATTTATTAGCTAGTATTACTCAGAACAGCTCCCAAAGCAAGTTTACAAGTCGTCGAAAAACTGTTACAAGCACGTTGAAACAATCAGCAGCACAGCCTTCAGGCTATAATGGTGAAGACAGCTTCACGGGAAAACACTAGAGTGCAGTTCCCGATTCCGTTCTGTCGTTCTCGGAACTCAACGTACTCTCAAGACTCTTCACGCTGCACTCAATAGCCTCAGCGATGCACACTCCTGATGAACAAACTCGAGGTACACTCGACACTAGACTGCTACTCCGCGTACAGGCAGGGTTTATATAGCTTTTGGCCTGCCTTCGAGAACATTCTGGGCCAAACCGGTAAGAACTTATTCTAGAACAAGTTGGCGAAGAATGAGTTGAGCCAAATGGGCAATTTCGTGCCAAACATGGCAACCTTAAATCCGCCTTGCTGGAAAGCTATCTTACCGCTGCTGGACATTTCGTAACAATACCTTATATATATCTTTAACAGGAATAATTACATAGGATTACATAGAATAGGTGTTAATAGTTTTCTAATAAAATCATACCGCAAGAGAACAACTGATTTTCGTTTATTATTCAGACTATAGTTATTAGAATGTCATTTAGCGGTGGTACTGATGAAGGCAATTCTGATGCGACTTTATAACTGGGTGAAACTTTACGACTTTTCAATTGGAGGAAACTTTACAAGAAATTATACCGAAACTGAACGTCTCCCGCGCGATCATAATAATGGACTACCAACAACTAAGATTTTTCTATAACCTGAAGAAATAAGTATCTCATGTCACTTCTAACTGAAGCTGGTTGTAGAACTATTCCATCATTGCCAACCTGCATATATCAGAAAAATGAAGTAGATTTTTTATCGTTTGATACCAGTCAAAAAAAGGGAGTGATGTGTATTGATGTTATGCACAAAAGCTATGGGCACAAAAAAGAAGCATGAATTTCCACGTGAGATTGCTAAGAAATAGATGATAATGAGTTACAGAGGGATTACTGCAATGTGACAATAAACTGTCATGAAACCATAATGCTAAAACATACATTTACTGGTTAGAAGACTTCCATACAGCACAAAAGGGGGAAAGATTCTTCGTTTGTGTAGTATTGATTAATTGCCACGAAACTCCATCAGGATAATGAATGTTCCCTTATTGCAGAACAGACGCAGTAAAAAATATAGATGGTTAGGTATAAAATTTTATTTCAATTGCGTTATTTGTTGAAACTTGACCTGCTTGAATTTCATTTGTTTGGTATTTACAACACTTCGATTTTAGACTCACATATATTTCAACGAGAAGCCAACGTTTCGTAAAGAACTACTTTTTGCTTTTACGCTGACGAAGATTCAGAAGCTTCCTATAGAAACGTTAAATATTCAAGACTATAAAGTTTCTGCCTGGAAAAAATTCTGATGTTGAGATGAGTTGAGATGATCGGTTGAGATGGTGATGAGTTGAGATGATAGGTATCTGAATGCTTTCTTCATTTCCTGATCCTTGAACTTGCATTGCATAAGGAGGGAAGGCATAATTCCTGGGAGAGATTTTCAGCTTTGCATCTGATATTTATTTTTATTTTGCCCTTGAAGCTTTCTTTAGAAGCTGAGATTATAGTGTACAAAAAGAAGCCTCGAAAATCCTACACTGCAAGCCCGTCTTGTAGGAAAGTAAAAAGCGTCTGTGGTATATGGCTTATTCTACTGTTTATCTGATTAATGCTGAAGTGTAAAAACCAATAAGACTGTTATTTTTAATAACATTTATTTATAATAATGCTGGATTATCAAAGTTGAAAATAAATCATATTTTTGCATTGAAAAGTTTTTTTTTTTTTTTTAGTCTAAAGGGGGCTTTGTCCTTTTGTCCTTGAAGGACTATTGTTTTCGCTTTGCGATTTTGCGTCGGAAACATTAAAAGTCAATCACTTTTTAAACTGTTGCCACAAAATATTAAAAACCTGTATTATATTTAAAGAAATTAAATAATGAAGAATTTGCAAAAATTTATGTAGTATATTTCTCCAAATATGATAAAACAACGGTACCTAGAGCCATCCAATTTTGAATAACGTACGTTTCCACCCGAATATGCGCATATGAAAGCCCGAATTTGGAAATTGTTTTATTACGTATTTCATATTTTGTAAAACTTTAGCGAATTTTTTGATGAACAAACTCAAACGATTTTAAAAGCGAGCAACGACAACACTCTACGGGGAGGGGGGGAGAACTTTTTATCTAAAGCGCGCGGAACTGTGCATCAGAAATTCTAAAGATATACTCATTTTAAAATTATTTTGCTGTTGAACTGAATTTTATGGTTTAAGCGCGAAGAACATGATATTTAATAAATAAAGGTAACACACAAAACGTTAAAAAACGCTCCTTTGGACGTAATTTAAAATCTGAAACCTTCCAGTTTTTTTTTTTTTTTTTCCCCTGTGGAAAAGACGATCTTTGCACTTTATACCTCAGAAGCACTTTTAATACCGAACGTTTTTTCTATATGAAGCTTGTGAATCTAAATTCCCATTCCATTAAAAAGCAGAACGACGTTCTTCTTCAAAAGTTGGATTCTAATTGAAATATATGTAGGTGTCTAAAACCGAATCTTCAAAAGATGTGGGATCGAATAACACATAATTACAAAGTTCTATTTAAAGTACTAAAATTCTGTGATTATGAAAAGCTCGCCATTCTCTTAGTTTTATTTTGAAATTAATAATCACCTACCTAATGATTTCTTTCAACAGTTAGAATTTACTTGATGGATTGCAAATTAATAATGATTTTTATGACAAATATTTTATTCATAAATTAAATCTTGCCTTATATTTCCTTATGCTGATACTGATGATAGTATTTTTAATCTTTAAAACAGTTTTAGAATTAATAAGGGTTCTCCCTTATGCTATCTTAAATCATATATTATTCATGCTCCCATATTTGCCTCTTATACCTAAATATTACCAAAATAAAATCTTAGAGTTCCTGTAAGAAAGATTGAGGCTCTAGGCACAGCATTCGTTCACTCATTCTCCTCAACAAAAAAACTGGGAATAGGTGACAAGCATCGAAATGATTTGAAAATCTAAAATCTAGGACCCTGAACACGAGCATTTTAAGCCTAAGCAGTAATCAAGACTTCTTTAGAATTTGGGTTCTTTAAATGAATGAGATTAAAGCTCGAAAAATCAGTATATCACACAGGCGGAGATCCTGTTTGCATTGGTCAGAAAAAGTGTAATCCCCGTTTTCAAATACTCGGAAATATTAATTTTCATCTTTTAGAGGTCTGAAGGATTGTTAACATAGCAAAAAATATTACTGTACGAAATCAAAGTAAATTTATAAGTGAGCTTTATTTCTGGAAACTATATCTAAAGCAAACTAATTAAAACGCTGCTATTCTGTTACAAGAATTCTGACAGCAATGAGATCCGTTGAACAAAGAAATCATTTATCGATATTTACTTTAAAATAAATACAAATTTTTTCAAAAAAAAAAAAAACTTTGTAGTCATTAGGATTTCTTCCCAAAATGTACAATATTCCTCGCAGGGACTCGAACTCTGCACCTTTCGGTTACACGTTGAGTATGCAACCAATTATACCACGAACGCATGAATAAATGAGGGAGAAAATAACCTTATAACTTAAAACACTTTTAATTTCTTTAAGGTTAGGTTATTCAGTTATGGCAAAGCACACGAGGGCTATCTGCCTAAAGGGGAGGGATGCCTTCGTGGAGGACTTTCTAAGGGAAACTGGCTCGTATACACGTTACACATGGGGAAAACCACGAAAACGCCCATGCAGCCAGCCCGTTCGCGGGATTCGAACCTCAGACCGAACTACCAGTGTTCAGCGTCCTCACCGCTCGGCCGCTGGTGGGCTAATTTCTTTAAGAACGGGAATGCGAGACAGAAGGCTGAACAGCGATATAACGCGGCACGCAGGTGAAAACATAATATAATGAGATAATTAATATGACTAAGCGATGTATTCCATTATGATAACGCTAGATTTAGCTGTGTAGAAAGTCTGGAGTGAGATTAAAGCAGTGGACTTTTAATACATTATTTTATATTTAGGAATTTATGAAAATTAACAACAGTATTCACGTTGGTACGTTGGTTTATAAAACAGAGGGTTTTTTTTTTTTTTTTGGGGGGGGGGGGGGG
>KK115170.1:0-34294 GCA_000611955.2 Stegodyphus mimosarum
GTGGGTCGCTTGTAACCATTTGAAACAGCAATTATCCGCCAACTTCCGTCTTACCAACCCCCTGGCCTTCACCTTTCTGCTTAGATTTCGCTTCTAGGGCTGCCGTGCACCTGGCGGGATTTGGACCTTCTCGGATCGCCAAACGACGGGCTGGCAAGGAGAAGAAAAGGGCCTGCAGCGATCTACGGGAGAGAGATGCCTGAAGTTTTTGCGCCAGATGAAGAAGAGTAGCTCGGTCTTGAGTACTCTGTCTGCGGTGTTTGGGACAATGGCAAAACTTACCGAGAAAGAACCACCGAGGGCCGTCGACGCAGGAAGGAGGGAGCCGAGATAGAAAAGGGGCGGAAGGCTCTAAAATACTCGATTACTAACTTTTTTTTTCTCTTAGATACTTTCATGGCTGAAATAATGTATACACCCGCCCTCGGTGAGGGTTTCTATATAATGGCCGACTAGAAAACACTGGACAAGTAATTGTGAATTTCAAAGTGGGTATGTTAAAAATGTTTTTTCACTTCGACTCTTGTACCATCACCACCATATATTGTTATATTGTTGCTACTTTTCTTAACCTCTAATAAATGAAAATTTAATAACAAATAAAAATAATTTAAATAACAAATAAAAATAATCCTGGTCACGGCACCATTTTTATTTGTTGGAGTTATTTTCCTACTTTAAATTTTCAATGTTCATTACACATGATGGTCAAGAATAAGAAAAACCAACTTTAAATCATATCACTATAATAAATACTGCAAGGCTGTAAAATTGGGTGACAGACAAGATAAAACAACATTTAGTCAGTTAAACCAGTGTGTTCTAATAGAACCATAGATACCACAAAATAATACTCCAACAGTATAGTACATCAAGCGTTGTGACAAGCATAAACCCGTTCATGTTTAAAATTAATTTTTGCGTCCAGTGTTCTAAATTATAAGTTAAAGCATACAAGTTAAGTTAAATTAAATTTTCATTTATTAGAGGTTAACAAAAGTAGCAACAATATAAAAATATATGGTGGTGGTGGTACAAGAGTCGAAGTAAAAAAAATTTTAACATACCCACTTTGAAATTCACAATTACTTGTCCAGTGTTTTCTAGTCGGCCAACCCTCACCGAGAGCGGGCGTATACATTATTTCAGCCATGAAAGTATCTAAGAGAAAAAAAAGTTAGTAATCGAGTATTTTAGAGCCATCCGCCCCTTTTCTATCTCGGCTCCCTCCTTCCTGCGTCGACGACCCTCGGTGGTTCTCTCTCGGTAAGTTTTGCCATTGTCCCAAATACCGCAGACAGAGTACTCAAGACCGAGCTACTCTTCTTCATCTGGCGCCAAAACTTCAGGAATCTCTCTCCCGTAGATCGCTGCAGGCCCTTTTTCTTCCCCTTGCCAGCCCGTCGTTTGGCGATCCGAGACGGTCCAAATCCTGCCAGGTGCACAGCAGCCCTAGAAGCGAAATCTAAGCAGAAAGGTGAAGGCAAGGGGGTTGGTAAGACGGAAGTTGGCGGATAATTGCTGTTTCAAATGGTTACAAGCGACCCACCAGGGTCATGAACCTGACAAGCAGGAGCTAGCCTCGCTCAGGGTCCCATTTTAACATGGTGAACGCCTGTCAGAATGTAAATCACCCAGACCCCTCAACCTTGGCGTAGCGTAGCTGCATACAAAACAAGCTAATTCAGCAGGGTGCAGATCTTGGTGAAAGATATTTTTCAGACCACTGTCTGGCAGAGATAACATTCGGAGAATACTTCTCCAAGTAAACGTCAAAACAAAGTCGTAAATCTTGATTCCAAAATGCAACGTAAAAGGTTTTTAGAAAAGAATTAAGGATTTGTTTTTAAATAGCAAATTAATAAAAGACTGGAGAAAATTTCTTCACTTGAAATATAATAATTACATAGAAAAAATTTATGTTTTCTACAACACCAAAAACGACTTTACCACCAGTCAGAAAATGTGGATTCAAGCTTTACCAGAAAGAGGGGTACGTTAACAAAACCAATTAAACTTTAAACACCAACTTGTGTAAGGCAAATAACTTTAAAATTAAAAAAAAATTGACCTTAAGGGTTAACTTAACCAGAAATTATACATTAAGCAAACAAGTTAAGATTAAGTGTTAACTAAACAAAAAAATTAAATGGTTAACCAAACTACCTTAAGGAAAAAGAGAAAATTAATTACTCAAGCAACTTAAATTCAGCGTTAACTAAAACTGAAAAAAAATTAATGACAACAATTACTTTTCAACAAGGCAAAAAAAATTAAGATCAACTAAAAATAAAAAAAAAATAATAACTTTTAATTCTGATAACAGAATTAAGATAAATCATTACAATTAAGATATTTTAATTCAGCAACTGAAGTAGAGCTAAGTATGTATTACATAACATTCTAAACTGTTACGACATCCGGACAAAACCAATCAATCTACCTAAGCCACCGGGTTGCCAATTTCAACAAGAATTAAGTTTACTTTTCGATATAGTCTAGCAAAAATTAAAACTAAAATTCACAAATTTTCTGTCTGTTACCTCTATCCCAATGAAATGTATGACTAGTATTATTTAAATCTTTAGGAGGGAAATATTTTATCTATTTCACTGTTTTATATAGTATGCTTTATATATTTTTCGCGGCATTAGCACACTATACTATTTTATTTTAAAATATAATTCTTAACAAGTGAAAACTTTTCTATTAATTCTGTCTCAGTTCTTCTTCTCTTTATTCTCTTCCTTTATTACATTGCATTGCTATATTTCAGGTACTAGATTCTTAAAACTCCAAATACACTTTTTGAGCGTTGTGGATCTGCTATCCTAGGGTCATTGAATATCTTTTTGGATCATTTTCATTCCCTATTCAACATTTACTCTTACATTCAGAAATTTTGTTTATCCAATTCTTACGGATTCTGTACTGTTGAGCAATAAAAGCGTAGCCTACTAAAGTCACAGTTATCAAAGATATATTTGTTATACAAGTAACTTATGGTACAGACTCTTATAATTGCATTTCAGTTTAATTTGTGGGTCTTGAAGAACTCAGTATCAGATGCTGCCACCATCAGCAATAATAATTGCTGCTAATCTAGACGCGATAAAAAATAAGGCTTTGGACTGATGTTTCCCCCAACATCCAAATAGTTTCAGTGCGCTAGCAAAGTTAATGTTATGTAGCAGCTCATGTTATGTAGCCTGTATAGAGTTATACCTTATGTGGCCATTAACCACATATGTTCAATAAGTCGTAAACTTAATTAGTGAGATTTAAGGATGTAGAGCATAATGATTATTCAGTTGTTGCATTTATTTCATATTGTTAAACTCATTTTGCTTAAATTAAAACTAGTGTTCTTCTAGCCTCAAAAACGAATCTCTTGTCAGGCTCTTACTGTAATATCAAAATCTAAAGATTGCAATAAAATGAACAGCAACTGCAATTTCACTACCTCCAACGTAAAAAAAAAACTAAAACTAACAAACACAAATTTACATACGCATCTCGTAGGAATAAAAGACAGTAATCAAAGTGTTTTAATTTCACAATTTAAATTTTGTCTTAGTACTTGGTCGGTAAATTTCAGAAACTCAGTACATAAAATTCAACAGAGAGACAAACTCCCGAACTAGGAGAAATACTTTGCATGACGGATAAACTAAGACTCTTAATGGCCGGAGAGCATTGCTACTTCTCCATATAACCTTGTATTGGCTTCTATTCTTATCCTATTTAAAACTCTCCTTCACATACTCTGGTAGAGTAGACGAAAGTGTAGGAGTAGAGGATATATTTTAATGTAAGAAAAACCTTGTTAATTAAAACAAATTTTCAGAACTTCCACATGCAGTTGCATATTCTATTGTTGGTAACTGGTCTCAAGATGGTAAAGATATAAAGGTATCGAAGGCTCTGACACCTTAAATATATAACTGTGACTGTTTAACACATAGAAACAGAAACACCTTCTCTGCCGGAGCGAGACATAATAGCAGGAGTCCAGTATACCACAAAGGCACCCAACATAAATGCTACTTCATATAGTACGACAGCCTCATCCGCGACTATGAGAGCAAACACACATGCGCCATTCGGACAGAATTTTTCTCAGAATAGAGTAGAAGGATGAGTACTTTCTTTCCATCAAACATATAAATTCTCTCTTTCAGGAGATCTTCACGTGACCTTTCCCGTCGTAGCAAGTAATAACGCCCCTTTTGGATGAGTCTATATGACCGATTTTTCTGATCGTAGGAGAATTGGATTTTATTTATTTGTATTATTTCGGTCATAGAAACATTTCTAGCCTTGAAATTTTTATCCTACAACGTTTTCATCATTCGTATAATTTCACTTAAATATATTACGTGACCAAAGTTCTTTAAAGCTTAACTTATTATTATTTTCTCAAATTGAAACAGTGGGTCTAAGACCAACCGTTCAAGAGCTATACAGGGTGTTTTAAAAACTCGTTTACAAACGTTACGTGATGGTCTTTCATTTTGAAATACAGACAATATTTTAGCGAACTAATCGTAAGCATAAAACAATATATGTATCTCCATTAAATTTAATGCCGATCACAATCCTTCTCATTTATATATCTTTTCCGAATGATCCACTGAAAGGCGTATTAACGGTACCTTACTGCATTTTCCCTTTTAATATACTCAGTTTTCAAATGCATAGTGATCATTAAGTATTCTTTCGAAAGTATTCATAAATCATTCTGGATCATAAATCATTCTGGATCATTCTGGATCATTCTGGATCATAAAGTATTCTTTCGAAAGAAATACAATTAAAATAAATAGAATCAAAATCTCATAGCACATATGTTATTTAACGTACATTGTTCCAATGAACAAATATAAATTTTAAAAATAATTATTTGAATGAATATAATTCCACAATGCATCTCAAATCATTAACATGAAATTCTATAAAGCAGAAAAATGTAAAAAATAAAATATAAAATAACAATATTTGCAAGAAAGAAGGAACAATGCGATTTTTTTTTGCTCATGCAAAACGAAAAAGAAAGCGAAATAAGATTAACATAAACTGAGAAGTTCGCTAAGTGAAATAGTCTTGGCGAAAGTGAAAATGCGCCAAACTATATTTCCGAATTACTCCATAAATTTCTCGCCAAATTTTGCAAAATATAGCATTTAGGCATAATTTGAATTGCAGAATCGTAAAAGTAAATGTTCAACTTTCCGACAAAATACTAATGTTAGACCAATGTTATACGCAAATCTAATATATATATATATCCTAAGTCGACCTTTCGAAACATGAAAAACGCAACCTGAATTTTGTCAATCCGCCGAGTAGAACGAGGATAAAAACTGCTACTCACCCTTTTTTAATCTTCCGCCAACCTATATTGTTAGGTAAAGGAGATAATGTTTCCGATGCAGAAATTTTATACTGAGTTTTCAGTGAACAAGCACGAATTAAGGTCATCCATAACTCGTTTCTGCTATTTTTACAATATGTCTATCTGTCTGTGGACATACGTGTATGTACACTGGTGTGCAAAAATTAAGAACGAAGTCGAAAAATTAGCATATCAGCTGAATGAAGAGGCAGAGCGGACAGAAAGACCAATCAGGAGATTAAGTAAGGTGATGTACGGTAGCACATGCGCAGATATGCAGGTAGACGTAATGGGAAAGTGTCTGAGTAGTATAAAGCATGTTGTCGGTGTAAGATCAGTATTTCTGGCAAAGAGATTGCACGCCGTATAGCAGGTAAAATCACACCCAGTTGCTGCCTCTGCGAGAAATGGCGAATACTCAATCTACTAGACGACATCTGGATGCTTTTACCCGAGGTCGAATCATTGGGAAGTTGGAGGAAGGCCGCAGTGGGACAAGTGTAGCTGCATGCTCACAGCATCGTTTCATGACTTTGGAGACAATTTTAAACTACAGGAACAGCTATCCGGGGGATTAGTAGTGGTCGTCCACGAGGAACCACACCCGCAGATGACCGGTATATTGCCTTACAGGCCAGAAGAAACAGGCGGCAGGCAGCGGGAGAAATCGCTAGACACACAACACAGGCGACTGGACGACCGATATCGCGTTTTACCGTGGCCAGAAGACTGCACGGTGGTGGTCTGTTTGCACGACGCCCTGTACGGTGTGTACCTCTAACGCCAGCCCATCGAAGAAGGCGTTCTCTGTGGTGCCGGGAACACCGGAATTGGAGAGACAATGAATGGGGACGAGTACTCTTTAGAGATGAGAGCAGATTTAGTCTGAGTTGCGATTCTAGACACATACACATCTGGACAGAGCGGGGAACACGCAATAACCCCTTCAACATCATCAAAAGGGACTGTTTTGGAGATCGCGGATTTCTCGTTCGAGCAGACATAATGCTTGGTAGCCGGACCGACCTTCATATCTCCCAAGGAGGTTCGTCACCTGGGACTGCTATTGTAACGAGGTTCTTCTTCCTTACATGCGTCTTTTCACAAGGCCTATGGGTCCTCAGTTCCTCTTCATGGACGACAACGCTCCACCTCATCGCACAGTTACTGTCAAAGAGCTGTTGGAGAGTGAAAATATTGAACACATGGATTGGTCGGCAAGGTCTCTGGATCTAAATCCCGTCAAGCATGTACGGAACTTACTAGGGAGACACGTGGCAGCACGTAACGTATCGCCAGTAACGATTCCGAAACTGCGATTTGTGCTACAAGAGAAACGAGCAGCAGTGTCTCAACAGCTCATTAACAACCACATATCTAGCATGCACAAATGATGTGAAACCTGCCTAGCAGTCAGGGGAGATCATATCCCCTATTAAAGACTAGATGTTTCTTGCTGGACACCCATCACAGGGATGTTTCGGCCTTTAGTCGCATTGCGCTCAATGCTACTTTTTCAATAAAGCTTCTTTTTATCCCTCTGATTTCTCTTTTATTAAGTGTTGCTTACATTACTCATGTCCTTACGTATTGGGGATCTTACGGTATTAAATGTGTTGATTTGGAAAGCTTTTGTGCAAAGTTATATTGAAAAAAACCGTCTCGTCCTTAATTTTTGCACACCAGTTTACGTGATGATTTTCCCTTCACGATATGTGAAACTTCCAAAAATTTCTTTTCTCCATATTTAAACTTTCTTCTTTATATAAGGTTATTGATTAGATTTTGAGCAAAATTTTACAAATGGGAGTGGTATTTGACATGAAACCTATAACAATTTTTAATGAACAGAAGGCAGTGGTACTTTAATTTAAGCCCAAAGCATTTTTAATCAATAGCTATATTAAAATATAATCCAAAACGTTTCAGTTTTAGTATTTAAGATATATCACCGAGACCAACCTATTATAATTTGGCTAAAATTAATAAAACGTAAGTGTATTTTGATTTGAAGTTGTGTGCAGATTTTTGTGGAAAATATATATTTTGAGATAATTTCAAACTTCTCAAATTTGGTATTTAATGTATATGACTCAGAACTTGTGTATGTGACTGAGAACAACATATAATAATAGTAAGCATTAAACGTATTCTTGGGGTTATGCTAAATACAAGATTAAGTTCATTATGAAAACGAACTCTCATTATAAAGTAATTAAATGTAACAGCCTCAATTCTCGCTTTTCAAATAAAAGGGTACTACCACCAAATGTTATCGCTATGTATTATTTTTTAAAAAATAGTTAGTAACACTTAATACTCTACTGGAAATTCTAAAAGTGTGCTGCTTTAGATTGAAGAAAATGATGTTAAATAAATAAAGTTAAAATGACAAATAAAAACGTCGGTTATTTTGCTAAGAAAATTTATATTGATATAATG
Source organism: Stegodyphus mimosarum (assembly GCA_000611955.2). Taxonomy (NCBI): domain Eukaryota; kingdom Metazoa; phylum Arthropoda; class Arachnida; order Araneae; family Eresidae; genus Stegodyphus; species Stegodyphus mimosarum. Next base: position 7,838 of record KK115170.1, read on the forward strand.
AACTGAGAATTGACATAATGACTGGTTTTTGAATCGGAATATTATTTGAACAGAGCATATACGCAAAGTCCGATAAACACTGCGAAAAAAAAAAGACATTTCTATATCTCCCGTTCTACTGGGCCGATTGACGAAAATCAAATTGCATTTTTCATGACTTGAAAGCGCGACTTAGGATATGTATTAGTATTGTTCTAATATAGGTAAACATATTATTCTAATATAGGATATATGTAGTATAGTTCTAATATAGGTGTTTTGACACAAAATAGTACTTTTTTTGAAATGACATGCCAATTGTTTTCCATATTTCGATTCTACGACTCAAATTTCGCCAGACTGCCAAGTTTTGTAAAAAACGCAAGAGTAGTTTTTAAAAAATTAGCTATCAAAATTTTAGCTCCTCAATGTTAATTCAATTTGGTATGTATTTATTAATGTCTCTTTTTTTATTGCACTTACTTGATTCTTTCTTTCACAGTTCGAAATTTAGGTTCACACCAAATAAAATTCACCATTTTTTTATGATTTATTTTTTAAATTTGCATTTTTAAATAATTTTGATAAATTTTTGGAAAAACATTTTGAATCATGACCTATAAAATTTTTACCGTCAACTTAAAGCAGATGCATTTCTAAGTACACCTGCTAAAAATTAGAGCTTTTTATCCAAAATTTTCGAAGATATACGTGAATTTATATGTTGGCGCGTTTTGAAATTTGGCATATTTGTTGAAAGCGATAATAACATCTAATGTGGTTTGCGCACTTTGCTAAAATTATTAGAAAATAGGAACGATGTGACTTTTCTTCCGCTCTTGCACGATGGAAGGGATAGGAAAATAGGTTGCCATGTATTAAGAAGTTCGCCAAGTGAATTATTCTTGGTGAAAATTGGAAAAAATTCGCGAAGTTAAATTTTTGAATTTCTCCGTAAATTTCGCACCAAATTTTACAAAACTGAATATTTAGGCATAATTTTAGTCGTAGAATCGGAATATGGAAAAACATTGGTATGCTATTTCAGAAAACTATCCATTTTGTGTCAAAATACCTATGTTAGAGCAATGCTGTATGTAAATCTAATATAGATCCTAAGTCGCGCTTTCGAGACATGGAAAACGCAATTTGAATTTCGTCAATCGGCCCAGTAGAACGGGAGATATAGAACTGTCCTTTTTTTTTCTCAGTGTACATATAGTAATAATTATTGCTCTCTGTCCGGAAGAATCAAATTGAGTAGTGTTTATAATTAACACTGAACCATAAAATTTGTAAACAAATTAGATTTCATTTAGAAACTATCAACCAGATGTGATACTTTACTCGAAACTCGTTGCTATTTTACTCGAAACTCGTTGCTAATTAAAATATGGTTTTGACGGAAGATCACGGGTTGGCTATATCGGATTTTTCTTCTTCCGAGTACATAAAATGTGGAAAGGTGATCGTAGGAAGAGACAAAGACTAGACTATATTTTAAAAAGGATGAAAGGAAACATTTTCGGTACACTTTTAAAAGAATGAAACGAAAAATAGGTTGAGCGAAAGTGGATTTTAGCTAAGTTTCACAGTTTACAGTTTTTCATGAATTCAAACAGACATGAGAGTTTGCCTATTTTTTCTGTGTGAAGTGTCTTTAACCGAATGTATCGTACCTTTTTGAAACAAAAGAAATAATGCAAAACGTAAATTCGCTTTAACAGCAGAATTTCCAAAAGATTTCTGCAATTCATAAAAAATAAGAATTTTAACTAGATTTGCTAGTTATCAGATGCAATCCTGTCATAAGAGTAGCTGCTTTTTTAACAAAATTTAAATTTAAGGAAATAAAAGTAACCAGAAACTTTGGATAAACCCGAAAGACTTTTAATTCTTTGATGTCTTTCAATCAACCAGCATCGATGGTCTGTGTTTTGATAGAGAAATTATAAACAAGGAAGCTAAAAGAAATTTTTTGTTTAAAATTAAAAGTGAGAGTTGAAAATGTGGATTAACTTCTTTAATACTTTAGTTTAAAACAATTGTTTAGGGAGCTGGTTTAACTCAATACAAATTTTGCTTTAGATTTAAACTGCATAAATAAAAGTTTAATTCAATGCTCTGACCGAAAGAACTGAAAATATCTTTTTGTATTATTTCCCGTCTAAATTATGTGAGAGATACTATATGTTGAATATTTTCTTTTATTCATCTCATCTGCGGAAAATTAACTTTTCATATGAGAGGAGAAGCAATATTCGGAAAATGTTCTTAAATCGTTAATCTTTTCCTGCATCTAATCCTACATTTGCATGATCATTTATGGAATTCTTGAATTTCTGATAAGTAGCTTTTTTTAATAGCTCTTCTTAATGAAAGTCATATGTATGCTAATCGGAAAAGTTCTTATTTATGCTCAAGTTATTGAATGCAGAACTTATTAATATAACAAATTCCACCAAACTTATTTGCTTCCTTCTCATTTTAATATTAGTAAATTTCTCTTCGCGTTCCATAATAAAAGATTTGCAAGTAATGGTTTTCAGCTTTCACGGTCATTTCGTTTTATAACGGAAGTAATCAGATAAACTAATTTTTTGGAATTTAAAAACTGGGAATCCTCTTCAGTGATCTTTTCAATTTAAAAAAATAAGGACATGAGAATAAAGGAAGTAAATTCAAAAAACGTTTTGCATTTACTTAAGATAAGATGAAATCCAAAATGATGCACATTATTACTTTTAATTTTGTTTAAAATTTTCTTTACTTCACTCTTCCAGAAGCAAGTTTTCTTCAGTGCTAGTTAGGAAATACTGTGAACAAAAATTACAGTCCTTAAAAATAGATAGGTTACAACCCTTAAAAACAGATAATAGTATAAATAGAGAGGAAAGTTTCAAAATCAATTTCAAGATGTCTTGCAACCGCATCCTCAGTTTACAGGCGTAAATTACAGTAAATAAAAAGCTGAGTTCATCACACACAGCTGAGTTCTTACAATTATATACAACACTATTTTAGCGCAGGAGTGCCTACTGAAGGCGTATCCTTTAGATTACGCTAAAATAGATTGATGAAACTTTAAATTTTAGATTAAGACATCTATTCATTTGGCACAAGCTCATAGATAAATAGAATTAGCTGTCAAATCACAGAATTTTTTTGTGGATTCTAGGGTTAAGCATTAATGGTTTTCTAATCGCGTATGTAGCTAATTCCTAAAATTTCCCTTCACGCAAATTTAAGTGACGTACTGACGCCCAACCGGGATGGTAGTTAGCGACGCTGACTGCTGTATCGAAGAGCCCGGTGCGAATCCCGAATAAGGCTTGGATGTTCGTTAATGCATAGTATCTTTGCGGCATAGGGCACTTTGAACATGCGACGAGCCAAAGGTTCTCTTGAGAGGTCGTTGGTTTGAAAAGAATGGTGCTGTCTCTCAAAACTGGGAGCAGAACTGAGCTAAAGTCGGGCAGCAACTATATGGTGCTCAAGGCTCTTGCCAGCGGCGGACACATTTGACTCCTTGTCAGATAAATATCATCGGCTTGTGTTGACCTTTGTCAGATAGGGGGGATTGGTATACACTGAAACTGCAAAGCGCCCAAGGTGGAAAAACAAAAGACTGTCTATTACGAAAAAAAAGTAAAACCTTATTAGTGAAACCTTCTTAGTAAAACCTTCTTCTGTGATTAAAAAAAAGTAAAACCGGCTTTAGGCTTCTAGATGAGATTTTTAATTTTCTCATTAACGCTAGTGATAATATATGCATAATATGAGTTAATATATTGTTAGAATTATTGTTATAATCGTCATCATCAATAACAACAGCTACGAGTAAGATACATTCTAACCACAAAATGAAAAAAGTCTGCGTTTACTTATTTTCTAATTGCAAAAATCTTTTCGTCATAGAACGAAAATATCCACAAATCGAAGTTCTCTTCTCATGTAATAATAATGAAATCCTTAGCCAGTGTATTTCCAATTAGGAAAGAAACTCAATTCTTTTTCAAATTTGAAAACAAAATGTTGAAGTACCTCTTTATTGAATATGTATTTGAATTCGGAATGTTAAGTAACCAAATTTCAAATTCTTTTTAAATCACATTGCCCTCCGCTAAGAATTAAAATAACGCAAGTCGAATTAGAATTCCTTATATTTACTTTTTTTTCCACTTGCTTTGTATGCGATGATAAAGTTGTTGTGTATAATTTGAAAATAATGAAATAAGTACGTAATTAAATGTTAATGAACAGGAAATATTACGAGAGAAAGATATTTTAACTTGTTTGAAGTAAATATTTATTATAAAATTAGCAATATGTATGCAAAAATATTTAAATTGTCCATTTATTTTAAAGTACGGTTAATACGAAGGGCTAATATATTCATGGTTTTCTCCACATGCAACGTAAAGACTAACCAATTACTTCAGAAAATCATCCAGGAACTCATATTTCATTTAGGTATGTAGATCTTCTGTGCATGTTACATCAATCAGTTAACAAAAATCATTAAAATGCGTTTTTAGAATTGAGTAGAAAACTTTATGTCGGTATTTTAAATTTCTGCGTTTATGAGAGGTTTCTGCGGCCTTCTTAGCATGCCTTCGTGGTGTAGTGGTCAGCACGCTCGGCGCGTATTCGAGAGGTCCGTGATTCGAGTCCCGGCGAAGGCGAAGGCACTGCTCATTTTTCATCTCTTCTGCTTAAGAAAACGTAATGTCTCTACACATTTAGTTTAGAAAGTTTTGGAAACAGTATTCCTTCTTAGGTAGATAACTTTAATCCGCTTTTTCGTAATTGAAAAACCAACTGCCAATAAGTTTTAAGCTTAAACAGCATTTAGATAAATGATTTTAACGGTTAGAAATTATGTATCAAAAGTTAACAGTTCAAAAATAAATTAAACATAAAAAGTTAGATTTTCTTATAACGATTTCTCATTGCTATTCTTTCATGCAGAATTTTACTTTTTATAATGTATATAAATCTATATGCATATGTTTGTTATAGACATAATTTGATATCTATTGTGTTTTTCTAAGAAATATTTCAAAATTAGCTGCCATGTTGGGTAATTAACTCATTAGATACCCTAGTAGGCCGTAAAAAGTGTTTTTACACATAAATATTTATAATATTATATTGTACATTTAAAAAAAATAAAATTATGCCACCCAGTCGGTATAGTGCTTAGGGAAGCCTACTGCGGTACCGAAGGCCCAAGGTTCGAATCCTGCACAAAGCATGGTTGTAACTGTCTGTCCGTTCAGAGGAGGCAACGGTGGCCTCCTATTAGGTACCTTCACAATAAAATGGCCACCACTTCTGGTCTTAGAAGTGGCCAATGCTGACAAGGCAAGTGCTCGCCATTGGATTAAAAAAAATTAAATTATTTCTACATCAAGTATTTTTAAACATAAGTATTTGTAATAATATTTTGTACAATTGAAATTATTTCTATCTCTTATGTTAAAAAAACACATAGTCACCAGTGAAACCTTATTTCAAGGACTAAGAGTACTAAATATAAGTAGATGCGTAAATAATTATAGAAATCCCTAAGCGTGGTCTTGTAGTTTAACAGGCAACATTTTTCTTCACTTAGCAGTTGGAATATTCGAGGCCGAAATCCTGGAGAGGGCACAAACATTTTTTTACTTCTTCACAGCTGCTTCCGTTGTGCAACTGGAAATCACGTCCGGCTACTATTATCTGTTATTTAAAACGAGAATTTCGAGATTTTTTTCCTCCGCCGGATTTGACTCGAAACCATGGTAACAACAGTTGCGGAAAAAAGCCGACTTGTTCCCCCATTTTACTTCCGTTTAGCTTATTTTGCTACATGAAGAGCACGCGAATGAAGATTGATCTTGAACTATGGTCTCAGATGAAGTGAAAAAAAAATAAATGCTGTATGGTAATCACGAAACTTACTATCGCCAATGAGATTGGGGCTGGCAAAGGCCTTGAAGTTCCTATTCTAAAGTAACAGAATACAAATCACGATGTCTGGAGTTGAAAACCCGGAGTAGACATCATTAAGTTTCTATGTGTCCTACATCATTAACTTTTTATGTGTCCTGCATCAAACAGCGTATAAGCTCTGCAAAAGCTCCCGAACTAAAATGCAGGGGAATATAATTCGTCACCATCTGGATTTGCCGGCCTTTAAGGGCGGGAGAATATAAGTAATTTCCTTCTTCCTCCCACCGTGCCTTCATAGTGTAACTGGAAAGCACGTCCTTGTGGTCATCAGAAAGTCCAGAGTCTAAATCCCTTCGAGAGCCTGGCTGATTTTTCACCTTTCTGCTTCAAAAAGCCTTTAGTGGGGAAAAGCTTTACTAATTATCGACCTTCTTCCCGATGCTCTTGTGCTGTAGGTGTTAAGCACGTTCAGGTAGCAAAAATAGAAGGTCCTTGGTTCGAATCCTGGAGAGAACATAGTTGATTTTCGCAGCTCTTACCTCATAAAATATTTAGTATCTCTATAAACACATGAAAACTCGTTTTAACAAATCTATACAAGAAGTGGGAAAGTTGTTCTTACCTACGGAAGTATTTGCGCCTGGACTGTCTGGTTCTGTGTATTCCTTACCCATTACCTACTTTAAGTTATTCCCAACTCACAAGTTACAAAAAGAATGTAATAATCTTGTTTCAAATGCTAAGACGAAAACAGAAATGCACGAAAGATTCCTTTAACAAATCTAGAGAGATGAAAAGAAAGCAAGTACATTCAACTCTATAAAAAATATTAATGCATAATATATTTGAAGTGATTTGGAACTTACAAGTTAGAAAATCACGTAATTCCTAGTGACAACTTATTTCAAGTACAAATCAAAAATAAAATGTTTGAATGCTTTAACAAATCTAGGAACATAAAGAAAACGAGAGAGAGATACAAAAGTGGCTTACAAAGTACTAATCCCTGGCCAGTATTCTATTTCAGAAATTCTGAATCTGTGTTTCAAAAAAAATATAAGAGCAGAAGAAATTATTACGTATTTGAACGAAAGCTATGAGTTGAAAACAAGAATTCAGATACCATAATTTATTCGATTTTAGAAGATTAAATTTTTACAGCTGTTTTTAAATTCATTAGTTAATACTGAAACTTCTATTTAGGTTTATAATTATAGAAAATTTTAGAGACTGGATTTTAGAAGATTATGCGTTATTAAATTTCGAAGTAATTTACAATATGCAATAATGGGGTCTGTGAAAGAAGATGCTAATACTATAGCGTTAAATAAGCTCCTATGCCAACATTTTTATCACTTTAAAACTACATCACAATGAATATCATCATTTCTGCCATAGCCTGGATAAAGAACATTTAATAAATCTTACAATGAAAGTTAGCAAAATATTACCCATCCAACGCAAAAACATGCTTTTTTTTTCATTTTGATTTCCGATGCATACTGTATAAAATTTTGGCAAAAGCTTTTATCTCCATAATCAACCTCAAAATCTTTATTACTTGTTTTCAAAAAGCAAAAGACATCTAGAACCCTTAAAATAAATTTCATTTTCTATAAAAAGTGGAAAACGTTACACGAGTCATTTTACCGTGCTCAAAACACAAACAAGTGTATTTCAAATGATATAAAATAACGACACAAATAATTTAGCGCCATAATTTATAGAAGGTGAATGAAAATTCGATGGTTTTTATGAAATGAAGAATCATTGAAAAGAAAAAAATTTAAGGTTCTATTTATTAAACTATTTCACTATGCACAGATTCATAGCAGAACCATTTTGAAGACAAATAGAGCAATTTAAATTAAACAGGTTTCCTCACTGCCATTCAATTCCCACCAAGTGCGCGGTCTTCTAAAGACAATTCCAACCGACCTTCTGAATGCCCAACTAATCTCGAAATAGTGTTCAATTCTCTGCATAGAAATGATTAGTTCCGGGAATTATAGCCCCTTACTATTCTGAAGTGTTAGTGAATTTGCTGAACGTAAGCTATTAGGCTGTTTTAGCTATTCATTTAGCATCTTATCTACTTTTCACTGCATATTAGTGATTCTTTCCCATATTAGAAGTACAGAAGCTGTAATGTACAGTGCGCCTACCATTATTTGATAGTTAACTATTCTTAGAGACTTTAGAATTTTAGTAAGTAAATGTATTTTCCTTCGTCTGAAATAATATTAAGAGGAATCGGTACCTTTTGAATCATTATTTTATTTAAGAACTTTCATCTAATTTTATGGATATTATTAAATGGTTTTGTAAGGCAAAATGATTTTAAGCTGCAAAACAGTTTTGGTGAATTATTAACAATTAAACTGTTACTCCTCCTACAATTTTCAATGCTTCACCCCAAAGATTTCATTGTATTTATTAGAATATTCTTAATAACTTAAAGATCGATTTAGCAATTAATGAATTAGTTTCCAAGAAAAAAAATAAAAGAACATTTACATGTAAAATCTTTGAAAAAGTTATGATTTCGATTGCATTTTCATCCTTCAATATTGTGAGAGGTAAAATAATTGTTTTTATTAAGTGCATCTCATCATTGTTTATATTAAGTGCATAATTTTAAACAAGCGGTAGAAAAATTAAATAATTTACTTCTTATCTGTGTACGTTTTAGGGACTTATGGAAAAATGCATCCCAAGAAAAAGTAGTTTAAAAAATGTAAATTCTCTGAATGGTCATTAAATCATTTGAAATTTCTTAAATATTTTTAATGCTGAATTTCAGTACCTATATATCTAAAATAAAACCTAAATTCAATTAGCTAATACACTCGTTTGCAAAACAAATCAAAGCACCATGAAGGAAGTGGTTGTTTTTGATGAAATTGAATATGTGTATAGTTCATACACAGATAATAAAATGATGAAAAAAATCAAGGTCATAGTACCTATTCACGGCTCACAATCACTCATTGATTATTTAAATTAGTAGTTGGTCGAACCGCCCCTGGCGGCAACGCATGCTTGAATTTGTCGAGGCAAGGAGTGGTAGAGGTTCCTAATGCCTTTTTGCGACACATTACAGGCATTCATCAGTTGTCGCTCCAGATGTGCGATATTTTGTGGTGCCCAAATGTGGCGGCCTACTATGTACCAGACATACTCGATTGGTGAAAGGTCTGGGGACCTTGTCTGGTGGCCAAGAAAGAGAATCAACCGCCCGCAGACAGTCCAGAGATATGCGAGCGGTATGTCGCCTGGCATTATTTTGTTGGAAAATGACCCCAGGATGACGTGCCATAAAGGATGTAATGCAACCGGCCGCAGGATGATATCAACATATCGTTTGAGCTGTTAAAGATGTACGGAGGATGACTAAAGATGACCTGCTGTCATAAGAAATAGCGCCCTACCCCATCACACCAGGGGTTATGGCTGTATGCCGTTGTAAAACAAAGGCTGATTGGGACCGCTGGCCCCATTCCTCTCCAGACACGAAAACGGTAGACATCTGCTTCAAGAGTGACATGGAATTCGTCGCTGAACACTGTACGATGCCAGTCTGATGGCAGCCATGATAATCGCTGCGACACCCCTCCAGACGACCCCCCCCCGATCTTCTGGAGTCAAAATCAAACGTTTTAAAGGCCTCTGTGAGTGTAACCCCGCCTCAGACAAGCCCCGTGAGATGGTGTACGGTGCCACGGGAGGAAAAGACGAGGCTGTAATGCGTTGAATAGTCGACAATGATACCATTGGGGCGGTTCGGGCCTGGCAAACAATCATCCTATCTTGCCTCGCATTTATACTCCTTGGAATTCCAGAGTCTTCATTTCGTCGGCTATTTCCTTATAGCAACCATTGCTGCCATCATCTTTGCACAGCAGTGTCTGTACGCTGCAGGTCACGGCCTATTGCTCAGTATGACGACTCAGCTTTACGCAATCCTACAATGCGACCGCGTTCGAAGTCGTTTAGTTGTCTCTAAGGTCTTCGATATCGTCGTAATGACATCTTTAGTTACTTCTTTACGGAATTACAACAGCAAAGAATATAAATTTTCTGTTGCTGCCATTTCGCCTCTGCTGCTGGTTTTATACTCTGAGAATTGCGCAATAGAAATGTGCGATATGATCGCAATTCCTGTTCATTTGCCTTGAAACTTTCATCATATGCATGTTCGATCAAGTTGTTATTGCATACAAAATTTCTTCACGTTTTCGTCACAAAAGTCCTTCTTGGTGCTTTGATTTTTTTGCAAAAGAGTGTACAAACATACATTACAAGCTTTTATTGGAAACCTTAACCGCCCGGAAATACTGCAAGAAAAATCATGAAACGCAAGTAGAATTTTTCTTAACCTGTTTTTGCTTTTTAAAATACGTTCAAAATAATTTTAATATACGAATTAATTATAATATATTCCTTAAATGTAATCAATATTAATAATATCAATTTTTCGTTTTATTCGTGTTTCCAGAAAACAAATTTGTGATTTAACAAAGGAAAATCATTTCATTTAAAACCGTTCGTCAGTATGCCATTTAACTTAGGAGTATATTAAACACTAGAAGCGCTAAGCTTTCTCCCTACCTAGTAGCACCAACGGCAGTCAAATCGACTGCTCAGTGAATTAAATGTATAAATTAAAATGCAAATGCTTTATAACACTTTTAATTACTCTTACTTATATCTGTTTAAGAACTTCTTTAAAGAACAACAAGTTATTTTCATAAAAAATAGATTTTTTTTACAGATTTTCACTTACTCTTAATAAAAACACATTTCATAATTTTCGCAATTTTTACACAAAGCAACGTTTTCAATATTGGAGGTGCATTTTTTCACACACATAATATGAATATTTTTTACACACATCACTTGTTTTCTTTTTGTTACAAAACCCAATCTGGCACTGACGTCTTTTCTTCAAGACTCTTTTGATAATGTTGGAAATTTCTTGGGGAAAACTTTTGCTTTTTTTGTGTTCAAATGAAGCTCTCTTAGCTCCTTTGCTAGTTGAAATAGGAAGGTAATATTTTTAACACTCAATTTTCGGTAGGAAACATAGGCATTTTTCCTGCTAAATCAGCATAATGTAGAAAACCTAGAAGGACATCTACGTGAAGCAGACCGAAATGAATATTTACGCCTCATCTGGTCAATGATATCAGTTCCACGTTTGTTTGCTGTAGAACACTACTGTCTCTGGAAGTTTCTTCTTATTTTATGGGTCTATATTTACACTCGAATGTGTAGTACTTAGTAGTGGGCCATTTTTATACCTTTTACCTGATATATCGTCAGTGTAGTTTCACTATTCTTTATCATAACTATTTCAAACAGCCGATTTTTTTATTTCTTTACTTCATGAGGAATTTCTTTTCGATGACTTCTTACTGTGCCCAGAGAACTTCTGTTCGTCATTTTGAGTCTTTTAACTAATGTTTAGGAGGAAAATAATTGCCGACAGACAAATTTCTGCTTGAATTCAGATGATGGCTTAGCAGACGCATTACTACATTTTCAGAAAGACTTTTAGTTTCGCTTCTCAATGCACCTGTTTCAAGATACGGAAAGACATTAAGCACGAATTTTGAGTCTACATTGACTAGCATCAAAAATCAGATACCGAGTTTATCTGGTTTATTCGGCATATTCTGTATAAACTTACACCTGGCTCCTGGTGGAAACACTCCTCATCCACAACTAGATTTTCTACTGGATAGTAGGAAATAGCACAGTTCTGTAAAAGTTTATTCCAAACATCTGAAAAATGTGCAAACTTATCACTTTCTAAACGTTGAGTCCTAGTTGATTTCAAGTCAAACCTTAGATATTTTTTAATATCTCAAAAACGATTGCGAGACATTCTTTCTCGAACAAAGGAGAATCCCATGTATTGCTCGATAAAATATCATAATCCATATCATTGCAATCATATGCTCCTCTTGCACAAATAAAAGCAATGAAAGCATCAAGATGTTCTAAATATTTTGTCCAGTTTTCTTTATTGTTCAAAACTGCCTCTGCTTCCGTGCATTTTTTGTATGGCACGTACTGATTCATCCACAAACAACCTCTGCACGCGACACATTGTCCCTGACATTTCTTTTTCTTATGATGTTGGGCACGGTACTTCTTTTAGCACATTTTGGGTTCCATATTTCGCAGCTGTTTTGTGTGAAGCAGATGTCACAGTTCACGAGGTTCCATCTTTCGAGACATATGTAGATCCTTCCTCGTGGTTTCGGAAAAGACATCCTCTTCCCAGTACGTATCCTGAGTTCGATGAAGCGTATATCCTCTTTGATACACTGTACATTAGTAGAACTTAAAATAAAAAATAGTATATGTATATTTTTGATAATAAATGATTCATTATGTTTTAAAAATTTCAAGTACTTCAGAAATTTTCAAAAACAATAATATATGAACATAATAAACAATAATATATGAATATAATTTCTTACCTATTTCGGCGGATGTAGACGCCGCAATTACTGATGATGAAATATTTGCTGATAAAATTCCGATAGGTTGAATACTTTGGTTGAAGGATTGCTCGTCCTTGCTTTCTTCAGAATCATTAGAACTGCTTTTTCTCTCAACGTTTTGTGGATTCTCATTATTCATAGCATCATAGCAACATGAATACATGTTCTTCAACATCGGATTCATTTTCAGATAAATCCTGTGAATGTTGTATAGTTTCTCCTTGACTAAGATATCGAGCTGCCATTACAGTGCGCTTGAAAGAATGAAATGATACGAATCGCGAAAAAGGCGTGGACCGTTCACAGGGAGGCAGGGTAGGCGGACTCACTGTAATAAGGGTATTAAGGTATTTTAGGTACTTTTTTAACAAAAAAATTTGGAAATCCTTACTTTCATCGATTTTGAGGAAGTCCAAAGCAAGGCCTTTCTTTGGCATGTTTATTAATTTTACGAAATTTAAATAATCTTTATCTAGTCTACAGGATACTGAAATCAAAATCCTAAGACAAATCATCAAAACGATAATCAGACGTAAGAGAATTACAGCAGTTTACGGCAGTTATTTGAACTAATAATTACTTTTAGTTTGATAAAATATCGAAATTATGACTTTTGTTGCACTTTTTCTAGCGTATTTTTTCTAATATTTTTTCCTCACCAATGATTAAGTGGATTAAAGTTTTAAATAAACATTCTTTCTTTCTTGAAACGTAAAGATACCTGATTTATTCCTTAGAATGCTGGCTGTATGTTTCCATTAACGGAACAAAATGTATCTATTCACTTTGTTAGTTACCTACCTACATACACGTGGATAATGTTATTAGTTATCTAAACCTTTCCAAATGTGTCACTATGTAAGCAATCGAAACTGAATTCATATATTTTATTAATGCATTGCTAGAACTAAAACACTTTAAAATATACTAATTCCCTTTGAGCTACTTTATATTCCTTTCCGATTATGTCTCAATGTGAAAAAATTATTAATAAGATGTATCGACGCATATTAATTATTTGTTATAGCCTTTCCCGTAATCAATTTACCAAATAATGAAATATATAAATCAGTTAACTCAATATTTCTTTACATTTCGAAGCAACACCCATTAAACTACACGAAGCGTAATTTTTATAACCAGCCTAAATCGATCCCATTGTTTACAAGTAAGCGTTAAAGCTAAAATAAGCAAGTGTGTGGGGAGGGGGATGCGCGTGTGTACGTGCGTGTGTTAGTTATAAAAGCATACTGCGTGGCTGTCTTCTTAATGGTAGGGATACTTCCTGAAGGATATTCCTAAAGAAAACTGAATCGTTTGTAGGTTACATATGGAGAAAACACAAAAATACCCAGACACCTGGTCCGCTTGCTGGGAATTTGAGCCCAGATTGAATTACCAATGTACAGCGTTTTATCCTTCTGACTGGCGGATCTACAATTCGATAAATAAGGATGCCTAGTGCACTCAAGAAACATTATGCAAGCATCAGCATTCATAATATTAACGGAAGTTTTCCAATAAAAAGTTAAAATTTTGCTCATTTTGTATGACAGTTTAGATTTAGGGATTACTATATTTTATTAGCAAAATTTGCTTAAATATTAAAAAGATAATTCCATCAAATTTTAATAAATAATAAATGTTTCTCTCTTTGCAGTGATTTCAATAGAAAACTGAATCCGCGCATTAAGGAAAGCTGAAAGCATTTTTAACAAAGAGGGCCCCCAGCGCTCGAGCGGTAAAGTCGCTGAACACTGGTAGTTCAGTCTGAGGTTCGAATTCCGCAAACTAGCAGCCTGTATGGGTGTTTTCGTGGTTTTCTCCATGTGTAAAGTGTATTCGGACCAGTTTTCCTTATAAAGTCCTCCGCGAAAGCATTCCTTCCCTTAGGCAGATAGTCCTCGAGGCTTTGCCGTATCACGTAAAACAAACCAAAACCTTTTGCAAAGAAAACAAAATGTTCTCATTTTAGCTAGGAAAAAAATATTCTCATTCAGATTCCGTGATTTAAATCACCTAATCCGTTTTTAGTTACTGATTAAAACTAGATATAGACTCAGAAACTGCAAAAGAAAGTGAACTAGCTTTCAATCAGAGTATGCTAATGATCACATTTCTTAATACTGATCCCGATGTGGGTCAAAACTTCAAAATTTGCCAAAATCTTGGTAAAAATGAATACGATATTTAATTAAAACAGCTTGCCCAATCTGTGGAAAAGTGAATAAGATTTCTGAATGCAGGTAGCTTAAACTCAGAATAAGGGCATGACTGCATGCTTGTTTCCGTGGTTTTTCTTTGTCAGGACTGAGTGTTCTATGCATACTTTTGGCGAACATATTCGTGAGGTAGTTAAAGTCCTGATCTTGAACAGGGAGCTGAATGCAGCTATGTTCTGTGGTAGAATACTGTGGTTAAGTGGTAGAATAACTGCACGTAAGAAGGATTTAAAATCCTCTTTTATTAAACCGCTATATTTACAGCCACTTCCCAATTCGAGAGGGATACCAGAAAATAATGACCGCACTTGGGTCTAACTTGAACAATCAAATAATTTAAAATAAAAATAGAAATTAAATAGTCGTTGCTCACAGAGCTATGAACACGAGGTTGGCCTCTATGCTAAACGATCAATGGTGCGTAGCAAGATTTAGCTAATACTAACGCACTCAGATTATTTCAATAAGTAACAGCGTAACAGCGTTAAGCCTTAGAATTTAAATACTAGCTAGTCAGGAGAACGTTGAACAGAGCAGCAGTGATCTGAGACTAAAAGCTCTCTCACCCTGAGAAAATCCTCGCTAACCTTTAAATACAAACTTGTCTCCACTTCAAATTAGCATAAAGCTGAAACGCGCGTTCATTCTAACGGGAAGTTTAAATAAGAACTCATAGGAAAGGGAAATTAAAATAAAACTTTGTTAGTTTAAACTAAAACCTTACATCTTGTGTGGATGGTGAATATGAGGTAATTTTGCTTTGAAAATCCTTCCACGATGGCATCTCCTTCCTTAAACAGATAGCTGTAGTATGTTTTTCTGTATTTCACTAGGAAAAAATAACACTATTTAACGTTTGTAAAAATGTGTTTCAATCGAACTTTTACATCTTAACTGAAAAACCTTAACAGAGGATTTTTATTAATTCTGATGATTTTATACTTTCTTATAACTCATATTATTTCTTTAAAATTTACATTAATTCTTATTCGAATCATAATTATTCATATATTTTATTGTATTCACTTAACTCGATTCTGCTTGAGCGCATTATTTGATGGATTAATTAAACGCCATAAATGAGGATTTCTGCACTCTTTTATATCTTATCACTCTTAGTTTCAACGTCGCTTTGAGCCGAGTGTAGGAATTAAAGCAGAACATGCATTTATAGTGTAAAAACGCCCCATTTTGATATCTAAGCTCATTTTTCTTAAAACGAAAACCAGCGCCTTAAGGCAAAATTAGTTACAGAAACTAAAGGATAACAATATAAACACCAAGAAATTCCTGTCCCCAAAAATAACAACTTTATTGTTAGTCAAAATTCTCACATTTTGAATTATACCTGAACCAACAGAAATAGATCATACTGAATTGGACTACTTGATTACGGTAAAGACTGTGTATTCCCTTCGACATGGACTGGATATTCCCATGGAGGGCTTTCTAATAGAAACTGGAATGTATTTAAATCAGTGGGTAAACCTGGAATGTACTTGGGTAGCCAATCCGTTCGTTGAGATTCGAACCTAGATCTATCTCCTTCTATTCAGTAGTCTTATTTACCGTAGGCCTACATTTCTAAAACAAAAATTACGTATTTTAAATTTACTGAAATGATTGTAAGTCGAAAGCTTGTGTTTACCAGAAAGTAGTTTTGAATGTGCAGCATTTTTATGGAGAACTATTTCTTTAGAAACGTTTGTGAATTATCTCTAGTGTATACTTGTTTTCAAACAAATTTTAAAGAAAATATTTGGATCAACCTTAGTATGCTGAGACAATATGAGATTTGACACGAATAGATGTACGAAGATTTAACATAAATAAATTAAACACAATTTTTGGCTGTCCATATGCATAATTTTAAACATAAATCTTTCATTTTCCAAAACCAAATTTAAAAAATATTCAATCTGAAAGAATTTACTATTATTTAAGATAATTTTATGCATTTTGGTCAGAAATACTTGTTTTAGTGAAAAATATAAATCCTTATAAAATTAAATAACTATTACTATTTCTAAAGAGCACCAAACGTATCTCACTGAAGCTTAATCCTTTGTTTTCAATAATTCTTAACGAATCTTAGTTTTAAACTGAACCTTGTTTAATATATAGGCTATAACGGGCTTTTAATGTAGGACTATGGCTTTTTTGACGCTTTATAAAGGTGGAGAAATTAAATTTAGTTTTTGGTTTAGTCAACATGTTAACATATCTAGTTGCCAATATTAATTAGTCATAATGATCTGGTCAAGTTTGATAAGGCATTAAGTTGCCCCAAAACACTGCTTTTATATCGATTTCCTGCATAAAATAAATAGCTTTCCTCTCTCAATTTATCACTCACTAAGTTCTGCTATGTTTTTTATTTTCCTTCTTTTTTCTTAACCTAGAGATCTAATAACTACATAATACAAAATAGAACTATTTAAGCACAAGGTATATTTAATAAAAGACATTGTAAGTTAAGTAAATATCTTCTACCCCGTATGAAAATAACAACTTATAAATTATGAATTGCATGGAAACCTTTCTTAAGTTCACATTCGCGTCTATGAACTAATAAATCTGATGTTGAATGAAATTATAATGTCGTTAGATTATGACTCATAATGTCGTCGTATATATATAAAATTGTTTGGCAAGCTACTAATGCAATTAGTGGTTAGGTAATCATGAAATCATTAAAACACGAATATTTTAAGAATTGAAATCATTTCTTTTCTCTTTTGACCCTATGTTTTGTAACAAACATCGTAATAAAGAAATTCGAATTCTATTGTCGCAGGGGAAGCGACATCCCCTGTGACAGTGCAGCTTGTAATATAGTTGTAATTATGCTTTAAGGTTTATTAACAGTTCGCTTTAAGTCAATTTCTATCCTATTCTCCTTTGCTCACCTTGATGTTCACTCAGACAAGAAATTATGCAAATTTTATGCCAAACGGCATAGCTTAGAAATAGGAGATTCAGATTAACCGTGAGCCTAGTCGAGCTGGCACCGTGATTCTACCATCTTACTTGTGGTAGCCGTAAGAAGAATTTTGGAGGCACCAGCAAGAGGTTTGGCTGAGTTTGGTAAATTGTTAAGAAAATTAGATACTCATTCCGACCTCAGGTGTTTCTAGAAGGATATTATTATACCTGCAGCTTGGATCTTATCTTCAAGGCAAAACGCTCTCTACTGTAAAGTTTATAGAAGATGCTCTCGGTTTTAATTCGTTACTATTTTAGTTTTGCAGTATCTAACAGGAGTGTCGAACAAAGTTCGGCGTGAGTACATTTGAGATCTTTTTATAGTATTAATAGCTAAGTAGTACTAGTGCGATAGCTTGCCGAGCAATAGACTAATTTCCGTGAATATTCATTAAACCTTAAGTACAGACGTTCATTTTCTGTTGCGTAAATATAGAGGAGGGGTCTCTCATACCACGCTCTATTTTATGCATTTTAAAAATATAAAATTTCAAAATAATGTACTCTTGTTATTATATAAGCCGCCCAGACGGTATAGTGGTTAGGGGAGCCGGCTGCGATACCAGAGGACCTGGGTTCGAATCCCGGAGAAGGCATGGATGTTTGCAAATGTAATAGTATTATCAAAAGTTAACAGTTCAAAAATAAATTAAACATAAAAAGATAGGTTTTCTTATAACAATTTCTCATTGCTATTCTTTCATGCATAATTTTACTTTTTATAATGTATATGAATCTATATGCATATGTTTGTTATAGACATAATTTTATATCTATTGTGTTTCTCTAAGAAATATTTCAAATTTAGCTGCCATGTTGGATAATTAACTCATTCGATACCCTAGTAGGCCGTAAAAAGTGTTTTTACACATAAATATTTATAATAGTATGTTGTACATTTAAAAAAAATAAAATTATGCCACCCAGTCGGTATAGTGTTCAGGGGAGCCTACTGGGGTACCGAAGGGCCAAGGTTCGAATCCTGCACAAAGCATGGTTGTAACTGTCCGTCCCTTCATGAGAGGCAAAGGTGGCCCACCTATTAAGTGCCTCCATAATAAAGTGACCACCACTTCTGGCCTTAGTAATGGCCAAGCCGAAGTCGGCTTAGGGCCCGCCATTGGAACAAAAGATAAATGTTATTATATAAGCATTAATACACTTTGCTTGTTATATTGAGGTAATTATTTCTTTTTAGAACTCTAAAATTAATGCATTAAAAATTAATTTTTAAATCACTTCTGAAAAATTACGGAACGCTTAATCAAATAAATAAAATAAACACTACTTACTCGCAAATGCGTACAAACTAAACTGTTTAATAAATTTTCCATCTACAGAATCTGGATTACATAAAATAACGCAAAAAAAGGATAATATATAAAGAATATTAAAAAAACTGCAGCACATTATTTTAAGCATTTTCAAAACAATTTTTGCAAGTTCTCTCGGAACATTCATTATCGAACTCTTGCAGCTGAAATATAAATAGGCAGTTTTTCTTCAGTCTAGGGGAACAAAGAGAGCATGTTTTACAATTTTTAAGGGTATCGGTTGCATATGGGTTAGAATAGATTCCGCTGGAAACGCCTAGCACTCTCTGAATGCACATTTTCATTTCTCGGTTCACAGCTGGCTTTCGAAGCCTTCATTCCGTATGTGGTTTCACTAATTCTGATGATAACTTCGTCAGAAATTCAGTTTTCTTTCCAATTTGGCACTATCCCTTATCAGGCCAGCTGTTGAAATGACCCAAGTAGTAATAAAGCCATGCCCCCGCATGCGAAAAACAAGTAACGTAAACACAGAGGTGAGGTCTATATGACCGCGGCTCAATTTTAAAAATTATTTGAAAAAAAAAACTAATGTATAGATTTTAATAAAAATTTAGGAATAATTATATGTTATGTCAACTTGAAAGTATTGAAAAGGGGAAGCGTAACTATATAACTTATAAGCAGTTTCGCATTTCTAGAATATTGACGCGGTCATACAGACCTCACCTTTGTGTTTAAGGGTTAATTATGGTAAAGTTTTAATTTATTCTCGCCATAGCATAATTAATAATTCTCGCCATTATAATACCCCGGCTGTAGCTCGCCAAGCATTAGGCTAATCTACATGGCTAGCCGTAAGGTGTAAAAGGTTTTAAGTTATTTCTCTGTGCAGAATTAAGCAGTGCAGACAAATATAAGATAAATAATTTTTCCACCATTCAGCACAATGCCACATTTTATGTTCAGTAATTACTGCACCTTTAGTTAGCCACAAAGAAAATCTGGCAACAAGAGTAACGAAATAAGTTTTTTGACGCAATTGGCATCACTGTTTATGTTTAGAATACATTTTTGTTTCAAAGAATAAGTTCGTAGTAAACTTTTAAGAAGAAACTAGACTAGCAATATATCCATTCTCATCAACTTTAAGCAAAGAGTGTTTGAGCAAAGAAGCTTTTATTTCTTTGATCAGAAACAGATCCCTGTTATGCCACGACCACTTTATTTGACAGATTTCTTACCCTGTAAGCTCCAGTGTGCCTCTCCTTGGTCAGTATTTTCAGGAAGTTGAAACTAAGTAGTTCTGTGGCAGAAAGCCAAAAGATACATTGTTCCATTGCTTCTAGGAGAGTCATGGGCACTGAAAAAGAGCATATGTCAAAAACGATGTTGCTTTATATAAAACTGTATAGTAAAAAAAAATATGCTAAACTCATTTTCCACGAATATTTGAATACGTAATAATGTTACTTCCATCTGTTCATTTAATTACGTCAATGAATGTAATATATGTCTGGGGAGGGGCACATTCATGGACAACTTGGTAAGAAAAACATTATTTGCTTTAAAAACAAGGAAAACAATAGAAACGTTCATTATAAGCGATTTATTTCACTGCTAAAATAGGAATCGGAATAGAATTACTAATATTTCGAGGCTTTATTCACTCAGCTTTTAGTAGCCGCTAGTATAGTAAAAAACATCATTCTCATCTTTAAATGCATTGGTTCTTAAAGATGCATAATCACTTTTGTTATTTTTGTGAAATGAGCTCTTATATGTGTTCAGGTTCGTAAAGTGTATTCCAAGAGCCTTTGTCTAATCCCTCTGAAAATTAATTTTGTTGAAAAATCTCTTCAAAATATAAATTTTAATCTTGATTTAACAAACTTCTACATAAAATATGACTTAGTGTCACGTTTTAAATATATAGCATGAGTCTAAAAAATTATAGCTATGCTATAGCTTTATCATCTTATGGAACCACCAAGCATCTAAAAGAGCTTAATTCCTAAATAATGGCTTTTTAATCACGTTAGGTTGAGATTATTCAATTACAGCAAAACACACGACGGCTATCTGCCAAAGGGAACAGATGCTTTCTTTGAGGACTTTCTAACGAAAACTGTAAAGCATCCACGTTATGCCAGAAAAATGACCATGGAGCAGGCCTGCTCGTCTGAAACTGAACTAAGGTCGAACTACCAGTATTTAGAGACTATACCGTTTGGCGGCTAGTAGACTTTTAATCACACCGTAACACTTATCAATCTAAAAAACTGAAGTCTATTTGTTTAAAATATAATCAAGATAATTTAATATGTCTAGTGAATGAAATAATATCTTTCTAAGACAAAGTACCAGAAGGAAAAAATAATGGATCATTAAAAACGATATTTTTTTTCCTTTTCCGATACACTTTAAACGAAAATAATGAATGTCTTAATAAAGAAAATTTTTCCTGAGATTTAGTTATTTTTCATTCCTCATTATTCAAACCTTAAAGAAAGCAATAAATTAGAACTTACAAATTGATTTTGATTTCATTTTGTCTAGTTCTGAATAGTACGCAGAATTAGAATTTAGGAAATAATTTTAATTCCTTAACATGGGTTTCAGAATATTATTAAAAATAAGAATTTATTTTACAACTGGTCATTATATGATGATTGACGCTATTTCTACCATTAAATATGAAATCTAATGGTAAAATTCATACTTATTCAGCAATAAAAGAATTTATAATGAAATCTATTCACTTCAGAAGCACTGAATTCATCTCAAATAGTCTGATACCTAAAGAAAACAGGAAGGTGTAACATAATCTTTTAGTAAGATGTAAGACTTGTTTACTTTGAAAAAAAAATATTTTCTACTATTCTTGAGGCAATTTTTCATTAACTGTTATTATCCTGCCTGTGTAGGTTTCTGAGTCAACATGTTAGCTAAATTGAATTGTGTAGTCTCGCACTAATCTTTACATTTAAATTTAGTGTTATTTTATTTTCTAAGTTCTCACCGCAAATGGTCAGTGTTTTTATAAGCACGTAAGTCTGTGCCATCTGTTAAATATTTTGTGTTCAATAAAAAGGTCTTTTACACCCTTCCCCTGGTTATGTTCATCTTCAAACCTGTGCGAGAATTCGCAAGGATTAACACTTAGGTAGATCTAGTTACATTTTATTATAGCTAAGAAAACTAGATCTTATAGTATGTATGAAACACAAATGTTATACAGAGGCTGTTCGCACATTTTTAGACGATGTATATTGTATTTACAAAACTAAATTACATAAAATTCTTGTGTTTTAAATGTTCTATTTGACATCCCTTATTCTGAACTATCTTTCGACACCGCAATTTCCAGGATAATAATGCCTTTTGAAGTGTCAGAAGAGGTATTCTATCATATTCCTTCCGAACAGCTTTCCAGAGTCCTGTTAGGGTTTTGGGACAACGTTTGGATAATGCAGTTTTTAAAAGTTTGAAAGCACAAAAATCCGTAGGTGACACATCGGGAGATTTAGTAGGGATATCAGTGAAGGGTATGTCCTTGATACCAGTTTTTTGTTCCATTTCTTTTAGGAAATTTACAGTGGATTTTGATGTGTGACTGCTAGCTTTGTCCGGATGGAGTCTCACAGATTGATGGCACTGTGGGTAAAGCGATGGTATTTCATTCAGAAAAATTGGCAATAAAATATGTTCCTGATAGTATTTGAAGTTAATCTTGACATTTTTTTTGCACTCACTTTTTTTAACTTGCCATTATAAGAAAAACCAGCAACAATCATGAATCCCTTAGAAAAACTTTCTTTCGATTCTTTGAACCACGTACTTAAATTTTTCTCTCCCCTTTTATGAAAATAAAATGGCTTTTTTTTTGTTACAATCATTTAAATACACCCATGCTTCATCTATTGTGACAATTGTTTTCCATTTTTCTTTGGATAAGTGTTTCTCATATAGAATTCTGCAGCGTGTCCTGCGTTGAGCGATATGCTTTGGAAGAAGACGAAGCACATTGCGTTTTTTCGCTTTCTTAAGATTTAAATCAACGTTTATGATTTTATTTACAGTGGACACCGAGCATTTTAATGATTTTGCAACTGTCCTTTGACTAGGGGGATTTTCTTTTAACATTAAACAACGTACCTTTGCAATAGTCGAAGATGTCCGTTTTTTCCTTGGATTCTTGTTTGGAATTTTTGTCCCACTTGAGGCTCCAATTTGACGTTTTTTTC
This sequence comes from Stegodyphus mimosarum, assembly GCA_000611955.2. Taxonomy (NCBI): domain Eukaryota; kingdom Metazoa; phylum Arthropoda; class Arachnida; order Araneae; family Eresidae; genus Stegodyphus; species Stegodyphus mimosarum. The sequence goes on from KK115170.1 coordinate 30,997, forward strand.
CTTTCTTGTTGATGATATTACCTATCGACGCCTTAGGTATCATAAATCCATGACTCTCACATCGTTTTTGGATAATGGAGTATGCATATTTCTCTTCGGAAAGAGCGTAAATATAGCCTTCGAACCACTGCTTTGTTAAATTCGCCATTTTGAATAAAAACAAAACTTTCAGGAGTATGCATTCTCTTCGGAAAGAGCGTAAATATAGCCTTCGAACCACTGCTTTGTTAAATTCGCCATTTTGAATAAAAACAAAACTTTCAAGCCACAGACGATAATTTTGACTTTTAAAAACATAGTACAATTGCAATCACTTCTTTTGCAGCAAACGATTTTTTATTACCGCTTACCAAAATTGTCTAAAAAATGTGCGCACAGCCTCTGTATAAGGCGAAGTAAACAAATAAACATGATTCATTGTCAAATATACACTCACGTTTGTGAAAATTGCAACACCATGAAGGACTTACGCGAGTGAGCTGAAATTTTCAGGAAATGCAAAGTAGCGCATGATATGCAAATGATTAGAATTGCAAATCCGTAGCGCATGCGTATGCTGAGCAGCGCCCTCTGAACGGCTGATGGATCCGAATAAATAGACGGCTGTAGCGAGGCGTGTATGGTTATCGGTGGTTATCTGCTAGTGGTAAACGTTAACTCAATCTGTACTTATGCCTCGTCGACGAAAGAGAGCGAGATTTGAACAACTTACAGAGTTTGAAGGAGGGAGAATTATCGGCCTTCGTGAAGCTGGATTGTCGTATCGTGCAGTAGCCTCTCGTGTGCAGCGTAACAGCAGCACAGTGATGCGCGTTTGGAAGCAGTGGACGGACGAGTGTCGGACAACTCGGAAATCCGGGAGTGGACCCCGAAATGTGACGTCAGCTCGCGATGATAGACACCTGGTCCGCATGGCGCGGACGGACCGTACAGCTTCCTCTAGACAATTGGCAGCACTGTGGTCAATAGCTACAGGTGTTTCATTGTGTGCTTCATCAATTCGTAGACGTCTGCTGCAGTGTGGACTGCGCGCACGGACTCCTTTATACAGGATCCCCCTAACGCACGACCATCGCCGCCTGCGGCTACAATGGGCCAATCAGCATAGAGACTGGCGTGCTGATTGGCAGCATGTCGTGTTTTCTGACGAATCCCGCTTTAATTTGTGGTACCATGATGGCCGCATTCGTGTCAGACGCTATGCCGGTGAACGCCACCTTCCGGAGTGCATTATCGAACGCCACAGTGGACGAACACCCGGAGTTATGGTCTGGGGCGCCATAGCATATCATAGACGATCTCAATTGCTACGAATTGTGGGCAATCTGAACAGCAACCGGTATATCCGTGAAGTTCTACAGCCCGAAGCTGTTCCCTTCCTTCAAAGCTTGCCAGGCGCTGTATTTCAACAGGACAATGCCCGCCCTCATACTGCTCGGATTGTTAAATCCTTCTTTGCAGCGCAGCAGGTACAGCTTCTTCCTTGGCCTGCGTGTTCCCCGGATATGTCGCCAATTGAACATGTGTGGGATGTCATTGGTCGGCGTCTTGCTCGTGATCCTCGTCCTGTTGCGTCTGCAGACGAACTTTGGGTACGCGTACAAACGATATGGAATGCTCTTCCTCAGTCAGACATTCAAACTTTGTTTGACTCCATGCCACGTCGTGTAGCAGCACTTATTGCGGCGCGTGGTGGCCACACAAAATACTGATTCTGATCTCTTGTTCTTGTTTGTTTGCTTTGAACATTTAATCATTTGTTTGTACCACTACCACTCAACTGTGTATTAAATTGCATTCAATTATGACGATTCCTTCTTGGTGTTGCAATTTTCACAAACGTGAGTGTACTTTTAAATAAAAATGTATTCCTTGCTATTATCTCCGTTACATTAATTTTGAATTAAAACTACCTCTTGTAATTTATTTTATATCAATAATTCTACTATTATACAAAAATTATGATATCAGTAGTTAAAGTTCTATTATTGTTAAAACTATAACTTTATCGCCGAACAAAAAAGGCAAAATTAACGGATGGTATGTGTATAAGTAATGAGAATACGCGAACCTATCGCAGCACTAACAATTTCGTTAAAAAGTTCGTGGTCGTTTTAATTTAAATTTACATTTGTAACTGAATCAGATTTTGGAAGCGTATTCGATACTGTTATAATAGTATATACTGTTATAGTAATATAATATTCGATACTGTTATAATAGACCAATAATATCATTTAATTATACGGCACTTTTCTAAGCTATAATACACTTAAACAAATTTTTTTCATTAAGGAAAGTATTTTTAAATTTAGGAAAAGATCATTCGCAATGAACGTTTGAGGAATCTGCAATGACTCTCATACAAATTATTTAAATATAAAAATAATCTAAGAATTATAACAGAAGTTAAAATGTAATGCTAATACAAGAAACTCCCAGATTTATTCAACATACGCGAAAAAAAATCAAGTGTTACTGAAATCAAAAAAATGTGCCTGAAATTAGTGAAAATAATAGTGATATATCAGTGTTATATTTATGCATATTTACCACACTCTCAATACTATGTTTGACTAAAATATTCAAGATGTTTGTGTATTAACTTCATACATAAACTTAATACATTTACATATATATTTAATTCATGTAATACATTAGTTAAGAGCATAATTTCTTAGCTATTATACTGTTCATACTGGACGTTTATGTATTAAGTTCATATTACGTCTTTGCATTCAAAAATATTCATGGAGTGATTTGATATTTTTAAGAAAAATTTATAGATAAAAATTTCTTTTAGCGAAATATGCTGTCTTCTAAAAGTTATGCAAGTAAATAAGGAAATAGCTTTTAACACTTTTAAATTTTAAGTCAGTTTGCTTTTCTGAAATCTGAAATAATTATAGATCTTATTTTTTTGCCAGAAAAATGACACGAATCATGAAAAAGTGATAAGAACCTTTCGGGTTTTCTTTTTTACGGAGCCCTCAACCATATTTGGCGATTTTAGATTTTCGCCAAGGTCTTGGCTGTAATTTCGCCAAGCTCGTGAAGCGCGAAGTAAAAATAAACAGCACAATACATAATAATAATCATAATACTCACATGTCGTTTCCAAAGACTATTTTTAAGAACCTTTATCCTTACCCTTATTATCATTATTTTATCCCATGTAACTGTTCCAGTCACCTGCAGCACTTTCACACATATTAAGCTGTTTGTTACACCATTTCATAGACTTCAACTTCTCTGCCCCAGAATGCATAAATCTAATTGCAATGACGAATGGTATTTT